>OX422224.1:231176079-231776079 GCA_949130495.1 Sambucus nigra
GATATTATAGATTCCCTATAGGTTTACATCAAAGGTGATGGAATTAAAAATAGAGTTCTCGTTGTTCTCTTTAGACGCCATTGTTAAAGTTTGGAGAAAAATATAGGGTGGAATACAGAGAATGCAAATGGAAAGACTAATGGACTAAACTAAAGAACATCTCACCGCCAAACAGGCGATATATAGGCACCGTGTAATCATAATTTATGATGACACGAATGTGGAAGAGTACCATGGGAAATCCAACAGTCCACTAATAATTTTTTTCCAGAAAATTAATTAGTGCCGAGGGGAGGTATGTTTACACCATATAATTACTGTCCAATGAGAGATCATCGCATATTACAGGAAAGTGAAATATGTGGGACTAATAACAAAAGAAACTTAAATCATTGACACATGTCAGGACTTTGGATGTGGATTAAGCACTAAGGAGCGTTTATCGGAGCATCAATGCAGCTAGGCGGGAAGAAATCAATTGGGATGAATAACCATCCAGTAGTTATAAAATAGATATGTTGCATGGCAAGAAGCCCTATGTTGATGTAAAAAATTATCCATCTACGTGGAGCAATTAGAAATTGACATATGTCCCCTAACGTCGCACTAGTCCTGGTCATCAATTACTTGGTCAGCTTAAGATATAGTTGATCGCCCAACCGATCAACCCAAAGAATACAAACCACCATTGTAGATAAACAGTCATTAGGTGGAAAGCAACCAAAACTCATTCTACACGTGCGCAATGCTATCAATAATCACATTCATTATATATGGGTGTAAATGCTTAAATGTATAAAGGCATTCCAACCCTTGATCTCCAGGTCACTATAAATACAACATACTCCTTTCACAAAAGGCAAGTGAGAAAGTACAAGGTCATTCTTCTAATAAAAATATCTAGTTGTCTGTAATCATCAATGACAATACAATCACAGTGGACGTAAGCTTTCTTATAGCTGAACCACTTAAAAACTCTCATGGCTCCTTTATTTTTCTCTTATTATTTTATTTGTGATTATAAAATTGGCATCATATAAATCATTATCAATTTTAGACATCAACATATTGGCGTCATCTCTGGGAACATTTTGTCTATCATCATTCGATTTTTGAAGGATTCCACAAGATGAATAACATTTCTAATAGCAGTCACGTTGCTGAAGGCAATCGCCCTCCTAGAATGATGGATCTAAATGGAGTCCTGATCAACCTTAACAAAGGGAAAGATGCAATGCAGGAAACTATGAGACAATTGGCTTAATCCCTGCAAGCTAAACCAATTGCGCCATCTCAGCATACTAACGATCCTTCTATCATAAGGGAAATGCCTCCTCCTCATCCTCCTCCTCATCCTAGGAGGAATCAAAATAGTTATTCTAGATCCTCACGTGATAGGTCCAAGCACCAAGGGGCCAGTTCTTCAATCAGATGAACGAATTACTATAATGGTTTCTCTCTTACTCCTGAACGACCAAGTGCCTCGGAGAGATTAAGCAGTGCATTAACCTTTGATCGTTTGGGGCTTCGAGTAGATAGAGAAAATAAGCAAGAACCATCAAGATTAAGATAATGTCAAACTGAACATCATGAAAGATCAGTTAGATCTAGAACAAGTTCCCAAGGATCCGTGATTACCGAGCAAACTTCTTAAGAAGAGAGATCAACACAAATGCGTGGAAGGGATGGCCGAGATGCTTCTAATAGGTCTAAAGCAGAAAATCCTTCATGGAAGGGGCCAATTCAATGATTAGAAGATCGTTTAGGGTATATGGCCAAGGAAAAGAATCCATTACAATGTAATTTTGCCAAAGGATCTCCTTTCATCCAAGCGACTATTGATTTTCCTACCCGGTCTAAGTTTAAGACACCAGTGGTTACCCCTAAATATAATGGTAAGACTGATCCTATTTTGTACAATGAACAATATCAGGCAGCTACTGATATATATTTTGTTCCTAATGAAATGTGATGTAGATCTTTTTCAAGCACCATCACTGATTCAGCCCAGATATGGTACAACAACTTGCCCGTAAGATAAATTTCCAGTTTTAATCAACTAGCTGAGTTGTTCATCAGCAACTTCTATTTTAGGGCCAAGTCAGTTAAGAGAGTAAATCATTTTCTAAGTGTTAGCCAGTGAACATGAAAGACCACTAGAGAATACATCACTCATTTTAATAACGAGAAACTAGAAGTGGTTTATTATGAAGAAAAAACATCTATCATCACCTTGATGAGTGGATTACTTCCAGAAACGTTATATCACACATTGGCAAAAGATCCTCCCAAAACAATGACAGAGCTCATGGCTAAGGCTAGAAAAATCATAAATGTCGAGGAAGCAATGGCTGCAAAGTAAATCCCTCCCCGCCACCAAACCTGAAAAGAAGGAGAAGAGAAAGAAAAAAGTGGATAAACCCAAAAATTATGAAGCATACACTCCACTGATGGTCAGTATCCATCATATCCTGGAGGAAATTAGGCACAATAAAGATTTAAAGTGTCCTAAGAAGTTAAGGGCATCCCAAATAGGAGAGATAAATCCAAATACTGTGAATTTCACACGGATCATGGACACATGACCGATAATTGTATTGATTTAAAGAATAAAATTAAATCCCTCATTCTCTGAGGGAAGATGAACAAATTTGTTGAGTGGAATGACAACTGAGAAACAGGAGGAAGGCCAAATTCTCCTCGCAAACCTAGAGACGATAAGAAGCGAGGTCATGAGGATGATTATGAAGACGATCTAGACCTATTAAATAAGCCCAAGAAACCAGAAATGGAGGTTGCTATGATAAGTTTTAGTTCATTTAATTTCCATGTCATCACTGGTGGAGATGCAGGAGGAGGGGATTAGATTACTGAGAGGAAAGCTTATCTGAATGAAGCATAGGCCTACTCTTATATACAATGTATTAATTTCAATGATGATGATCGACCTATGAAAGTAAACAAAGATAAACTTGTCATCGGATTTTCCAAAAAAAATCTCTCCGAAGTATTGTATCCTCATGATGACCCGCTGGTCGTAAAGTTTAGAATCCAGGAAACCATCATTACTAGGGTATTAATAGACAATAGAAGTTCATCTGATATCATGTTCTATATCTATTTCTAGATCTTGGGATTGAAGCTTAGTCAAATGGAACAGTACAACAAACCCTTGATTGGATTTTCAAGAGAAAAAGTTTACCCCTTAGGAACAGTCAAATTGAAAGTGTTATTCGACACTTGGCAAGCAAGCCATACCGATAAGATACGTTTCTTTATTATGGATAAAAATGTTCAGTCAGATTACAATGTGATCCTCGGTAGGGTAGGATTAAAGAAATTTGAAGTTGTACCATCCACTGTCCACCAATGTTTAAAGTTTGCTACTCACTTCGGGGTCGGCATAGTAAAGGATGATCAGAAGGTGGCCAGAGAATGCTATTACTCTTCATCAGAGCAAGAAGAGTTGGTCGATTCGAAGAAAAAGATCACCACTTACTAAGTAGACACTCTAGAACCCAATACTGAGTCAAAGTTGATACGTTAGATCCTAGGGATGAAACAGAGATAGTCAAAGGGAAGATAATAGAATCTACTAAAAGAATAATCTTGGATGATGAAGAACTGGAAAGAACCACCCAAATTGGTTCCACATTGGCCCCATTACTCAAACTAGAATTTATTACGTTCCTAAGGAAATGAAAGAATGTACTCTCTTAGAGTCATGAAGATATGCCTGGGATTGATCCAAACTTCCTCTGTTATAATCTCAATATTAATAAGGACGCCAAGACGATCAAACATAGAAGTAGGGTGTTCAATCGTGAGAAGAATCGGACCATTCAGGAGGAGGTAGAAAAACTACAAAAGCCCAACTCATGGAGGATGTCAAATATCTAACATGGTTGGCAAATGTTTTTATGATCAAGAAGAAAAATTATAAGTGGCGAAGGTGTGTAGATATCATTGATCTTAATAAGGCTTGCCCGAAGGACCATTTTTTATTGCTCAGAATTGATCAATTGGTAGATGCCAAAGCAGGACATTAATTATTGAGCTTCATGGATGCCCATACTGGATATTACTAGATAAAAATGAAACCAGAAGATATAGAAAGCACTTCTTTCATTACCAGTCGAGGTACTTATTGCTATAACGTGATTCCCTTCGAGCTTAAAAATTCTACAGCAACGTACTACAGATTAGTCAATAAGGTGTTTGAAGAACAGATTAGGAGGAATATGGAGGTGTACGTAGATGACATGCTCACAAAAATCATAAAATATTTAGAATATATCAAGGACCTCAGTCAAACTTTCGACCATCTAGAAAAGCATTAAATGAAACTGAATCCAACCAAGTGCGTATTCGGTGTGCAAGAAGGAATGTTCCTCGGCTTTATTGTAAATCAGAAAGGAATAGAAGCAAACCCTGCTAAATTCAAAGCTCTGATTAAAATCTAATCACCAACATATAAAAAAGATGTTCAAAAATTTATTGGTAAAGTGTATGATTTAAATCGGTTTGTTTCTTGAGAAACAGATAGGTGTTTACCATTCTTTAAGGTGCTCAAAAAGACTTCGAGAGGAACGAGGAGTGTGAATAAGCATTTAAAGAGTTTAAGAAGTAATTGGGATCTCCATCATTATTGTCCCGACCAAAGTTGGGAGAAAAATTGTACTTGTATTTTTTTATTTCTGAATCTGCAATTAGCTCGGCATTAATTTGACTGGAGAATGGGATCTAGAAACCAGTCTACTACACCATCAAAACATTCAGGGGAGCCAAAGTTAGGTATCCATTCTTGGAAAAACTCGCCTTGGCTCTCATTAAAGCCTCTAGGTGAATAAAGCCTTATTTTTAAGCACACACCATAGTAGTGTACACTGATCTACCTCTTTGGCAAGCACTTCACAAACCTGAAAAGTCTGGGAGGTTGATGTATTGGGCAGTAGAGTTGGGAAATACGACATCGTCTATGAGATAAGATCATTATTAAAAGAGAAAGCTTTGGAAGATTTTATTGTGGAATTTACATATCCAGAGGTTACTGGGATACCAAACTTTTTTGCCGAGTAGACTTCTTCTAAAGAGAGCTCGACTCAAAAGCAAGCCAAAGTTGTAGCCGATCAACGACAATCATACATTACTCAAGAAATGAACCAAAAATATGGAAAACAAAGTAATAAGGTATTCCGACATAGAATTCTATCTACAAAATAGTAGCGAAATTCTATTTGGAATTTATATGTGGATGTATCTTCATGTGTAACTCGTAATGGATCTGGTATCATACTTAACACTCCTGGAAATATTGATGTGGAATATGACCTCAGGTTTCAATTTTAAGCTTCTAATAATGAAGCTGAGTACGAGGCTTTAATCACTGGACTTAAGTTAGTGCAATCATTAGGCGCCAAGCAAGTAGTGGCACACAGTGATTCCTAGTTGATCGTCAACCAAGTGCTTCATGTATATAGAGTCAAAGGAGATTTGACGGTGAGATCCTTGGCCAAGGCAATGAAAGTCATTTCCAGTTGTACAGATAAGCAGAATACTAAGGATAGAAAATGTTTGAGCTGACGCACTTGCTCAGTGGGCTTCAACAACAAGAATAGAACTCAGGGGAATCATTCCAGTAGAAATCTTAGTAATCAGGAGCATAAATGAGCATCCAATGATCAGTTTCAATGCTATAAATTTGGGACCATTTTGGATGGATCCTGTTAGAGCTTACATCGAAAAAGGAACTTTCCCAACTGATCCAAAAGATGCAAGAAGGCTCCGGTACAAATCAGCTTAGATATGTAATGGAAATGGGAGTCCTATACAAAAGGGGATACACTGTTTCCTTACTACATTACATACATCCATTGAAAGTTGTTGACTTAATCAAGGAGGAACATGAAGGTTCTTGTGGATCTAATTCAGTTGGTCAGTCATTAATCTAGAGAATTACTACACGGGGTATTACTGGCTAACTATGAAGGCACATTATAGGTCCTTCACAATAAAATGCGATAAGTGCCAGATATTTTCTATAGTTCACAGAGCATCAGGCTCTACTTTAACCCCGATCACTTCTCCCTCGCCATTATCCATTTAGGAAATTGACTTGGTCATACCATTGCCGACCACCAAAGGCAGGTTCAAATACTTGGTGGTAGCAGCAGACCATTTCATGGAATGGGTGGTAGCAGAGCCATTAATAGAGATGCCCTACGAGATGATATATCAGTTCATCTGGAAGAACATCATATAAAGGTATGGAAATTCGATAACGATGAGTTCGAAGCACACTGTGTTCAATCCAAGATCCAAAAACTTCACTCTGCCATAGGACATCCACAAACCAACGCTTAAATAGAAGTGACAAACAAAACATTGCTTAATGGACTAAAAAAGAGACTTGATGCTGCTAAGGGTAACTAGATTAATAAATTGCACTCTATTTTTTGGACTTATAGAACCACGCCGAGAACAGTAACTCGAGAAACGCCTTATAGTTTTTCATTTGGAACATAGGCAATGGTACCAGCCGAGATAGGTCTACCAACTCATAGAGTCTTAAACTTTGATTCTCACAAGAGTAATCTAATGAGACGATTGGACTTGGACATGGTGGAAGAAGTTTGAGAAGATGTCACCCTCATAACTTTTACGCATCAACAAAGAACTGCTCGCTTTTACAACAAAATGATCAAGTCAACCAACTTAAAATAAGGCGACTACGTTCTCAAGAAAGTCATCTAGAAAGGAAATAAGATTGAGGCAAACTATCATGGTCTTTATCGTTTTTCAGAAGTAATTCGACCAGGAACTTTTCGACTAGAGACACTTTGTGGGGAAGAATTCAAGAACCCTTGGAATGCCGAGCATCTCCAAAAATACTAGCAATGAATAAAGGCATTTTATATTTTATTTTGCTTTATATTCAACAAAACTTTATTTCAAGTTTAGTAAAATATCTTGATTTTAGTTTCCAATTTTTGTCAATTTTTTTCAGAGTACGGCGATATACATCCCTAGAAACAATACTCAAACAATGTATCTTGGTCTTCAGCCCTTGCCGATTGTACAACTACATAAATTAACTACTTAATTAGGTTGAACTTATCAAATTCGAGATACACCAACAGCTTAATAAGCAATTCGAGATGCACCAATAGCTTAACACGCAGTCGGGTTTTACCCAACCAAGTTATTACTTTATGTATGACTTCGTATCAACAAGTCACGAACAAGAAGTTAAGAAAGATTCATGTTACAACACAATAAGCTGTACCCGGCCAAGTTAAACACAGGAATACATATATATATTCCTAACACACTTGGTCGCCAATGATAACTACTTCATGTATGACTTCATCTTTGACAAGTCAAGAACAAAAAGGCTATAAAAATTTATGTATACACACGTGAAGTTTTATCCAACTGCGTTAAATGTAGGAATACATGTAGACATTCGTAAGCACATGGATACATACGTACATTCCTCATACACTTGGTTGCCACTGATAACTAATGGTACAACTTGGATCAATAAAACTATTTACATTTTTATCTAAGCGCGTTAGTAGAATCTAAGGCCCAACAATCACAATTTAATAATTTATTATCAAGAAAATTACTTAGTCGACCATCTGATTAACTAATCATAAGTTGATAATAGGTACATATATTTTTATTCAACTACTAAAGGTATTACATTCAAGATCAAGAAAGTACAAAAAATAGAAGAATCATTCAACTGGATGTTTCCCTTATTCTTTAGTCATTTCAAAAAATGTCTATTGTATTCTCTCCATCCTAGCAGGAGGATCATCTAGGGAATTTATGTAATTAAAATCTCTCAGTATTTGCCTATTACTACTGCTCGGTCTGTTGATCACATGAGGAGGAAAAATTATCTCATGCACATTATGAAGGTCATAATCTCCCAGATATTTGGTGATTAAACATTAGGGAATAGCATCTGGAGGGATCCATGTTACGTATAACTTGAATGGAGGCTTGTCACAATCCAATAAACTCGGATCAGTTAAATACAATAACTCACTGTTTTGGTCATATTTCAGTAAGGTAAGTAAGTTGGCCCATCCCCATCTATAACCATCACGGTGACTTTATGTAAGATGATCATCCACATGGCTTAGGGACTTATTATAACCTTCCATCCAAATCTCTCTGGGTTACTTGTGAAATTGAAAGGTCAATCTTTCTACTTGATGTTGGAGTTTCTTCAGAACATCATTCTTGACTTTCAATTGGGCAGATTGGTCTGCAATAGCTTTATCCTTAGATTCCAATTGGATAGACAGGTTAGCGATGGCCTCATTCTTTGCTTTTAACTGTGTATCTTGGTCGGCCAAAGATTTCCTAGTTCATTTTTCATCGACTATTGGTCGGATAACCACCCTTTGTCTAGAAGTTTGCCCATGTCTGGTTTTTTTCAATGCTTCAAGTTCTTCTAACAACCTTGTATTTTCAGTTTTCAGGAAAGAGACACCCTTATCAGGACCAGAGACAGGCGATTTCTTCAAGTTGTCAAGCTCATTCCTTAAAGAATTATTCTTCCTCTCCATCATAGCAGTAATTCCTCGTGCATTCTCCATATCTTTCTTCATAGATAATTATTTCTTGTTCAACGCATAAGTGATATCTTGTAGTTTTTTATTAAAGCCCCATCCTTCGGTTAATGATTTGAACTTAGCTTCATAATCAACATGCAGTAAAGATTTGGACTGATTATGTTCTTCCTGAAGTTACTCTATCATTTCATAATAGGTAGCATTATTGGCTACAACCCTGTCTCATAAATAATGAAGATGATTATATGACTCTTTGACTTGCTTGAATGCATTAGGGTCTAGCAATCCGACTAAATCCTATCTAGACAATGGAATATGGCCAGCTTCTAGAAAGATTCTACTATGCCTGAGTAGGTCGGATTCAGTAGAAACTATTGCTTTCTTCCTCGCGTCAAACTTCAATTCACAAGGGTAATAATATCAACACTACAAAGATGATGATCAAGTAAAATCTTTCAGGAAATATAATTTCACACCAACCAAGCGAAATGAAAAGAAAGATATACAAGTTGGATCAAAATAAAGTATTATCATTAATAAGCAAAGGGGTGTTACAAAATGATGATCCCAGTACAATAACAAAAAAGACACTTGCAGACAAAGAAAATAGATAATAAGGAGAGAGACCTTCTGTCACATCCCAAACCCAATATCCATACTAATCATTTATTATTAGAATAATTAGATCATAATCTTGAGCCCGTTGGAAATATCATTGATTTATCTATATTTTCCTACCTAATGTGCACAATGAACATAATATTATTCTTATTCCATACCGAAATCAATATCAGAGTCGTAATTAAGCAGGCATACAATAATGTGATTAATTATGATCAACTCAATCTATGCTAACTCAATATATACAATATGTGAGTGTATTAAAATCTTCAGTGTGACAATAATAAAACCCCCATGTCTAATCTCCAGCTCTTTCTAACGGTGAAACTCTCAAATCACTGATCATATGACATCCTAGCTGGAAGCTTACAACCCTGAAAATGTCAAAATATGAACCATAAGCATTAATCTTAGTGAGGTACTCCTTCCCTGAAATTAAATAACAGTTTTATATCAAATCTGTGGATATTAATCCAACCAATCCTGCCATACAATGAATTAACAGTTATATATATCAAATCTGTGGATATTAAATCCAACTAATCCTGCCATATAATGAATTAACAGTTATATATCAAATCTGTGGATATTAAATCCAACGAATCCTGCCATACAACGAATTAACAGTTATGTATCAAATCCGTGGATATTAAATCCAATCAATCCTGCCCGTTGGTAATAACAAATCCTGGACCATAAGGTCCAAATAATTCTGCCCATTGGCAATCATAATTCTTCCCATTGGCAATAGTAATTCTGCCCATTGGCAATAGTAATTCTGCCCATTGGAAATAATAAGTTTGCCCATTGACAATAGTAATTCTGCCCATTGGCAATAATAAATCTGCCCATTGGCAATAATAAATCCTGGAACATAACTTCTTCCATAATAAATCTATCCTCACTCTCCCATGTAGCTTCTTCCATGGAATGCCTTATCCACATAACTTTCACAAGTGGGATCACTTTTGATCTCAATATTTGTTCTTTCCTATCGATGATTGCAAGTGGTTCTTCCACATAGCTCAAATCTTCCTTTAATGCAATAGGTTGTTCCACCAATACATGTGAAGGATCCGCTACATACTTTCTCAACATAGAAACATGGAAAACATCATGTAATCGAGCTAACTCCTGTGCTAACTCTAACTTGTAGGAAACCATTCCGACTTTCTCAAGAATTTCATAAGGTCCAATGTAGCGTGGACTTAATTTACCTTTCTTTCCAAACCTCATAACTCCTTTCCATGGTGATATTCGAAGAAACACGTAATCCCCCTTTTGAAATTCTAAATCTTTCTGTCGCTTATCCGCATAACTTTTTTGTCTTCTTTGATCCATTCTCATTCTATCTTGAATAATCTTCACTTTTTCAGTGGTGACTTCAATCAACTCTGGACCCTGTATCTTCCTTTCACCAACTTCACCCCAACTTACGGCTGTACGAAACCGTCTACCATACAATGCTTCATATGGCGCCATACCAATAGTAGAATGAAAACTATTATTATATGCAAATTATACCAAAGGCAAATATTCATACCAATTTCCATTAAAATCAAGCACACATGCTCTAAGCATATCTTCCAAAATCTATATTGTCCTTGCAGACTGCCAATCTGTCTGAGGATGAAAAGCCATACTAAACTTCAAGTTAGTACCCATAGCATACTACAAGCTATCCCAAAATCTAGATGTAAAAGTAGGGTCCCTATCTAAAATAATAGATACCGGTGCTCCATGCAATCGAATAATTTTATCAACATACAATCTAGCATACCTATCAACTGTATACGTATTCTTGACTGCTAGAAAATGAGCGGACTTGGTCAATCTATCCACCACTACCCAAATCGAATCTGAGCCCTTCTGAGATCGAGGAAGCCCAACCACAAAATCCATCGTTACATGATCCCATTTCCATTCCGGTATTGTCAATGGTTGAAGCAGACCAGTAGGTTTCTGATGCTCCACTTTCAGTTACTGACATATAAGGCACCTAGCAACAAAATCAGCTATTTCCTTCTTCATATTATTCCACATAAAATCAGCCTTAGTTCCTGATTTGAAGCCTTTGACTTCAAGAGGAGGTTGAATTAAGGGTTTGTCCAGACTTTTGACAGTAAAGTCAGTGGCTTTTGCCAACATGGCATCAACATGATGCTGCTCAATTCTTTGGAGCTGTTTTCCTATCGAATTAAGGATGAGGTTAGTGTAGTTACCTTGTTTGACTAAAGGGTTAAGGTCTTTAGTATAGACAAGGTTCCTAGTTTCTTTCTCAGCCTTGATAAAAGCAGTAGCTTCTAAGATAGGAGGCAAGGGGTCAGTACAAGTATTGGTACTGGCTTCAGTCTTCGGACTGGAACTGGTTGTTTGAATAACCAAAGGTTCAATAGGAGGGTGAACGGAAGATATAATCTCTCCGCGTGCCGTAGTCCATTTGGTTTCAAAGGTATCAGGTGCTTTAGAGTCAAGAACAAAAAGCTCTTGTTCCCAAAGATCCTTATCCTTAGTGTATAAAAGAAACCAAACAACAAAGGATATAACAGTCTTGTTATAATCTATCCATTTATAAAATTCATTTTTATAAGTTTGTTGTTCTTTGTGATTAAATTTTTTAAAGAACCAAGTCCTAAATTTTTCCCATTTAGGTAGATTAAACTCGGCACTTCTATCTTTCCTATTGTAAGAAAAATCCATAAAAGGAAAGGAATCAAAGTCTGACGTTCATTTCAGACGGCGTAGGGGAAGTTCTACGCTGAGAAGGTTCAGCTTTCTCATAAATACCATGTGGTATTTGATCATGAGTAAAAACACCATGAAGATTCATATCATCATGATATGAAGGATTCAAAAGAGGGGATTTTTCCTCTTCGACCGATTGTCTAGAGGCAGATGGAGGATAGGTGACGAAAGGTCTCCTGGAACTACTAGAGAGTCGAGTCCCGGAAGATTGGCACCTAGAAAGCTTCCTGAAATTTAAGAAGACATTCCCATCTTTTTCTTCAATGATATCCTCAATGTCATGATTATGACTAGGTTGAGGAGGAACAGCGTTCTCAATGACCCAAGTCTCTGGGAAGTTAATCTCATCCCAACTTATTGTTCTAGGTGTGTGAACATTAGAATCAATAAGATGTGTGTCAATTAATACAGTTTTACCAAAAGGACTAAACTGTTTTATGTTTGGGGCTATGGTATTCATTACCTTGTAATAAATACGATAGACAATCCCAATGGTTTCTGAACCAGGAAGAAAGTTATAACCTTTGGTTTGAACTCTAAGACTTAGAGCTTTACAAAGGTGCATATCTGTAAGGGACAGGGTAATGTTAGGAAAAACATCAAAATAAACAGGTCCATTACATAGGCTAGTTTCTATAGCCCCCATTAATGACTGTCTAAAGTCAGTACATCTACCATCACGTAGTGTAGCTTGGAGACAGGCATTCATACCAGCAATAGTTAAAGGTTTAAAAGCAATTTGAATTAAACCTACATGGATAAAATGATAATTTTTATCATTAATGTGATTAATAAGATCACTGAGTTTAAACAATTCAAGTTTTTACTCATGATCAAATACTTATTGGTATCAGAGCCATGATTGGCTAAAATAGTGTTAGTATCTGGGAGATAGTACTGTGAGCTGGAAAACTCATGAGTTTTCCGGTGTGAACAGTAGAAATTATGATTTTTCCGTTGAGTTTTCAGGTATGAATAGTGTTATCATGAATTTTCCGTTGATTTTTCCGGTTATACTGTTGGTCAGAAAGCTATCGTAATAGTAACCTACCGGACAGGCGAACATGGAAGTCTGAGACTCCGTTCACCTGAACAGTAGATTCCTATTCGTAATAGTAACCTCCGTTCACCTGAACAGTCGTTTACTATTCACACGATGTGTACAGTATAAACTATTCATTGTCAGAAATCCATATTCAATGATAATAATAAGGAGTGTTATTAGTCTATATATGTTCCTAATGTTGTCCCTAGAATTTCCACGTTGGATATGCTACGTTTTCGGGTTGCCTTATTGCCGTGTTTGGTTGGCTGTGTCCCGATGTGAATCGTTGACCCGTGGGCTGGGATGTATTATGGGATAGAAAGACTATTGAATACAGCTTATTATATTCATTAATAGTATTGATTTTTGCAGTTAATAGTTTACTTCTTATTCCTGATCCAATCTGGTTATTTCCCTAAAAACCATTTAAACTTTTTAATACACTATTTATTTATTGGACTCACGCCAAACCCTTTTCTACTGTCACTCAAACACTTTTGATTTTACAGTACTCCAGTATCTATTCCCCCAGATATTAACATCTTTATTTGTTGTTATATGGATCCATATATGGTGGACACCATCACCCAACAACCACAAGAGTTCGTGAAGAACTCTTCATTAATGGAATTTGAGGTTCAGAAGAATCTCAATCATTGGACTATACCCAAGGTACAGCCCAAAACTATTTATAACACTAACTGGTATAACTTCAGAAGCAAGTATGCCATTAAAACTATGGAAGAAACCGTTAGTTTAGACAAACAAGATAAAAAACTTGAATTGTTTAAACTCAGTGATCTTATTAATCACATTAATGATAAAAATTATCATTTTATCCATGGAGGATGAAAAGCCATACTAAACTTCAAGTTAGTACCCATAGCATACTACAAGCTATCCCAAGATCTGGATGTAAAAGTAGGGTCCCTATCTGAAATAATAGATACCGGTGCTCCATGCAATCGAATAATTTTATCAACATACAATCTAGCATACCTATCAACTGTATACGTATTCTTGACTGCTAGAAAATGAGCGGACTTGGTCAATCTATCCACCACTACCCAAATCGAATCTGAGCCCTTCTGAGATCGAGGAAGCCCAACCACAAAATCCATCGTTACATGATCCCATTTCCATTCCGGTATTGTCAATGGTTGAAGCAGACCAGTAAGTTTCTGATGCTCCACTTTCAGTTACTGACATATAAGGCACCTAGCAAGAAAATCAGCTATTTTCTTCTTCATATTATTCCACCAATAATGCTCCTTTAGATCCCTATACATTTTAGTACTACCAGGATGCATAGTATAAATGGAATTATGAGCCTCATCTAAAATTTCCTCTTTCAATCCACACATATTGGCACGCATAACCGCTTCTTATACAATAAAGTTCCATCATTCACAATACAAAAATTTTCAGACTTACCATCTCGAACATCTTGTCGTTTCTTCTCAAGAAAAGGATCTTGACTTTGCAAATCACGAATATGGGTAGCTAACAAAGGCCTCATGCTTACATGAGCAAAGAACTTGTCCCCATCGGCTAACTTCAATTCTACTCCCATCAATCTCAACTCCATGATGTGGGAAAATCTAGCACACCGAATACAAGATAACCTGCCTGAAGCCTTTCTACTCAGAGCATCTGCAACTACATTTTCCTTCCCTAGATGCAAGTGAATTGTACAATCATAATCCTTGATTAACTCCATCCACCGCCTATACCTCAAATTCAACTCCTTCTGAGTAAATAAATACTAAAGGCTTTGGTGGTCAGTAATTATTTCACATACCTCACCATATAAATAATGACGCCATAATTTCAAAGCGAACACAATAGCAGCAAGTTCCAAATCATATGTAGGATAATTACGTTCATGTGTACGCAACTGCCTAGAAGCATAAGCAATAGCCTTACCATGCTGCATAAAAACACAAACCAACCCCTGATGTGAAGCATCGGTATAAATAACAAAACCATCTCCACCATGTGGAATAGTAATAACAGGTGCAGTTACCAACCTCTTTTTCAATTCTTTAAAACTGTTTTCACAATCAAAATATCATTCAAACTTCACATCCTTTTGGGTTAATTTAGTCATTGGCAAGGCAGTCTAAGAAAATCCCTTTATAAACCTTCTATAATATCCATCCAAACCCAGAAAACTCCACACCTCAGTCACAGTATTGGGCCTCTCCGATTTCACAATAGTTTTAACCTTTTTAGGATCAACACATATACCATCTCCAGAAATAACATGGCCTAAAAATGCAACTTGTGATAGCCAGAATTCACATTTGCTAAACTTAGCATACAACTGCTTATCTTTCAAAACATTCAAAACAGTTCTAAGATGCTTTTCATGTTCAACCATATCACGTGAGTAGATCAAAATATCATCAATAAAAACTATCATGAATGAATCAACAAAAGGATGTAGTACCTGATTCATATGATCCATAAATACAGCTGGAGCATTAGTTACTCCAAAAGGCATCACAAGAAATTTAAAATGACCATACCGAATGCAAAAATCAATTTTAGAAATATCACTCTCTTTCACCTTCAACTAATGATAACCTGATCGTAAGTCTATCTTTGAAAACACTTTAGCACCTTGTAACTGATCGAAAAAATCATCTATATGAGGTAAAGGATATTTGTTCTTAACTGTAGCTTTATTCAGTTGCCTATAATCAATACATAAACACACAGTAGCATTTTTCTTTTTCATAAATAAAACTGGTGCACCCCAAGGAGATGCACTAGGTTGTATAAACCCCCTCTCAAGTGAATCTAAAGTTCTTTCAATTCACCCGGTGTCATTCTATACGGTTCCATAGAAATCGGGTATGTCCCTAGTGCTAATTCAATACTAAATTCAACTTCTCTTTCTGGAGGTAACCTAGGCAACTCACTAGGAAACACTTCTGAAAAATCCCGTACAATAGGAGTATCAAATAATTGTAAGGCCCCCTTCTTAGTGTCAAGAACATGCGCAATAAAACCCTCACAACCCTTACTCAATAATTTCCTCGTCTGAATAGCAGAAATGATGCAATTGGGAAAAAATTTCCTTTACCCCACAAATTTAAATTCAGGCTCACGAGGCATATTAAAAATAACTTCTTTACATAAACAATCCATAGATGCATGATATTTAGATAAGCAATCCATTTCCAAAATTATATCAAAATCATAAATATCCAATGGAAGTAGATTTATAATTGTATCTCTAACCCCCACAGTTAAAACACAATCATGAAAAACATAATCAGCTATAACCATATCTCCTATATGCATATAAATACCCAACCCCACATCAAAACGAGTACATGGTTTATTTAGGTATATAGCAAATGCATATAACACAAAAAGATGTGTGGGATCGGGATCAATCAAAACATAAGCACTTCTATTAGTAATAGAAAGTGTACATGTCACCACATCCGAAGTAACCTGAGCTTCTTTCATCGTAAAGACTCGTCCACCTGTCCTGGAAACACTAGCTTATCCCATGCCCCAGGTTTCATCTATAATAACCGAGTTATAACAACCAACACAAACAGTTTATAATACTAAATTATTAGTTAGTACATACACAATTCATAAATATCAAATCAACTCAATAACTGCCATCTAACCGTCACACACGTCCAGAATTAATAACCTATACGCTCTGATACAACTAATTGTCACACCCCAAACCCAATATCCATACTAATCATTTATTATTAGAATAATTAGGTCATAATATTGATCCCATTGGAAATATAATTCATTTATCAATATTTTCCTACATAATGTGCACAATGAACATAATATTATTCTTATTCCACACCGAAATCAATATCAAAGTCGTAATTAAGCAGGCATATAATAATGTGATTAACTATGATCAACTCAATCTATGTTAACTCGATATATACAATATCTAAGTGTATTAAAATCTTCAGTGTGACAATGATAAAACCCCCATGTCTAATCTCCAACTCTTTCTAACGGTGCAACTCTCAAATCACTGATCATATGACATCCTAGCTGGAAGCTTACAACTCTGAAAATGTTAAAATATAAACCATAAGCATTAATCTTAGTGAGGTACTCCTTCCCTGAAATGAAAAAACGGTTTTATATCAAATATGTGGATATTAATCCAACCAATCCTGCCATACAATGAATTAGCAGTTATATATATCAAATCTGTGGATATTAAATCCAACTAATCCTGCCATATAATGAATTAACAGTTACATATCAAATCTGTGGATATTAAATCCAACGAATCCTGCCATACAACGAATTAACAGTTATATATCAAATTTGGATATTAAATTCAATCAATCCTGCCCGTTGGCAATAACAAATCCTGGACCATAAGGCCCAAATAATTCTGCCCATTGGCAATGATAATTCTTCCCATCGGCAATAGTATGTCTGCCCATTGGCAATAGTAATTCTGCCCATTGGAAATAAGAAGTCTGCCCATTGGAAATAATAAGTTTGTCCATTGACAATAGTAATTCTGCCCATTGGCAATAATAAATCCTGGAACATAAGTTCCAACAAATCATTGGGTCTTTGTCCAATTCCAATCCTGGATCATAAGACCCAAACAAATCCTGGATATTTTAATATCCAAACAAATCCTGAATACCGAAGTATTCAAACCAATCCTGGATCATGAGACCCAAACAAATCCTGGATATTTTAATATCTAAACAAATCCTGAATACCGAAGTATTCAAACAAATCCTCTCTTAGAGCTATATTCATATTTATATATGAAACAAATCATAAGTACACTCACCTTGGTAATTTAATAGGCTTTCCTTTTCCTTTTTTGTCACTTGTTCAACTGGTTATTATTCCCTTCCTATCATTCTTACAATATTAGTATCATCATAATAATATCAACAATCGAAGGAATATCTCAAACATAACTCAATTCATAATCATCATATGATTCAATTCAAATCATTCATTATAACTGAAGTCCCATCTAGACTCAGGTTCTGATATCTAACATATTCAAATTACAGCCCAAACCTACTTTAATTATTCTTGGTAATCCAATCCTTATCATATTAGGTTTCCAACACAAAATAAAACACATCATTCCAAGTTTCCTAGGGCAAGATATGCCCATTTCTTTACTACATAGCAAATCTGCCCTATAGGCTCCTCTATCATTCAGTCATTTTCCAAGAATTTTCATAATTTTTATACATCATAACTTTCTATGATATTTCACCCAATTTCCTAAAAAATATTTAATAATACAAGGTTAAAATTTCATAATTTTTAGAGTTCATTTGCTATGTCAAGCAAAACATCAAACACATGGTATGCATATTTACTCTTTTGGGGCAGATTTCATATCCGAACTTCAAACCATCACCTAAGATTCATTTCTTGGTATTTTTACTTAATTTTAGGATATGATATACATATATGAGTATATTTTAATTTCCAATTGGAATAAATCAATTTCAGTAATTATAAAAAGAGATATGATAATTTGAATACACAAGGTTTCTAAACAAAGCAATTTCAAGGGTTTACACATTCAAGTTTGCTTAAACATGCATCTATCCATGAGTACACATCAAGACATGGAATTTCAGTAAAAAAATGATTATTTCTATCATTTAAATCAGCAATACAAAAAAAATAAAACAAGATTTATGGATGGAATTACCTTAGGGGCTTTTATGTAATTTTCTATGAATTTTTCTTCAATTTCTCCTCACACTTTCTTCCTAAACTTCATAACTCTCTTTCCTTAGGTTAAAACTCTTCCATGGCTGAAATATGCTGAAGGAAGAGATTAATTAAAGGGTTATAAGTCGGCATAAGTTCACCACCCACCCACCCACCCCCCTTGGTCCAATCAAAATATAACAGGTGGCATCATATAAAACAAAATATCATTTAAGGCTAAATGACTACTTTACCCCATGTTCGTAAAAAGACAATATCTTCCTACTTTGATGTTCGTTTGATGAACCGTTTATTGTGTTAAAAACCTAACTCATATATCTACACATATCTAGTTTTCACCTCAAGTCAATTGTTATGTCATAAATGTCAAAACTAGTCTTAAACATGAACATTCCTACCAAAAACTTCAAATTTTCACATTTGTAACTAATTCGATATTTCATACTTTATGAAGGTAGGATTAGACTAAACATAATGAATTAACAATATATATACTAATAAAATATTATCCATATCACACAAGCTAATCATGATTTAAATATAATTTATCATAGTTATATTCAAGTTGTCACACCTTCTTCTTATCCTAGGCATTAACTTCAGGAGGCAGCTCGGTAGGAAGGACAGATCCACCATCTGGTTCCACAATAGACTCAATAGGTTGTAGGAAAAATTTCCCTGATCCTTCTTCATCATAAAAATCTTCCTTAAAATTTTCAGGAGTGCTTAGGTCATGTCTTTAGAACAGATCAAAGTTATCAGCAGTGCCAACTTCCTTGAGTGCCTCCAACCAGCCATCCTTATAGGATTTTTTCTTGGCGTACTCAATCTGGGATAAAGTAGCCAGCAGTTCCTTTGATGCTCTTATTTTTTGTCAAAAGCAGTGTCTTTGGTGCTCTTATTCTTGGCCTTCTCCACCACAAGCTTCTCCTCGCCAGATGAAAGAAGAGTCTGATTTTCCAATAACTTATTTTCGACCACCTTGGCCCTGTCCTCAGCAGTTGTTAGATTGATCTCAATAGTCTTCAATTTCCCTACAGCAGTAGTGTCCCTTTCATTGGCCTTTTATAGTTCTTCCTTCCAAGTTTTTTTCTTTATTTCCAAAACATGTCGGTTACCTTCCAAGGATTTCTTTATACCTTCAAAGGCCTCTTCAACTTATCCTAAAGAAGAACGCAGTTGATATTCCTTCTCCATCATCTGATTAAAGTCCACCCAAAACTTCCAAAATGAAAAAGTAGCAAATCAGTGAAAAAAATAAGACAGTAAATGTCAGTAATAGATGAAAGATAGTTACAAAATCCAAAGTTTGGCAATCTCTCTCTGTCAGTCTGGAACGAGATATAGGAATTGTAGATACCCTATCAGCAGGAAGAGTTCCATACTTGATTAACACCTCGGCCAAACCAAGATTAACAGTCATCGAAGATGACCAAGTAACTTTTAGGTCAAATTGGATCTTTTTTACCAACTCATGTTATTTGGCAGAAGTCGTCCTGGTCGATTTTTCAGGAAGTCCTCTTTCCATTCTCTTTAAGTGACCCCTACCAGTCTCACCCTCCTCAGTATTGTTAACTTGAGGAACCTTCTCAGCAATCTTAGACCCTTTTTTAATCACTTTGGACTTCTGGGTATCAGCAACTTTGGCATTCTTGGTGGTGGGAGACAAAGGCCCAACCATCAAATTGGGAAGCTTTCTCTTACCCATGATAGCTAGTGGGGAAGTAAGGATTGTAGAGATATCCAAATATTCAAACAAAGAGGATGTTCCAAGGTCCTTATCAACTCCAGTAGATTCCTCAATCGAAGAAGTGGGAATTGGTTCATCTTTTCAATTAATGGAGATTGAAGGTGCTGCAGCAGTTGGCCTAGCAACAAAAGAAGTAACAGAGCTTCTACATTATAAAAGGTAGGAGGATGCTCTGGGATGCTCCTCATCAATTCTCTGATGAATGCTCTACATATATTTATGTTCTTGAACATTGATATCCCCTTCCTTGGGACACTTTTTCTTGCTCAAAACTATATACAACAAAATAAGAAATATTAGCCAACACATCATCAAACAGTTGGTTAATAAAAAAATAAAAATAAAAGCTCTACAACCTATGCCATGTCCCTCCTGAGGACACCTAGGCCCATCATACACTTCTCCTCATCAATATTTTGAAGATGAGCATGTTGTTAGTTCCTCGCTATTACCCCATAATCAAAGTAGTCCTTATTGGAATCCGGTAAGTTGACCACTAAAGCTCCATTGGCAAACCTAGTTTTTAAGTAGTAGGTGTTGTCACTAGTAACCCGCTTATAGCATAACATCAACTCAGTAATACCAATATGGGTTCTATATATCTGGTTAAGCATATGAATCCCATTTACTATTCTCCATGTATTGGGGGCTACCCTAGCAGGGACACCGTCAAAATATTGGCAAAACTCCATAAAGAAACGATTAGGGGAAAAGGTAATACCACACTCAACTATAAACAACGAGGGGATCCAATGACCCTCTAGTAATGATAAAACATCAACTGAAAGAATAGGAATTTCTAATTTTACCCAATCAGTGATATTTCATTCCCATTTAAATTTATCTAAAGAGTCCATATGAATGATGTACACCATGATTACAGCAAAGAAAGAAATCAAAGGAAAGGGAAGAAGAAAGCTTACAGAGAAAGTGATGGCAGAAACAAGCGTGGAAATGGACACAAAAATAAATCTTAAAGACGAAAATCTAATGTATGAAAAAATAAATCTTGAAGACGAAAATCTTGAGGACGAAAGATAGTTCAAAAGTTTCAATTTTTTTGGTACAGAAATCAGCCAAAATCTCGTCGCTTATAGCTTGCATAGAAAACAGTGCATGTAATGATTAACTGTGTAGATGATTGACATTATGACGGCTACATAGCTCCAAAGATGGGAAATTACTGATACGCCCTTTGGCGGTTTGCTAAAGTTCAAATGATTCACAAATTTTCCATCACATGATCAAGTGATGAATTTTTTTTACAAGTCCTATAAGTCGATAGCAAACCAAAACCATGAAAGACTGCCGAGCAACTTTGCATGACACACACTTCATCCTTTTAACAAAATATCATGAATTAAGCATTGGAGGCTTTTGTTGATTCCAAAAATTATCCATTTATGCGGGCCAATTAGAAATGGGCACATGTTCCCTAACGTGACACTAGTCCTAGTCATCAATTACTTGGTCAACTTAGATGATAGTTGATCGGTTAGCTGATCAACTCGAAGAATACAAACCATTATTTTAGATAAACTGTCATCACGTGGAAAGCAACCAAGAATCATTATACACGTGCCCAATGCTATCAACAATCACATTCATTATTTATGGGTGTAAATGCTTAAATATATGAAGGCATTCTAACCCTTGATCTCGAGGTCACTATAAATACAATGTATTCCTTTCACAAAAGGAAAGTGAGAAAAATATAAGGTCATTCTTCTAACAAGAATACCTAGTTGTTTGTAATCATCAACGACAATACAATCACTGTGGACGTAGACGTTCTTATAGATGAACGACTTAAAAATTCTCGTGTCTCCTTTATCGTTCCCTCATTATTTTATATGTGATTATAAATTTGGCATCATATAAATCATTTCCAATATTAGACATCAACACTTTATAAATAAGAAATAAGCAAACAAAGGAAAAAAGGACTCCCTTAACAAAAAAAAACTACATTTTCTCGTTTCATCATTTCTTTCCTTTATTTTCTTTTCTTTTCTTTCAATTTAAAGTAGATTGCAAGGTAGATTGAAACTTTCTTTAAAGTTTATTAAAAGTTTCTTGCCCTTACATTTGATATCTTTTACTTTTTTGCTTTATATTTCGTAATGTAATCCTTTACTTTAAAGCAATTACTTTTTTTTAATTTCAAAGCTTACTTTTACTTAAGTTTATGCACTTTACAACTTATTTTGCTCTAGTTATTCGTAGTAATTTAGCACTCAACATGAGTCTTCTTAATTGAAGTATTAAACGACACACAATCATACGATATTATCACAAGGTTGAGATCTTTTTGTTGGTAAGACCATACCCTTTCCTGGAATGCTCATAATTAAAATTAAAACCTATTAGTCAAGCCAAGTAAAAAACACACACAAATAACTTAGTGGAGATTTAATTATTTGAAGAAGATTCGTATAGGATAGGTGAGCTTCTACTATGTCGAAATTTAGATGTACTCCCCATATGCTGCTGAAGCAATGTATGTGAGGGATTATTCTTTTCTCCATATCTACCCTTACATAGATGTTATCTGGCTATAATTTATTTATTTAGTTTGTTGTAGTGTTGTTACTGATTTGATTTTTATGAAAAAAAATTATTACTGAATTTATTGCGTATAGTATGTAGGTTTATAATAATGGTTTCCTGATGATAATTTTGATGTTTATATGCATGTGTGTGTGTGTGTGTGTGTATATATATATATATATATATATATATATATATATATATATATATATATATATATATATAGAGAGAGAGAGAGAGAGAGAGAGAGAGAGAGAGACGCGCATTTCAAATCATGTAGATATTTTGTTCATTGATCTCTATGCTTATCCTTTATTGAATTCGGACTTGGATTTACTTAATAGAACCATAAATAGAATGACACACATTTTTCCTAAATCCCAAAAGAGTGTTGGTCTTAGATCCGTTTCTTCTATGGTCTGGAGAGTAATTTATTTTTCATCCAACATAGACTCCAGTACCTAATTAACAATGATTTTGGAGTGGCCAATTTTCAACATTTAAGTTAATAGTGACAATAGTGCCCATTCTTTTGAGATATAAAACTTCTCAATTGTCTTTTCTTGTTCTTAAGATTAACCTCATACTAAATAATTCATCTAAAAATACCACATTTTTAACCCCCCACCCACCCCACCCCAACACCAATTCTAATTGTGTTTTGGCTACGATTTCAGTATGCTATTTTTTGGACGGCTGATATATTCCCATTGGTTGGGTTGCTGGATTTTTTCTATAGAGAGAGTTCAGTAGGGATGAAGTAACTGAGTACATCCATCTCATGATGTTTTGTTGTGTAGTGCAGTGTGGGGTGTGTTTATAGATAATATAGAAAAAGGGATAAATATATACAGAGTCAAACTTATTCATTCATATGACAACCCGAGTGAGACTATGTGACCGCACGAAGGCGATTCAAAGTCCACATAGTTTGTGAATAAATAAGAGATATTTCACCTCATGTAGTGGATCGATGCAAGAGGTCTAGCCTTTCTTTGATCTTTAGAGATGTTTTTAGAGTGAAACATAACCAAATTTGAAAGTATATATGGTTTTATTTTATGAAAGAACTTGAACAAAGTTGAAAAATCACTCGATGATGAAAAGATGACCAAACGTCCAACATTAAAAACAAAATAGTAGATGAAATCCTCGGATCTAGTGATCCTCTAACTTATATGAGAATATTCAATGCCTTTGAAGGTTTTTGTTTAGTTTTTGAGAATAGAAATGAAAATGTATGAATATGTACATAATATGATTTGTTTTTAGATATTCGTATTCTCTAATATTCCTACATAGACACCGTAGGAAAAATAAAAGTCAACGTAGTTCAAACATGACCTTTAGAGAAAAATCGAGTCTTGTAGAATAGAAAAAGACAGAAAAAGTAGTTTGCGGTGGTGTTGCTGCACAACACCACCCTTTCTATATCAATACTTAGAAATAAAAGAACGAGAGACATCGTACCAGTAAAGTTACACGAGCTCCTTTTCGTTTTGGTCGTGTTTTGACTTTGAATAAACTCTTTTTGGGATGGATCTAAGGTTAGTTTCAAGAAAAAGTACCTTAATAGGAAAAAAGGAGAAATGATTTTTTTTTTATCTTCTTTTGGGTTTGTATGAGGAAAGATAAGTTGAGGATAAAAGGTAGAATTCTAGATCTAGACTTGAAAAGGGTTTTGGAGTGAAAATCAGAGATTTTTAAGGATATTTGGAGAGAAAACTAATTGCGGACATAATGCTCAGTATTGAATAAAGAAAAGTTAATGGCTTAAGATGGTAGGTGTGGGGCCTCCCTTTATTGGCAAAATTCTAGGGCTGAGGACCGATCATTCAATGATACTGTGCGCCCATGACCGATCGGTCAAGCACATTGCATCCTGGGCTTTTGAGACCATTTTAAGTTGGCTTGACACTTTTAGGAAGTTTTGTGGCTTGTTTTAGATCTTTTGGACTTTTATAAAGATGTTTATGAGTTTTGGGATTATTTTTGGGCCTTTGGAAAACTATGGTAGGAATTACTACCTTTACAGAGCAGAAGGGGCCCACCTCTGCCTCCGAATCCTTCCCCACCTCTGACATTGAATACTTCAAATTAAATGCCTATTTATAGCACTTGTACACATGTTTATGTATGAAATAATTTGGCTGACATGTGTGTATGTTCATATTTTTTACTCAAGATTATATATTTTAAAAGAATAAATCTAGGGAGACCCACAAAAAAACCCATTTCGTAAACCCACTGCATTAAAAGTTTATATCTTATTGTTGTGGGTCCCGCCAGGGCATCAAAATGTGCATTAAAAACTTGTACCCATTCACTGGATTTACCAAATGGGTTTTTTTGTGGGTCTCCCTAGCTTTACTCATTTTTAAATGTAGCTTTCACTGTAACCAAAAGAGTTCACGGAGAAACTACAAGAAAATGACTTAAGAAGATGAATAAGGATGAAAGGAAGAATCTTAATATTCATACTGTGAGGGATAAATGAAGTCCTATAAAGGAAGTACAATCTTCTAAGTTGTCAAATGAACATGAAATTATTGCACATAACTTAATTCCCATCCCCAAAAAATGGAAGGATATGCTAGATAGGAAAAGGTAGTTGCGTTCAACGGACTAAAATGATCTTAAATCCAAATGTTTTTTAACCGTATATATATTGTGTTATGAATATGCAACTTCATATATGAATTTCCATAAATTTTTTGAAAAATATTGTTGATGTAAAAAATTAGATCATATCAAATTATTCAATCACAGATAAATAAATGAGACAAAGAATTTTTAAAGTGGTTCAGCCTCAGTTATTGCTGAGTGTTTGGGAATTCTCGATTACAAGTTCTATCAAGAAATTCCGATCCTCTTACAATGAGGATTGTACAATGTATTTATAGCCCTGAGGTTGTAATATGAAAGGGTAATATATTAAATGATGTACATATGAAAGGGTAATACATTCAATGCCCCTTAAGCGTGTGCGTCTGAATGATAAGCATTTAATGAACAGTCAAACTGTTGGTTATCCTGCTATTAATGCTTTGTTCGAGGTGCAGCTCGGACCGCCTGAGTTGCTCGGACCGCCTAAGCTTCTCGGTGCTCAAGAGTTCCTCGGAGAGTTCTTGTTCCTCGGAGCATATGAGTTCCTCGGGGAATATGAGTTCCTCGGGGAACTAGTGTTCCTCGTTGTAGTATGGCTCCTCGGAGCGTATGAGTTCCTCGGAAGCGTTTGCTATTGCCACGTAGATTGTCGCGTGTCTTCATTCAATTGGGCCATGTAGGCAGACTAAATTTGGTATCAACAGAAGCCCCCAATGATTCATAGTTCGAAATTTGAGGAGTGTGGAACATTCTTTCTCGGAATATGGCATTTTTAAATGGTCATCTTGAAATTTAGGAGTCTTTCGTATTTATTTCTCCTTCCAAATTCGTAGAATCATGCTTTTTTGAATTTTTTATAACCGCCTCAATCTCCGCGTACTTTTTGTCCTTTTAGCCGCCGGTAGCGTAATCGTTTCTTTTTGCAATCATTACTTTTTCCTTTTCCCAAGACAGAGTATTTAAGCATCACAGACAATCCCATCGTCTTCTACTTTTCAAATTTGTATCTTCAAGTTTTCCATTATCTTACTCTCTTGTGCGTTCATCTTTTTCACCGTTCGTTGTCAACAGATCCACTCTTTTTCTGTAAGATCTTCTTCCTTCTTCTTCATTTCCTTTATTCATCATGGTTTACCCTGTTGAATCTCTTGATAAGTTTCGCTCTAATTTTTCTATTCCCTCCTGGGTTGTTCTAGAAGAGCTTTCTGAGCCTTCTGATTATTTCCGTTTGGCTGAGGGACATTGGTTCCCCAGTCTTTTTGTTGCTGAGTGTGGATTTTCTTTTCCACCCAATCCCTTGTGTCTGGAATTTTGTCAATATTTTGACGTTGTTCCTGCAAGAATAGCCCCCAACACATGGAGAATAGTTAATGGGGTTTATAGATTAAATCAAATCCATGGAACTCGCATAGGAATTCCAGAAATCATGTTCTGTTATAGATGGGCAGCTGGTGATAACACCTTTTATTTAAAAACTAGATTTTTAAATAGGGCTTTAGTGGTTAATCTCCCGGATGCCAATAGGGACTATTTTGAGCATGGGATTGTTATAAAAAATTGGCAACATGCTCCTGTATCTGGAGATGAAGTGTATCAGGGTCCCAGATGCCCTCCCTATGGCAATGGGATAGGTTATTTTTATTTCATTTTACTTATTTTGAAATCATGCTTCTTCTGTGTTTGATAAAATGTGCCACTGATATTTTAATGTTTATTTATTTGCAGTTGATAGAAAAATAAAGTGTCCAAAAGAAGCAGATGTTAACATAAGACATTTGAAACTTATCTGGAGTTTGCATCAGTCTATTGCCGATGAGCACATTAGGTCGGCTTCTTATCTGCTGCAGTATAAGAGCTACACATCTTCTTTCACTGCTCGTCCGGTGATAAGCGAAGTAGAACCACTACTAGCTTCTAGCAGTTCCTCGCCTGAGTCATACATTCCTTTAAGTGAAAGGATGAAGAAGAGAAGACCTCCCACTCTCTTCGAGAAACCTGCCTCTGGTGCGGGAGAGGCAAAAAGAAGTAAACACGATGTCCCAGAAGGGACAAAGAAAATTGATGCAGCTCCTCCAGCTGCTCCTGCTAAGGTTGCCGAGAAGCCTCCAGTTGCCCCGAGCAAGGCTGCTGCTCCAGGAGAAGTGATTGTAATATCACCGACCAAGAGTTCTTCCTTGGTTGAATCTATTCCTGCTCCCCCGAGGAAGCTGAAGAAGAGCTCCTCGGTCAATTTGGCTGACACCATCACTAAGCCCCCAGCTACTGGAACTGGTGTTCCAACTTTTGTTCCTCCGAGCTCTGCCATGAGCTCGATGAAGACTTAGATCATTCTCTAGATCCAAGGTGTTGAAGAGAACCTTTCTTGGGACATGGTTACATCTTGGCTGCTCGCCATATTTCTTCTGTAAGTTTTGTTGCTTTGAATTTTTCATCTTTCCCTTGCTATATCTGTCTCTGACTTGCTTTCATTTTCTTTTCACAGTTAGTGAGCTGCTTCAATACAATTTTGAAGAAGGATGAAGCAATTAAAGCTTCAAGCTCCTCATCTGGTGTGAAGGAAGCTCTGGTGGGCCTGACGAAGTCTTTGGAAGATTCTCGTCAAAAGCATGATGCTAACAAAGCTGTTTGGGAGAAGAAACTTACCTCCACCGAGCAGGAGAAAGCTCAGGTTGTCGAGGTCTCCAAGGAGTTGGAGAAGACAATAAAGGACTTGGAAGGGAAAAATAAAGAGCTCGACAAGAAGCTCAAAAATGCTGGAGAGCTTGAGAACAAGCTCAAGGTTGCTGAAGAAGAGTTGGGTCAGCTTCGGGAGGTAAATCGGCAGAAGGAGGAGGATGAGATTAAATTGAAGACCACTGAAAACCTTCTGTCCGAGAAGCTTTCCTCGGAGAAGTTATAAAGAAAATTGGTTGTGAAGAAGTCTTTCATCACTGGCTGGGACAAGGGGTGGAATAGGGGCTTGGCTGCCATGATGTTGCAAGTAGAATATGGCAGCCTCAAGTACTTTAGGGATGGATGGGTCGCTGGTCTACAGGAGATGAAAGTGGATGAAACTTCTGAGATCTTCCAGCGACACATCCCTGTTCCCCCTCCAACTCTTGAAGATGAAGAAGAGGACGAAGATGCCTCCGAAGAGTCTTCTATGGTGATGGGAGATCATCCCCCATCCATCCAGCCTACTATCGAGGAACATCAGCAGCTCGCTACATCATCCGAGCAACTGCCGGCGCTCCTCGAGCAACTTTCCATTCCTTCCGAGCAACCTACTTCCTCGTCCCAGCCTCCCGAGAAGGTTTTGGGAGACAAGGAAAAGGTGTAGAGTTGTTCGGGTTTATCTTTATATCTTTCTTTTGTCAAATGTAACCATGAATATGTAACTCTGAACCTTGTGATATAATAAAACTTGAACTTTGGTTTTTGCATACTGTTGTCTCTTCTTCATGCTTTATTGATGCTTTTATTGATTACTGCTTTTTCTTTCTCTACTAGTTTCTGGCTAGGATGGAATTACTATCTGCTCATGATACCCAGTTGTTGAGGCAATGCAATGATTATTTTAAGGCTGGTCACACAGATCTGAGTGCAGCACAAATTGTCGACATCCTCGGCCAAGATGCTTCGGAACAGGCGGTTGAGGCCTACCAATACTTGAAGACCCTGCTTGATCGTGAAGTGGCCAACAATGTGGCTTATTATGATATGATCGAGGATCTCCAAGGCACCCTTGAAGACCTTCAGCAACAATACAAAGAGTCCACTACCCTTTTGCATGAGGGGTATGAGAAGAAGTATCAGCAACTCAATGCTGACAAGGGGTATGAGAAGCGTTTTGCTGGCTACGATGTGAGGGAGAGAACTCTGAGGGGTGAGGTCGAGGAGTGCAGACAAATAGCCGAGTTGTTGGAGCAAGAGAATAACAACCTGCAAAAAGAGTTATCTCAATTGAAGTCTACAGCTTCCACTTCAAATGCCTTGATCCCAGTGACTGATGAGGGATTCTCGTTCTTGGAAGTCGAGAACGCCAACTTGAGAGACGAGTTGGAAACCTTGAAGAGGTCTGGCCCCTCTACATCTTCTCATGGTCGAGAAAGAGCTCCTCGGGGACGAGCAAGAGCTCCTCGGATTCCTGTCGAGGAACAGCAGACTCAATCTGCCTTAGAAAACCACGCCTTCCCGCTGATGGCAAAGAACCAGGCGTTGGCTGAAATGTCAAAGAAGATCAGGGACCTGGAAGAAAAGCTTTCTTCGCAGAAGTCAATCTTGGAGAATAAGGAACTCTTTATCAAAAATCTCCACGAACAGATGGAAAGATTAACATATCAATTCCACAAACAGCCCAGGGAGTTCTGGATGGCTGGGTACAACGAGGCGCTCTACCACATGGACGATCGTATCCAGAATGCCAATAATGAGGGCTACAAGCAAGGCTGGTTGAATGCCTTAGGTGTGCTACAACTCGAACAGGGTCATTACCTGTGGGACTACCATGATCCTAGGCTGCTCGACCTACCCGTGCCACCATTCAAATTGGATATGAGTTGGATCCCTTCTCGGGCCATTCCTCGATGGTTGATTTCCAAATATCTCGACGACTACAATCTTCATTCAAATGTCGAGATATCTCGTCCCGAGCACCTCCTAGATCGACCATCCGTGATGAATGTCAGGATGTTAAAAGATTTGAACTTTATAAATTCTCCTCTTGCTTTAAATGATCCGCCTGCTGACGAGGAACCTGTTACAAAAGCAGAGGGAAAAAGACCAGTAGAATAGGAATATTAGTGTCATAAATTGTATACATTTCATTATCAGTGTAATTTGTTTTTTATTTTAATGAAAGACTTTTATTTTTGTTCGCAATCTTAATTGCTATTGTCTTGTAATTATAAACACGTTACATCTGTGCATGCATATCTGTTAAAAAATAATGATATTGTGTTAATTTGCCAATCAACTTATTGTCGAATAGCTTGAATTTGTGGTAGTCATTTGGCAAAATAATGTGTTGTTTTTTGACTAACTTAGTAAAAAGTTACGAATATCAAAAATGTTTAAAATGTTTCCGACCAACCAAGGTCGGTAAATTTTCCTTGTCGACCAACTACAGTTAGTGGGTTTTTATCCCCGACCTGCCATAGTTAGTAGATTTTTTTCTTAAATGTTTTCGACCAACCAAGGTCGATAAATAGTCCTTGTCGACCAACTACAGTTAGTGGGTTTTTATCCCCGACCAGCCATAGTTAGTGTATTTTCGAAAATATATTTACTTCCTAACCGACATAAGTTGGCATTTTTAGGAATACTTTTATTTCCCGAGGAACATATAGTTTTACTTCCCGTAGGAATACAAATTTTACTTCCCGGAGGAATACAAGTAGTTTTACTTCCCGGAGGAATACGGGTAGCTTTACTTCCCGGAGGAATATTGGTAGCTTTACTTCCCGGAGGAATATAGGCAGCTTTACTTCCCGGAGGAATATTGGTAGCTTTACTTCCCGGAGGAATATTGGTAGCTTTACTTCCCGGAGGAATATAGGTTTCTCGACCAACCTTAGTTGGCATTTTTGAGAAAAAATTTGAGTAGCCTGAGCTTTGCCGAGTTTTGCCGAGTATTTGTAGCACTAGTATTCCCCGAAAAACTTTCAATAAAAAGAAAGAATTCGGCAGAATATCTTCATTTGATTCATCACCAGTAATACTTGCGCAGGTGCCCTGCGTTCCATGCATTCTTAAACTCCTCCCCTTCTAAAGTTGCTATTCGGTAAGTTCCTGGTCGAACAACTTCTGTAACTCGGTATGGTCCATGCCAGTTTGCCTCCAGTTTATTGTGCTTTTGAATTACTTTCTTCAGCACATAGTCTCCTTCTTTCAGGTCGCACTTCTTCACTCTCTTATTGTAGAACAAAGTTGTTCGCTGCTGGTAAGCAGCATTTCTAATGGCTGCTTCTTCTCTAACTTCCTCGAGCATGTTTAAATCCAATCTTCTTATTAAGTCGCTGACAGGGGAATTGAAATTCAGTACCCTGTGTGTTGGGAGGCCCAACTCGACAGGTATAACAGCTTCACTTCCAAACGCCAGCATATATGGTGATTCTCCAGTTGCAACTCGGGGAGTAGTTCGATAAGCCCATAGTACTGATTGTAGCTCGTTGATCCAATTCGCTTTTGCATCATCCAGTCTATTCTTCAAGCCATTTAGCAACGTTCTGTTTGTCACTTCAGTTTGTCCATTTCTTTGAGGATGGCCTGGTGTTGAGTGGACCTTCAAAATGTTTGACTGATGGAAATAGGTAGCGAACTCCTCGTTATCAAATTGTGTTCCATGGTCTATGATGAAGGCATGAGGAAGACCATATCGACAAATGATGTTCTTCCAAATAAATTAGTACACCTTGTCATACGTCATATCAATGAGAGACTCGGCTTCAACCCATTTAGTAAAATAATCCACTACGACGACGAGGTATTTGAACCTTCCTATGGTCGTTGGTAGTGGCCCGACCAAATCTATTCCCCACATGGCAAATGGCCAAGGGGAAGTTATGGGTGTCAACAATGCTTGTGGAGTTCTTCGGATGGAGGAAAAGCGCTGGCACTTATCACATTTCTTGGCATAGGCTATACAATCAGCTCTCATCGTCGGCCAGTAGTATCCCTGCGTCATCACCCTTTGCAAAAGCGTCTGACCTGCTATATGGGCTCCACAGGACCCTTCATGGACCTCTTCAATTAAATCTTTCACCTCGGTGGGATTCACACATCTCTGCAAACCTGCCATAATTCCTCGTCTATATAAAATATCGTTAGTTAATACATACCGAGAAGCTTTAAACTTCAATTTATTGGCTGCGAGCTTGTCAATTGGTAATTCTCCCTCCTCAATATATGCCCTGATGGGATCCATCCAAGATGGTCCTAAATCAAGGGTGATAAAGTTCATCATCAGATCTTTATCTATACTTCGACCAACCAACACTTCAATTGGGATTGTTCGTCGTAGCTCGGTACGAGTAGCTGATGCTAATCGAGCTAAGGCGTCTGCTCTCGCATTCTCCATTCTTAGTATTCTGACCAGCTGAATAGCGAAAAATTCTGACATCAGCTCCTTTGCCTTTGCATGATATCTGATCATTAATTCTCATCTAACTGCATATACTCCCAACATTTGATTTAGGATCAATTGAGAATCACTAAAGATAATAACCTACTGCGCCTCCATAATTTTTGCCAAATTAAGACCTGCAATCATGGCCTCATACTCAGCCTCGTTATTGGAAGCTTTGAATTGAAAACGTAGGGCGTATTCCATGTCGACATCGTCCGGAGTTCTCAAAACTATCCCTGCCCCACAGCCTGTTATGCAAGATGAGCCATCTACATATAACCTCCATATAGGTAACTCGTCTTCAAATTTCTGATCTATCAGAGTTCCTCGGTGAAATATTTGTTGCTTCCTTTCATACTCCCCTGATATTTCTTGCTCTTCGTCGATCATCTTTTCTTGCCCTTTTACCAACCAGAGTTGGTCTGAGCTCGAATTTGATGATCCTGTAGCATCCACTTGCCCTTTTACCAACCGGAGTTGGTCTGAGCTTGTGTTTGATGATCCTGTAACATTCACAGGTTGATCAGCGAGCAACTTTTACTCCTCGGGGGTATCAGGATAGGTGAACTCTGCTATAAAATCTGCTACAGCCTGCCCTTTAAGAGATGATCTGGGTTCATAGACTATATCATATTCACCGAGCTCTATTGCCCAGTACATCAATCTCCCTGATTTTTCTTGTTTATGAAGGGCTTGCCTCAATGGCATGTCAGTATATACTACTATGGTATGAGCCTGGAAGTATGGGCTCATTCTCCTACTCGCCTCAATTAGCGCCAGTGCCAACTTTTCCAGCCTTGGATATCTGATCTCTGCTCCTCGGAAGGCCTTACTCGTATAATAAATTGGTTTTTGCACTCCATTCTCCACTCTGATCAACGTCGAGCTAACTGTATTCTCGGACACTGCAAGATATAAGTATAATTTTTCTCCCATCACTGGTCTGGACAATAGTGGAGGTGTTCCCAAATATCTCTTCAAGTCTTGAAAAGCCTTCTCACATTCATCATTCCACTCAAAAGTCTTTCGGAGTGTCTTGAAGAATGGGAGACATCTATCAGTTGCTCGCGATATAAATCTGTTGAGTGCTGCTACTCGTCCTGTAAGACTTTGCACCTCTTTCTTCGTCGTTGGAGATCGTAGCCCTAGCAGAGCTTTCATCTTTTCAGGATTCGCCTCAATGCCTCGTTGATTGACAATGTACCCGAGGAACATGCCTTCTCGTACTCCAAATATGCACTTCGTCAGGTTCAGCTTCATTTGATATTTATCTAGTTGATCAAAAGTCTGACTTAAGTCAACTAGATGATCGGCAGCTTTCCTGCTCTTTGTCAGCATATCTTCAACATAGACTTCCATATTGCAACTGATTTGTTCAGTAAAGACCATGTTCATCAGCCGCTGATATGTCACACCTGCATTTTTCAAACCAAAAGGCATAACATTATAACAATAAGTTCCCTTAGGGGTAATGAAAGAAGTACTCTCCCTGTCTTCAGGTTTCATTTTAATCTGATTGTAACCAGAATAAGCATCCATGAAGCTCAGCAGCTCGTGTCCCGAGGTAGCATCCACTAGTTGATCAATTCGGGGCAGTGGAAAGTGATCATTTGGGCATGCTTTGTTGAGGTCGGTGAAGTCTACACACATCCTCCATTTGTTGTTCTTCTTTTTTACCATCACCACATTGGCTAACCAGTCTGAATATTTAACATCTTCAATAAAACAAGCCTTCTGGAGCTTCTCGACTTCCTTCTATATGGATTGATTCTTCTCGGGACTGAATACTCTTCTTCTCTGCTTCACAGGCTTGATCTCCTTATTCACATTGAGCTCGTGACATAAGAAATTTGGGTCTATCCCAGGCATATCTGCATGACTCCAGGCAAAAGTTTGTCTTCTGCTTCTAAGAAAAGTTATCAATTCCTGTTTTAGTGAGGTTTCCAATGACGAACCTACTTGAGTAGTTCGCTCAGGGTGCTCGTCGTCCAGAATGATGTTTTCAGTAGCTTCCACCACTTAACCCTTCACGAGTTGCGACTCATCTCTAGGATCCAATGTTTCAATTTCTGCACCTTCATCCACCTGATAGGTAGTAGTCTTTCTCCTTGATTCTTCCAAATCCTCTTGCTTGGCGGATGAATAATAGCATTCCCGAGCTACTTTCTGATCACCTTTCACAATTCCTACTCCAAAATTTATTGGAAATTTTAGGCATTGATGCACTGTAGATGGTACAGCCTCGAATTTCTTCAATCCTACTCTTCCCATGATGATATTGTATGATGATTGAACATTCTTATCCATCACGAAAAAGCGTATTCTTTTTGTTCGACCAGCAGGCTACGTACCAATGAATATATCCAACTTGATCGTCCCAAGTGGAAATACTTTCTCGCCAGCAAAACCGAGGAGGGGTCTATGATAAGGCTCCAATTGAGATAGCTTTAGATTTAAACTATCGAAGCACGAGTAGAACATGATGTCTGTCAAGTTACCATTGTCGACCAGTACTCTTGAAATTATTACTTCCTTCATCCTCATTTTGATCACCAATGGGTCTTCATGAGGATACAAAACTCCTGCGAGGTCATTCTTTGAAAAACCAATCACCAATTTCTCTTTGTTCACCTTTCTCGGGCGATCCTCCTCAGCTAAATTTATTCGTTAAATGTACGAGCAAGCTTGAGCCTCACAGAGGTAAGCTTGTCTCTCTGCAGTAAGGTCTCCTCCTCCTGCATCTCCACCTGTTATAACATTACAGTCAAATGACCCAAAGCGTATTGAAAATACCTCACGTTATGGCTGCCTTGGTCTCTTGGGAAGATCGGGGTCATCTTCTGGATCAACTTCATGGTTTCTTTTCTTGTTCTCCTCTGCTCGACGAGGAGATCTAGACCTCTCTCTTGTTCGGTCGTTGTTTCTTCTTTCGCTTCCACGATCGACATACTTTGACAGTTTTCCTCGCCTGATGAGTGTTTCAATCTCATTTTGAAGAGCTATGCAATTTTTGGTCATATGGCCATGATCTTTATGAAACTCGCAATACTTCGCCTTATTCCTCTTGTCAGGGTCTGCCTTCATTTTCTTTGGCCAATTTAATTCCTTGGTGTTCTTGATTTCTTCCAGAACATGGTTAATATCCTTCTTCAAAGGAGTATAATTATCATATCTCTTCATTACGTCCCATACCGACCTAGTTTTTGAATGTTTGTCATTACCATTATTCTTATGCTCTTTCTTCTTAGCTTTATCACCTTCTACCTTAGTGTCTTTGGCATCCATGTTCTTCTTCGCAGCCATAGCCTCCTCGGCATTCATAATCTTGGATGCTTTTCCCATCAGGTCTGACATGGTTTTAGGTGGATCTTTAGCCAAAGTGTAGTACAACTTATTCGGCAGTAGTCCACTCATCAAAGCAGTAATCGATGTCTTCTCCTCATAATCAATGACTTCCAGTTTCTCGTTATTAAAACGAGTTATATAATCTCTGGTACTCTCACCAGCCTTTTTCCTAACACTTAACAAATGTGCTACTCGTTTAACTGGCTTTGCCTCAAAACAGAAATTCCCAATTAATAACTCGGCCAGTTGAAGAAAAGTTGAGATCTTACCCCGAGGAAGATTATTATACCATATTTGAGCAGATCCGGTGAGAGTTCTCGAGAATGCTCTGCATCTCATCTCATCTGGAACAGCATAGATGTCGGCAGCAGCTTGGTATTGTTCTATATGGAGAACAGGGTCAGTATTTCCATCATATTTGGGAGTCACAACAGGTGCTTTGAACTTTGATGGTGTTGGAAAATCTACAATGGCCTGGACAAAAGGTGTTCCTCGAATAAAGGTTCGTTGTAGAGGGTTCTTGGCCTTATCCATTTCCCCTAATCTATCCTCCAGCCTTTGAATAGAGCCTTTCCATGCATCATTTCCTTCCTCGGGCCTATTGGTTCGAGCAACTGATCGCGTTGAGGTGGCTTCCTGGGATCTCTCTTGACGAGCAGCTGGTCGCGACTGGGCAGATCCTTCCCTTAAATCTGATGGTTGTCGAAAACTCCTTGTTGGGGCTCTAGGAAGACTTTTACTCCTTCTAGGTCCTAATCGATTAAAAGGTGATACCCTGCTTAACCTCTCTAGCGCACTAGTCCTTTCTGGGGAGAGAGTGATACATTGTTCAGTATCTGTGGCTCTCACCGACGAAGTTCGTCTAGGTTGATAAGAAAAATCTTCAGACTCCTCATTGCGATATGAATTGGTACGCATAGTATGCGAAGAAGGCGCACGGGTGTTTCTTTGAATACTCCGCAGTCCTGAATGGGTTGGTGCACCGCCATGGAGGGTTTGTATGAGTTGTCGCATAGTTTCTTGAATGATGGTCTGGCCCTGAGCCAGATTTGTCATAATTCCAGCCAGATCTGGAATATTTAGCGGAGCAGATGGATTTGGAGGGCTTCCAGCATTTCGATTGCTGGATTCTGGAATATCAGCCATTGTGATGAATTATTTTTGATGAAAAATAATATTACCAGTCGTTTCTCACAGACGGCGCCAATCTGTTGATGTAAAAAATTAGATCATATCTAATTATTCAATCACAGATAAATAAATGAGACAAAGAATTTTTAAAGTGGTTCAGCCTTATAAGAATGGCCTACGTCCACTGTTATGTTATTGCTGAGTGATTGGGAATTCTCGAGTACAAGTTCTATCAAGAAATTCCGGTCCTCTTACAATGAGGATTGTACAATGTATTTATAGCCCTGAGGCTGTAATGTGAAAGGGTAATATATTAAATGATGTACATATGAAAGGGTAATACATTCAATACCCCTTAAGCGTGTGCGTCTGAATGATAAGCATTTAATGAACAGTCAAACTGTTGGTTATCCTGCTATTAATGCTTTGTTCGAGGTGCAGCTCGGACTGCCGGAGTTGCTCGGACCGCCTAAGCTTCTCGGTGCTCAAGAGTTCCTCGGAGAGTTCTTGTTCCTCGGAGCGTATGAGTTCCTCGGGGAATATGAGTTCCTCGAGGAACTAGTGTTCCTCATTGTAGTATGGTTCCTCGGAGCGTATGAGTTCCTCGGAAGCGTTTGATGTTGCCACGTAGATTGTCGCGTGTCTTCATTCAATTGGGCCATATAGGCAGACTAAATTTGGTATCAACAAATACAAAACAAAAACTAAAGGCTTGGGACATAAATTACTTTTTAAGACTTGAAATTGTATTAATTATGAAATATCAGCCGAGGTTTGAAAACGGATGAAGGGTATGTAAGAGAAAGTGTTGAGAAATTAAGGTGTTGAGAAATTGTTGTGAGTCGAAGCAAGAATTATAGACACAGACTTGGAATGCTCGTGATAAATAGAAGAAGTTGACTCAAGAAAATTGGAATGTTCTTTACGATTTGTTCTCTGATTCTGACTATGAGGTTCAAACCAATTATAAACATGGTAGATATGTATTACATAAAATATATCTATTATATATATTGATTTGAGTTTTAACATTTATTGAAGCATCTTTATATCATCAACCAAGGAAATCGAGCTAAGCAAACTATCAAGCATAACTAAGGGTCAAGGGAATTTGTGGTGCACTATTTAATCCGGATGAGATAGCCGATACAGTACTTGGCATAAAATCAGGGTACGTAATAGGGCTTGGACATGGAACATAGCCAACTAGGTCTAGATCTTCATAACACAATGTAGAATTGGAGGAGGATCTTAGGGAATCTAAAAGAGATAATCTTCTGTTAAGGGAGCAACTATAGGCTCATGATGAGCGTGTGACACGTATAGAAGCGCACCAAGCATATTATTACAAGATGTTTGGTATTAGGTTTGAGGTTTGCAAATATTATGACTGTTGGTTTGTTCTTACATTCGTATCAATATTATTATCATTTGTTTGTTCTTTGTATCATTTTAGAATAAACCGGCCAAAATAAGGTTTATTCATTACTATGACAACAAACGTTTTGCCAAGATATCAAATAAAATGTTCTTTATATCAGTTAAGAAATGCAAATATTTATATGACAATTTTATTATTTTTATTTATGTGGTTGTCTTGTGGTTATGTTATACATTATTAGTGAAATATGATGTGGAAACTAACAAATATGAAATAGGGAGTACAATGAGGTTATAATACGGTGCTCCATTTTAGGAACAATATAATTCTATTTAAGAGCATTTTAACTAATTTAACAATTATTTAAGAGTTATCTTTGGTTTCTAAATAAAATAGCAGAGTCGGGGTATATATATATATATATATATATATATATATATATATATATATCAGGAAGGGTTTTGCTCTAAACTATTCAACCATTGAGGTGGAATGGACGTAGGGAACATACCTTATCTAAAGATAGTTTGTCGTTATAAATTGTTAAGAAGCTGCTTGCGGCTATTATGTATGATTTTTGTTTAAAGCCTGCAGTTGAATATTCAAACAATCCTCTCTCTCTCTCTCTCTCTCTCTATCTATCTATCTTTATCTCTATATATATATATATATATATATATATCACTTGCATACGGAGAAGATTACGACTAATAGTTCGTAGAAATTGATTACCCTTGAAGATAACTAGAAATAGCTAATATATTTGTATGTTTAAGATAAATCTGCACAATATACTATACAATTAGTAATAAATATGACCAATGTTCTAAAAGGCGTGCCAAGCTTGAACCTTGAGAGAAACACCCCGCCTTAAGCCTTTTACACTTTATTCTTGGTAAAAGGCTTAAGGCGCACTTTTTTTAAAACAAAAACGCTTTAGTGAAAGGATATTTCCTTTTAAAGACTTTTTTTTTTTAAATCGGACCAATATCTCATTCAAAACAATCAAAGGACAAATGGTATCCTAAACCTCTCTGGCTCTCATCCAAAAAAATGCACGTTTTTTCTTTTTGTTTTTTCTTAGTATTTTAAAAAATAGTATTTTAGTTTGCATATATTCAGACATATTTTAAGCTATGTATCATTTTATTATTTTTAATAGCCTTGTTATAGTTAAAAATGTTAAAATATATTTAAAAAATGCCTAAACGCTTTTTTACACCTAAGCCCCGCCTAGGCTTCTAAGTCTTAAGACTTAACCTCCACGCCCCATTCACGCCCCGTATTTTTTAGAACCTTGCATATGACCAAATGAATAAAAGATATATTGAATAATTGAGGAGCAATCCAGAACAATTATAAGATGGCTTACCTCTATTATGTATGAAACTTGCTACCTATATTTGTATTTTAACACTAGAAACCCCCCTCAGTGTTACAACTTTGAACTTAAGTTCTTTGATAATTTAGAGTTCACAAATGGTATGCATTATCAGAGACTTAAAGTTCTCATGTGTAGGTTGTGTCTGCTAGCTTCTCGTGTTTTTTATTTCTTTAAAACTCTTTTTACATCTGCAGTAGTTATATTTTATTTGTGTTTGGTATTTGATTATTTAAATCTTTTTCTCCCTTTGAATTATAATGTTGTTATTATGTTGTCGCTCATATTTCCAGTGATTGATTTTTTTAATGACTTCTCATTCAACTTTAAGTACATGACATATAATAGATAGATGGTTATTGAAATGGTTGAGTTCATTATCATTATTTATGTAATAAGATGTTGGAATTTATTGCGGATTGAGGTAAAGATGTGTTTATGGGATTCAAGTATATTTGAACGAGGTAAGATTTGGTCAAAAGGTCATGGAAGCTACTGTGATTTTCTTAGATAGAGTTGTATAGGTCCATTTGTATTATAATTCAGTTCATAGGCCATATCTTCAAAGCATTATACCCGATCTCCACATAAGTTTGAGCAAGTAATGAAATAGTTTTATTATATATCTGATTTTTTGTTTTGGCACACACACACACGTATATAGTGGAATGAGCTAGGTTTGAAAAATATGTATTCATTCATCTGTATATTATACTTATAAAATTTTGGCATATTTACGGGGAGAACCTGGCCTGTAATACGATTGTATACAACTTATTTTTTTGCTGTAGATAATGTTTTAAATTCACTGTGCATGAATATGGGATAAGTTGAATGTAAAAAAATTTAGCTAATTGCACAAATTTTACTTCTTAGTTATCTTGCTTAGCATAATAAGAAATGATTTTCTTTTTTGAGTTAAGTATATTGCTTAGTATATTTTTTTCGATAGCGTACACTTATTTATGCGAAATACTTGATCCGTATCATATTATTATACGTTGTTAAGATGCTAAGAAATAAGACATTATACAATGTGATTCGAAATCTATTGCTTTTGGATATAGTACTAACTGCTAATGGAGGATTAAATAATTAACAATACTTTTATCGTATTATAAGTTCCATGATCAAAATTTATTTCGCCTAATTCAATTTTACAAAATTTTAATACACTAAGTTGATTTTGGCGAACACCTCTTCAATTTTATCTTTGTTGAAACTATATGCCATTTAGAACTTTAATTTAAAAGGATATTTAAGAAACAATCTTCTTATGGAACATAAATACGATGATTGAATACATTTCTTTTATGAATTGTTAGGCATTAATGAGTCCAGATAAACTTATCTAAGAGGCAAAGGCTATTGTAGATGGTGGGATGGTACTTTCAGACTCCAAATTTTCTAGCTTTATAGCATCTGAGAACGATAATGAAGTTGTTGCTGGAAAGGTCAAGAAAAATTCACCAAAACGAAAAAGGCCTTCGCCTTTAAGAATGCTACAGATAAACGATGGCATTTGAGAGGAGCGAGGTCAGATGCTACAAAGAAAACTTCAATACATTCATTAGTTTTGAAGATTAGTTGTATGGAATTTCATATATGTAATATTCGTCTTACACCACCTTACTCACTGAACACAATTTTCTATATTTTGGGGTATCTTGGCTATTTTGATTAATTTGGTGTAAGAATTACAAATGCAAAGTTTTAACCAACTGTGAACAATGCAACTCTGTATTAATTTATACAGAGAGGTTTTTTTCATGTTATATATTATAAATTATTGTCATTTATGTGCAACGCATGGATTTTATACTGACATTATATGAGTTATTGACGCAAAACATTGAGCATGCCTTAAACACGTTTCTTTGCCTTTTTATATGTTGTTTTCTAAGACACAACTACAATATTGCAATTTTTGATTTGTAAACATGAATCCTCACACTTGACTTTGTAGTTGTTTTTTGGTTTGTAATAATTATATGCATTTTGTTTTTTAGATATTTTTAAAAAATTGGATCGAACACTCTCGTTTGTGTCATTAATTTGTATTTTACATTGGCTTCAATTTGACTAATTCATTGTAGGCGTACCTTACTATGTTATCCGTAAAAGATGGAATCAATTAGGTTTTCCTTCATCTAACTTTAATTTTTTCTTTGATATTTTGGTGCTCAGTGATGCAATAAAGGACCATGGAGCATGTACAATGTTAAAGTAATGCTAGCCATTAAAATGTGATAGAAAGAACATGACAGTTTTTTGCACCATTACAATCCGTAAAAATTTGAAATTCATATCTTTCACAATTAGGTGATATTATTTATACGAGGTCTGAGACTGATTATATATTTTTATTGATTATTGGTGTTATTTCTATGAATTGAGTTAAATCGATAATGTTGTTTATATGAGGTCCTAGACGGACTATTACTATTGTTGTTGGAGTATTTTTTTTTATTTCTTAAAGAAAGTCGATAGCCCTATAAACAAAGATAACTCCACCCAAATTTTCTAAATTGTTTACACATTTGTATGGTAAAAAAACTTTATGACTTAAATTTACACCATTCAAGAATTTGAAAATTTACACTTATAATATATAAAACGTGTAATATTTATATTATACGGGACTTTATAAATTTTAAAATTTATAGATATATATTTAACAGTTAAAACAAATAAATCAAAGAAATATCAAATCAATGATAATTTATTTTATTAGAAATATTTATTTTTTTAAAAAATTAACTTTCACTTTTTTATGTTATCACTTTCATCTATCGAAAATAATAACTCTCATACACCACTAACAGGAATCAAAACTATGAAACGAACATGACACGTTCATGTAACTAAATCCCGACATAAATACGTCTTTAGAAATGTCAATTTCTAATCAATGTGCTGATATTCCTTTCGTTTATTAAATTATCAACTACTTTATAATAATTAAAACTAATAAAATTGAGTAATAATATATCATTAAAATATTTTCATTGTGCCATCGGCATGGATATATCCTAGTGTCAGGGGGCGGTCCTGAGCATGTGCCAAATGGATGATTGCACAGGGCCCTCCGCTGGTCTATTTATTATTACTTATATGATGAGGATCCATTTTTATATCAATATACATAAAAAAAGCTTATTTTACAATTTTTGCACATAGCTTTATCAATTTTTATTAATCTCAGGACCAGCCATGCCTAGTGTGTGTGTGTGTGTATGCCGGCATATCGTTCCCCAAATTCATACATTCAAAATATTTTGTTTGTCTTATTTCATACACTCTTCTCTTCCCACTTTTTGGCTTACAGGTTGCGTTAGGAATGAGTTTTATGGGTGAAATCTCTTGGGCTTGTCTACGGGAGATCTTGATGGATTACAAGAAAAAAAAATTGGGCTTGTCAATGGAGTGATCTTAATCTTTTGTTCTTAGGCAGTAGATGTTACTTTTTTTATTTATTTTAACGTATGTTGTCTCATGTTTAACTCTTAAGTTTTATATTATGCAAGGATGGTTTTTTGTAAATGTTTTATTATATTTTGTTATTAGTATATTTGGATGGAATAGAATTTATTAATGTTATTAGGAAATTCAATGTTTTGCCCTTGGTGATAAGTCTTGTCACTACATCCTAATTTGTGCAAGTGCTGAAACAATGAAAAATTTCAATTCATTAGTGATCATTCCAATTCGTCGCTAATTTTTGGTGACAAGTTATATTCATTAGCGACCATTCCAAATCGTCGCTAAAAACCTTTATTTTTTGCTAATAGGTAAAGAAATCCAAACATATGGTAATAATCTACGAAGAAATAATTGTTTTACTAGCTAAAATAATGATATTTAGTGACAAAATAATTTGGTCAACAAATTGCAAGATAGCATGACTAAATACTTTTGGTATCCAATTGGTGGGTTATGCAGGACAAAATTCGTCACTAAATATTAGTTTTGTTGTAGTGCTTTAGAAAGTGTAAGGATAAATTTGTCAGCAACACTATAATGGAAGATGGAAGTCTTAAAATATTTATGGATTGAAACAAATTAACAGTTATTATACTTAATGAGACAACTTAAAACACAACAATAACAAGATTATACCCAAATGTAATAAAAAGTTGAATTAATTTTGGACACAGCCTTTACGAATGCTAAATGTATGGGAAATGACGAGTAGTCCAAACATATCCCAAAAATATCATAAGAAATCAACTCAACGAGTGATGTAGACAACATGCATCACTGTGAGTCCCTAGAATGGTAACATTACAGAAGAAAAAGGTCAATTTGGCTTTCGTCAGTGGTAAAACCTGCAGTGGTGGAGTACGAGAAATTTGTAAAATAAGTTCTTAAGGACTAATGTTGTTCGTACGAAATAAAAAAAATATTTCTTACAAGTAACATTTATTCGTATAAAATGGTTCGTAAGAACCTAAATATGTAATAAAAATTGATTATTTATATTTGATATGAAATTCATTTGTTCTTAACAATTGATACGAACAAATGAAGTTCGTAGGAATTATTACGGACTAATGAAAATCATAGGAAGTAGGAAGGGCTTACAAAATATATAGCCATTCTCCAAATTTTGAGAATGTCCGTCCAGATCTTCCCATCACTATAAGCATCCCAATTTGTAAACTTACAGAATTTCTTTGCATCTTATATCACCACTATGGATGCTCTTAATAGTGATAAATTTTTATATCAAAACCAGCCAAGAAAACGAACAAGTTGTGCAAAATTTTGTTGGCTATATTTAATTTAATTATGAAGTTAGGCCAAACTTCGTAATTATGAATTAAATAAATTAATCTTCCTTTTAAGTGTGGTCCACATAAGGTGATAGATTTGAATTAATTGATTCTAGTCTTCAGATATACTCAAAGACTTGTTCTTTGATCCACGTGAGATAAATCCCACTGGAGCTACTTTTATGGAAGGTAGTTACTAATGAATTTAAAGGGGAATTTTGGGTCCTCTTATACCCTATAGATAATGGTATATTCTCCACTGAATAAGTCATTCTAAACACACAATATATTGGGTTGGGGAGAGAAAATTTTAAAATTTCATTTAAGTGCATTTTTTATCAAAGAAGGGGGATTACTGGAGCAATTAATCAAGATGATTAAAAGAGACTTCTACAATAAACTTGATCAATACATTCGATCAAGGTAAGATTTATTTTCCATCATTTAGACATATTTAATGAAAAAACATGAAGATCCAAGATCCTTTTATTAAGAAAAATTCTATACTAAAATTTAATCAAATTAGTATGTTTATGATTAATATTAGGGTGTTCTTAAGAATGATTTTACATATGGTATCAAAGAAAAAGTTTAAGATCTCATGGTTTTCCTTTATTGATGTTTGCTTATAAAGAAGTCTACAATAAATTGATTTTTTGTGCGTGGGTCTTTCTGCGACGTTTTGTTTTTCTGTCATCAAATCTGCTCTTAAAGTATGCTTGAGATTTTTCGTGACATTTTCCTTCTGACGTCAATACTCACTGGTTGGAATGAAAGGTCAAAACTTGCTCGAAATTTTATGAAACTCACATGGTCAATTGGAAACGTTGAAATAAATAAAGCACATTGTATACAATGGGCACCACCTTACTTTTGTATTTTGACGTCATTTAGGCCTTTAACATTACGTTTTTGTTGTTTCTAGTAACAATGTTGGTGTCAATATCTCACTCCAAAAAATGGATTTTTGAATTCCACAATTTTTTTTTTAAATCCTGGATTAATTCTTTACATCCTTGTGGTGCTGATTCAAAATTTCTATTTTTGACAAAAATTGTGATTTTTCCCCGATATTATGTATTTTTCCATTACGGAGGTTATTTTTTTTGTTCATGTTGATTCTATTATTCATGTTTATGTTGAATTAGATGCCAAACATAGACTACAATTCATATGTGTGGATACTAGATCGATAATTTCATTCAGACACTAATTTTCATGTTTAAATTAGATTAGATACCAAATACAGACTATAATTCATACGTGTGGATATAAAATATACGGTAAAGTTTTAACTCTAATGTTTATGCTTTGATTAGATTAAAGACCAAACACAGGCTATAATCTGAAATTGTAAACACTAGACTCATCTATGAGAATGTTAAATTATTGGTGTATTATGCTCATTTACTTAATAATAATTAATGTTCTGATATCAAACATAAATGCCAAAGTTATGGTAGTTATGATTAACTGAATATTTATGGGTAACAATACTTTTGATTAATAAATTATTGGACATTAGACATAAATTCCATGATTTCTGAAAATAATTAGCATTTTACCAACGTAAGTGTCCTAAAAACATAAGTTAACGTTCTTTCGATATAAGAATATTGTGCATTAATGTAACCATGAAGGATTTTGGATCAATTTTTATAATCTGGTCCTCATACATAAGTTTTGATATTATGCCTGATAAAGTGAAAGTAAATGATTTATATCTGACTCATTTATTATTATTTACCCTATGTATCATGCAAGTCCCTTGTCTATGTGACTTTCACATTATGTCAAATCAAAATATTTTCTGAATTTTAAATCAAGTAGTAGACAATAATATAGTTTATTCATGTATTACAGATTTTTGGCACATGTATGCATATCTCTAATATTTATATAATGTAAGGTTTGGTGTTCGGTAAAGTGCTCCATTCCAGAAGAGATAAATATTGGACAAATGGGTTCATATCATGCATATCTTGGTTGTCTACGGGTCCATGTATGATATTAAATCTTAGGATGTTGATACTTTATGATATTCCATACATATTATTATTTATTTAATTGTTATGATTCGGTAGCCTACAGGTCCAATTATAATAATTGGGCAAAAATTAAGTGGTAATATATATTTTGAGAAGACAATAATGATCATCAAATGCCGATACCGTAGTTTATTTTATTATGATATCACCAATTAAGTTTGTGAAAATATAAACATGAATATTTTGTTCATTGATCATGCGATATTCAATGAACATTAGTGAAAAATTCATTGACTTATACATATAAGTCTTTACTTAATGTAATATTCATATTACCCAACTAAAATGACAATGAATATTAAATGTAAAGATGATTATAGTAATAACTCATGATACTTATAATTGTAAAGATATTAATGGGGTATATTGAGTTTATTTCTTCAAGCAAGGTTATTCCTTACAGGAAATTGATTTTGAGTGATTGAATGAACAACAAAGATCACGTACATTATCATAGTATGTGAAAATAAGTAGTCCCGTGAGCATATAATGAAATAATATTATACCCAATAAAGTAATCTACAAGCATAATATAATCGATATTTTACGGTAACTTTTGAAGAAATATTACAATTATGCACTTTATGTATTATTATGTTATTGATGTGTGTGTTATTAAATCAAAGTATTAATGAAGTCAACAATTTATCTCATTATTTTATTATATTATTGTATCTCATTTTGTTTCTCTAAAATTACATATCTCATTTGTTTAATTCTCTCGAGACTAACTTCTTAGATTCATTCCCTTTGCATAAATCCATCGCAACTCACGTTTCCGTCCTCTGATTTAACCTCCATTTATGGCCACTCGTATATGACTTAAAGATGTACAGATTTTATAATTAATATCAGTCCAAAATAATAACTTTACTGTGTTTAATTGGGCTCAAATAAGAATGTAACAATCTGTCCAAAATTTTAAAACTTAAACATTTGGCGACCGAACCTCAACAAATTTGCACCAACACCCCGGTTCACTTTTATAAACACAATAATGCATCCAAAATAAAATTAATTTTGAGTTTAACCATATAGATAATCTTAACTAATAATTAATCATATAACTAACAAATCTAATCACGGTTTAGGGCATTACAAAATGGGTATACCCTCTGAAACTTTAGATAATATCATTCAGGTTCAGTTTCGAAATTACAAAAAGTAGTAGAATATTGAATCTCTGCCAACCACCCCTTATACTTTGCATAATAGAGGAAAATATAACATTTAGGTCTTTAAGGAAGAAAAATATTACATTTAGGGCTTCACCTTCAAAGAAATATGGAAGAAAACATTTTAATGATGTCGACATTTTCAAAAACCATCCCACAAATCAACTATTACCGGCATTTTCAAACATCTTTACAGACAATTTTAAAAAAAATAAAAACATAAAGATGAAATTGTACTACCATGTTTCGAAATGGAGTAAGGGAGTTCACAAACCCACTCAAATCATCACAAACGATGCCTACAAAAATAAAAGAAAAAAAATTAGCATGTGTTTTATAAATCAAATCTGAAGAAAAGTTCACAAGCCCACTATAACCTTCATACACAATCCTTACAAAAGGAAAAGATAGTATAAGAAAACAAAATTTAACATATGTTCATAAACATCGGATCTGAAATGCTCATATGCAAAATATAATATGAGAAGTTATTTACATGTAGAGAAAAATGGAGAATACCTCCATTGGTGCTTCAAAATGGCAATTTGCCCAAACCGTTTGGTGGTGTTAAGAAAGAAAGAAAGAAAGAAAGAACAGGGAAATTAATGCGTATTTTGTGTGTGTCTGTGTGGTCCAAAATATCATTTTTACCCATTAATTTCATAAAAAATAATGGTCAAAATGGATGTAAGGGCAACCATATAGATACTTTAGGGGCTTAATATCAACAAATACTACTTTAGGGGTTTAATAGAAACGATTTATATACTTTTAGGGTCGCATATGTATTTCACTCTAAGAAAAAGATATAAAAACAAATTTTATAAAAAAAGTTATATATTAAAAAAAATATTTCAAAATAAGTTAATTACTTTATTAATAAAATATTTTATCTATAAGTTTTTTATTAAACAGTTTTATTATAACTTCTTTTAAAAAAGATTTTTATTTAAAATAAAAAATATTTTTAAAATAAAACTTGACTTTTTATAAATATAAAAATTAAAAATAAAATAATTTTATATAAATCATTCAGTTTTTTATAACTTTCTCTTTATTAGAAAAATCTGTTTTAAATTTATTTATTTCATAAAAGACTATTTTTTATATTAAAAAATAAAATTAAAAGAGAATGTAATATCACCCATTTTATAGAATAGTGTTTTTATACAAAAAAAAATATAAATAAAAATATGGTCAATTAATGTATAGTCCCATACATAAATACATATTTTGTAAAAAAAATGCACTTATTTTTAGTTTAACCCATGTCTCAAACACCCATTTATCCAATATTCTCTTATTTTTAAAGATTCGCGCTCTCGGAGCTCCGACAGCCCTAGTCGGAGCTCCTATGGGGGTCGTCGGAGGTCTGATGGTGGTAGGGGGAGGAAGGTGGGTAAATGAGTATGTATGTATCCTTGTTTTCGGGATTTTTATGTGACGAGGGACTTTTTGGAACAAAATAAAAAGCGTGGACTAAACGTTTATTAAAAAATATTTGAGGAACTATTCGTAGATTGACCCATAAAATACTTATTTTTATGAAACAATTTTTGTAACTTTTTTATAATTTTTTTAAAATAGTTTTTACAACTTGTTTATAAAACCGTTTTATGAAAAAAAAAATACCATTTTTAGTAAATTAAAAACTATTTTTTATAAGAAAAAATAGTTAAGAGAGAGAGATGTGAGGAGGTTTTGATAAGATGATGATGGTGGGTTCAGGTTAGAGATGGTAAGGGCATTTTAGGCATTATATTAACTGATGATCCCAGATATAACTTATCCTGATTATCACAAAGATTTTTACCCTCGTCCTCTTAGGATCGACCTCATAAGAATAGTCTCACATTGGTTGAAAAAAATCAGAAAAAAAACATATGAACCCCAGAATTCACCCTGTAAGATGTGGGTTGTTGAAATATAATTAGTATTTAACGAGGCGTAACCCCTTAACAAGATGATGATTAGTGTGCACAGAACAATCATAACTAACAATAAATACAAGCCGCAATAAACAGCCTTTAATATCAAAAGCTTATATCAAATGAGATTCTCACAACATAAATGATTTTGGAACTTATTAAATGAAAGGGACCCCATAATCAACTTGGTTGTATGGAGAGAGAACAAGCACCCTAGCACAATAAAGGTAAGGTTGTAACCCAGAAAAGCACATTAAATACTAAGGTAGGTGAATTAGTGGAGGCAAATGAATAATCACTCAATAATGGGCTCATAACAAACTCTCTCATGTATAGAGAAAACTCAACAGCAATTGTGGATATCAAAATTATGATTTTTTGGAAAGATACAACTGGAAGTATTTATATGAGGACAATGTCACTCGAGTGACCCTACCCGCATTAAATGTACCTAGACATATTTGATGTTAATAGTCTCATGAAATAAATGCCAAAGATAGTGCATTAAATGCTTAAGATATGATATTTTATAGTGGGAAAATCGTTTGGCCTATCAAGAATCATTTAGAATTAATTAGGATGTGCAATGGTAGCCTAAAGGTTTATCCTATGACGGCTACAAGGATAATCAGCTTAAATAACTTGGTTACCCTAGGAATAAACCCACTTGAGTGCTACCTTTTTACAAGTTCCTAAAATGTCACATATCGTGACATTATGATAGCTAGTAAACAGTGATATGTATTGGGTGAGTTGTCCGATCAACCAAATGTGATTGTACGTATGATGATTGTATGAGAAAATTGGAACTGTTTGTGAGGAACTACAAGCTTATTTGTGGACAACTGTTTGGGTTGAGTTCCCTTGAGGGATAGTATCTCGAGTGTCTATTTAACTGTGCTTGTTCGAACAAAGGTTTTGTCCGAGTGTGCTAAAGGGGTTGGTATTACTTTCCCAACATTGCCTTTATCCTAATCCTCCAAACCAAATCCCTGCAAGGCTCCCAAAATGACGTTGTTCCATAGAGTATGTGAGCTCTCTCATGCCTTTCCAGGTATGGTCCTTTGAAGGTACCAATCAACCTCACAAATATTACAAAACAAACTTAAATATTCTACCAAAGGAAATGAGTACAAATACATCATAATCTTTATTACAAATAAGTTATCTTCGTCTTTTGATTGAGCTTGATCTTTGTGGGAGGTCATTCGAGCGACATTACTCTTTACTTGATCCTCTGTGTGTGTAAGGTTAGCTTGATAATCAACCTTGAGCTTGGACCTCCCCCTACATTTTCTCTTCGTAGAGATATTTGTTTACCTATGAAGAAATATCTATACGGAATAGCATCATCTTTCTTCGAACAACCTGTAAGCATGGGTTATTTTAAATACATAACATATATTATGGAAACGATAATGATTTATGTTAAAATGTGTGCGAGGGACCATACAACATTTTCCCTTCGAATAATCTTACACTCGAGTGACCTGTAAACTAAGTCATAAAGTTTTCTCATAATTAAAATATCACCCTTGTGTGTAAAGAACATGGTTGGTTTACTTGGGAAAAATAATGGTTTTCAAACCCCCCCCCCCCCAAAAAATTATTTTCCCAAGTAAGAGAAAAAAAATCCACAAAAGCGTCTTTTGAATTCCCCCAATATCATTGTGGCGTATCACTTCATATTAATTGCCGCTGATGTACAACCCCTCCCCCCCCCCCAACTTTACACGTGGCAAGTAGGGGTCTGTGCGTGTATTCCATGCGAGGAACCTCATGCGTTGCCACTGCAGTTGCAATCATTAAACTTCTCACATGCGCGAGTATGTATTCCAGATCGTCATTTCGCATTCAAAACTTTGCCCCTTATTAAAGGAATTCCCCCAACTCCAAAACACTTTACCTTTATGGTTTAAGCAAACTTTTTTTTTCTCCAAGCAAAGAGAGAGTGAGAGCACTATTTTTTAAACCTTTCATTAAAAACTCCATTTTCTTCTAAATCTTTCTCCTTCCATCACTTTCCCATGGAACCTATTATGAACAAAACCCCTTCTACCAAGAGTGTTTCTCCCCATACTGCGGCCTATCAAAATCAATTGGTAAAAACTATCGTGCTCCCTATTTTGGGGACACCGACCAGTTCTGGACGGTGGCTAACCAGTTCCTCGGTTCCCTCACTTATAAGGATAACCCCAATCTGCTAGTAGGTGAAGATGATGTTATTAAGAACCGGGCATATATTCTTGGTTCTAACATTACCATATTTAGGATTGAAATAGGGAATTTCCCTTATTTTAACGTGAAATTTGAGTTAACTGGTGGTTCCTGCAAAGGATTATGGTTATAGACGGATTACATCCATGGCAAATATGCTGCGAAATTGTCTTTTGCGGGTCTATCCTTTACCTTTTGGATGGGTAAATTCACTTTAGCCAAAAATAATAATACTTTGAGGATATTGGTCTCTCGTTGGAGTCATAGGACTCACACTTTCACTACTGGATGGGGACAGTTTACAATCACGCTGGAGGATGTATGTGAACTATTAGGTTTTGAGGCAGCGGGTACAAAGACTTTCTTTGAGGAGGCTATTTTTGGTAAAGAGGCAACTGCTCGCAAGGAGCTAGAGGGGGCAATAAAAAGTGTATAAAGACTTATAACAAGTTCACTTTTTCGTAGATCATTAGGTCCTTCTATTTTATGGAGGATAAAGTCAGTGCCAAAGCTAGAGGGGCATCAAAACATAATCCCAATGGTAAACGAGTGTTTATAATTCCTCCCACTGAGGATGGGTATGAGAGCGACCTTGAACTGGATGGTTATATATGGGTCATTTTATCAAGAATCTTCCTTCTTGGTAAACCTCATGACTTCCCAAAAAAGGATCTCATAAACCTTGATGTTTGTGTGTCCTTTTGGGTGAAGGTTCCTTTGGCTGCCATAACCCTTGGTTCTTTATATACCTGGATCGATCAGGTACTATTTGACTTTGCTATATCAGTTGGTAGGTTTGACGTTTCCAATTACGCGAATTATGTCCTCCTCACAACCTTTATATATGCTAGGTTCCCAGATTATGCCACTAGCTCTTTTCTCCCTTCATTTCATGAAATCAAGGTTCCTCACACTCTTACTTGGAACAATAATTAATTAAAGAAACCCTTTCTCCTTCTGATAGATAATGTGAAGAAGTTAAAAATTCTCCCTTATTCTGTTGTTGACCAATTTTTTTCGAATAATTTCTTTGAGAAGAGATCTTGACCAATTACAGTGGTCGATGAGTCTTATACCCTCAATTTCCCATCTTCGAACGTTCTTCTAGTTCTCAACCCTTCTTACCTATATTCTTATACTGAGTGGTCTAACCAGTACTCGACGTATTCACCCCATCGAGTGGCTATGCAATTTGGCTACGATTAAGGAGTTACCCTTTTAAACCACAACACCACCAAAAAAACTGCCAACTTTTCCTTGGCCTATAGTAATTTCCTCACCAAGACCATGGAAGCATTGTCCCTTAAAGTCCAAGGACAACTGGTGATTCTTCCCAAAGGCGCTCGGGGTAGTATATTTCCCGCCTATCTTAATGTCTTTTGGCCCAACCAATTAGGTAAGCTCGAAAAAATTATTGACCTCCCGCCAATTTACTCCGTGTTTGAACGGTTTCCTCCAACGGAGTTAGTACTGAGGATCCTATTTATCCACCAATCTTAATTCCTTATAAGCACGATAAATAATACAATGTGTGCTCATCTTTCTCATTTGCCTCCTGTAGAAGAAGCTATTTTGAAGAAGAAAAAAGGAGCTTCTGCTTTACAATCTGACGAGGAGGCTGGGGACACACCTGCCCATGCGCAGCCTATTATTGAGGAGGGGATGCCTCTTAGTGTTTCAAGTGAGGTAGTTGCAAAGGCCAAGAGGAAATGCCGAATGAAAAAGAAGACTATTGCCTCAAGTCCCCCCAAGACATCTCTTCTTGGGGCCAATCTTGATCCTACGTTGGTGAACCAATGATTTAACTTGTTTGATGATCTAATGAGGCAATGGGATCAAGGTAACTCGACCTCCAGATCCATTATCAAACAACAGATGGCTGCCAATGGGTTTTTCTTTACTCCTCCAACTACCATTAGCGTCCAAGAGAGAATAAGATCAAAGTCAAAGGTCCCTCACCCTATCATAGCCCATGTTAACCAAAATGATGAGGTTGAGGAAGATGAGGAAATGGAAGAGGAGGAGAGGGAGGAGGAAGAGGAGGAGAAGAAGGATGAAGAGGACATTAAAGATGTTTCTCTATGTCATTGAGCGCGCAGGCTACGCAAGATATAATCCACCGAAAAGCCTGCTTCTCCTCCTGTTCACTATACTACTTTGGAGGATTTTGCTGCTGATGAGGAGGTACTTCCTATACTTACTCTTTTCATAGTTTCTTCTATTTTATTTGCTAACTTTTCATTTGTTTCTTGAAGATCGAAGATTACTTTAGCACACCATAAGGTACTCATATTATTGAGTATGAACCATTTATGGAAAAAATTATGGAGCAAACAGTGGACCCAACCCTTTCTCCATCTCCTGACATCCCCATGGTATCAACAGCTACCTCAAACCTTCCGGAGGTAAGTGTGGATTCCCCCTTTGGGGCAGTTATTGATTTTTTTACTGATTCTATGAGTAATGGCTATACCCCTTGCTCTTATTTCTTACGTAACCTGGTCGCACTACATGAGTAAGGAGAGGCGAGTATTGAAATGGAGACAAGGCATTGACTTCCTCCTGAGCCAACTTCTGTGGTGAGTGTTTTTGTTTATCAATGGGTGATTTTTTTTCACATTGTACTTCTCACTTGTATGTTCCAATTCCCCTTTTTACTTCCTTATGTTTATAGGTTGATACCCTCGAGGATACTCCTATCAATACATGTAGGGCCCTTATGGTTATTTCCACCAAATCCATAGTTAATGAACAAGTGTTGGTGAGGCTATTTGGGCCCTCTATTTTGGAAGGTGGAGCAGCTATTAAGGAAAATGAAGAGGTTGGAGAGATTGATATTTCTCGGGAAGTCGAGGTAGCTGTGAAGGTAGCTATTGCGGAATCTCCTCGCGAAGAGGTATACTTTTATCTTCTCTTTCCCCTTGTTTTTTTTAGCAAAGTGTTAATATCACACTGGATTTTTTGAAATCAACATTAATCCTCCTTAAATGTTCCGACTTTACTTAGTCGAGAAACCATAAAGCTCCTTTAAGCAAATTAGGACTTTAAGCGTGCCAAATTTACTTAGTCGATCAACCATAAAGGTTCTTTAAGTAAACTGGGGCTTTAAGCGTGCCTATTTTACTTAGTCGAGTAACCATAAAGGTCCTTTAAGTAAACTAGAACTTTAAGCATGTCCAATTTACTTAGTCGAGCAATTATAAAGGTCCTTTAAGTAAACTAGAACTTTAAGCGTGCCCAGTTTACTTAGTCGAGCAACCGTAATGGTCCTTTAAGTAAATTGAAACTTTAACTGTTCCCAATGTACTTAGTCGAGCAAGCATAAAGGTCCTTTAAATAAACTGGGACTGTAAGCGTGCCCAATCTACTTAGTCGAGCAACCATAAAGGTCCTTTAAGCAAACTAGGACTTTTGAACTTCTGTTAGGCTAATGTTTTGCCTTTCTCTAACTCTAGTTCCTCTTTTTTTCTTTTCAGGTTGAGGTTGAGCGACAGATTATTGTGGAGGAGCCTATAACAATTATTGAACAAGTTCCCCAGGAGGGTGCCCACAAAGAGGATGTAGCAGTTAGGAACTTTGTTGATCTAAGTGTTGTGCCCCTTATTGGCCCAGTTGTTGAGGAAACTTATCGAACAATCATGCTTGTATTGCAAGAAGATAACAGGGCCTCAAACATTGTTTTTCCCTCTATGAACAATTGTGCCTTCAGCATACATCCTCCTGAGTTTTCCTCTACTGAACTTGTGAGAGAAACTCTCAAAGATTTTCCCCATATTTTGAACAACACTCCACGGTGAGTTGATCGAATGGCAATTGGAGCACCATCCTTCAACCTGCAACTCCTACTGTATCCACCCCTTGCATATAATGATGGCCTGCATATTAATAAAATTTTCCACTGTCTTAATTGAGGTCCTAAGAACCCAATTACAATCATTAAGTCCCTCTAAAATTAAGGAGTTAATGGGTAAAATCAATGTGCTTGTCAATGATGGGTTCTCGTTGACATGGTTGATCGACCTGCTTAGGGCATTCAAGAAAGCTAACCTTCCTTCCTTCTACACTAACCTTCAATCTACCAATCGCTCCCAAGATGTCATTGCTGAAGAGATGGCAAGTCTGATCCCAAAGATTACCAAGGTGGAAGCACAAGTAATGGCTGCCCGAGAAGCTTTGGCCAATGCTGAGGCAGAGTTGGAGGGACTTTAGCGAGAAATAGATCATCATGAGAAGGATATAGCCAACCTGACCAACGAGCAGACTATTCTGGAGTCTATTTTTCCCCATCATCACCACAGGTTGATTGATTCAACCAACTTATGTTCTATCATAGACGATCCTGGTGATTATTAGGCTTTTCCTTCGTATTGTATCTTCTTTCTCTTTTCTTTTGTAATCTGAGGTAGTAGTTCCTCCTACTTTGTATTTTGAAATTTTAATGATATGAATGGAAGTGTTTAACCAACCTTTTGCTTGAATGTGTATTTCATTTGTGCTTAATGAAAAAAATAATTTACACTTGGCTAATTTATCATGCAATCATATTTGTAGTACATAAACTTTTACAATCTTCTAAGTGGTGAGAATAACCTCTCAACTAACTCTGATAATTGTGAACTCAAAGAAAAGACTAGCAAGGAAAGAAAATCTAAGAATACATGGAAAAATGTGTCAGACGTGATATATTTTTAGCCACTTATTATTGATCTTGAACATCACTTCATCTTCAATCTTTGAGATTTCACAATATCCTGAGTCATGTGCCTTTCGCACAATATATAGGCCTTCCTAATTAGCTTCAAACTTGGGCAGTGAGATACCTCGTATGTGTCTTGTACAAGCCTTCAAAACGAGATCCCCTTCCTTGAACTTTCTTGGCCTCACCATTTGGTCATAGGACTTGGACAACTATTTTCTATACATCTCAAATTTCTTTTTGCATTATCTATGTGCTCATCTAATGCCTCAAGTTTCACATGTCTCCTTTGAGGGAGCATTGCACTACGTAAGTTATATCGGACAAAAGGTATTTATAACTCAATTAAAAGGATTTCTTCACTCCAAATACTAAGAAAAAAGGAGTGTAGCCTATAGGTTTCCTTTTTATCGTTCGATAATCCCATATAACCTCCAATATCTGGTCATCCCAAGTCCACGAAAAATCCTTCAACTTCGTTGTTAAAATGTTTACCAAATTCTTGTTGGTAGATTCAGCCCACCCATTGCACTTTGGGTATGCCATAGTAGACTTACAGTGAATGATGGAGTACTTCTTTGTAAGAAGGCTCACCTCATTATTCATAAATGGGTGCCATTGTTTGAGAGGAAGACCTTTGGGATACCAAAGTGATAGATAATATACTCTTTCATAAAGTGAGCCATCCCCCTTTTGTGGCCTTATTCAATGGTATAGCCTCTGCCCACTAAGTAAAACACTATGTGGCAAGAAGGATCCAAATTTTTCCCCTGGAGGATGGATTAATTGCCCCCATTAGATAAAATAACTTAGTATGGAAAGGGAAAGGAGTGGAAAGAGAGTGTATGTCCACTTAGAGGGTGTCGATTATATTTTCATGGAGCTAGCACGCCCTGTATTTGCGAACGAATTCTGCAGAGTTCTTTTCCATATTTATCCAAAAGTATCCCAAGGTCGTGAGTTCATCATAGAGCTTTGCCTTTACAATGTGAGCTAACTCGTGAGCTTATTTTAAAACTTTCTCTGTTTCTTCCAGCCTGATGCATCTCAATGGTCTATCGTGATAACTCCTTCGATAAAGTTAACTATTTTAAGTGTAGTATCTGGATGATGTCCTTTTAAGCCTTGTAGAATCATCTTTATCTACTGGAATGACCTAATCTACTAGTATATCAATGTATGGTTGCCTTCGGTTAGATAGTTATTCGAGGAAGCTGCGCTCAATAGCTTGGTAGTACAATTAGCACTTGTTATAACTCCTTTTGTGCCATCGCAACATCTTGCCTCATCATAGGCCAAAATTAACCTGCTCTTTGGATCCTCCGGTATAAAAGAACTTATGTGGTCTCACAGTTGTCTTCATGGACTTTATTCAATCTCCTTTCAGCTTCTTCAGTATCCACACCCCTTGATAACCAAACCTCTTTATTCTTGTAGTATAAGTTTCTCGTAGTGGAAAAATATTATGCTAAATCAACCAAACTTAGTGGTCCTTCCCCTGTATCAAGTTGTTTCCTAATCTTTCCCCTCTAGACATTCCTATCATCTGTGGGTAATATCTCAGCTATGGTCGAGGGAGTTGTTCTCTTAATGATTCAAATCACCGTTGAATCTCCTTCAATGGTAATTTTGTGGGCAATGGTTACATAGTCATTAGCATGTTGGTTCATTGTTCGGGGGTGCCTCCTTATTTTCACCTCATGGAACTAGTCGAGCAACCTCTGAATGATCATTTTATATGGTGCCAAAATCATGTGCTTTAGAGTGTACTCACCATTCACATGTTCACCACTAAATTGGAATCCTCCTTTATTGTAAGCACTTGATGCCCCTTCTTAGTGCTTCTAATAGCCCCAACACCAAAGCCTCATACTCACCTTCATTATTCGAACAACTAAAGTCCAGCTTGAATGATAGTCAAACTTTTTCTCCCCCTTTACTTAGGATCACTCTTACTCCTTATTTGCCTGCGATCGAGGAACCATCAAACTCCATATTTTATCCCTTAAAACTGGTTTCCTAGTAATTGGCTTGAAGGTCATCGCCTGAAAGTTCCTCATGTGGTGGCTCGAAGCTCCCTGATGGGAATATGGATAACAAATCATCATAGACTTGGATTTTGATGGCCTGAGGTACCATGTACTTAAAATCATACTCTGAAAGTATCAAAAACCGCTTAGTTGCCCTGCCAATTAGTACTGTTTTAGTAAGGAAAAACTTTATAGTATCCCATCTAGGTATGATGTGAACTGTAAAATACAACATATAGTGCCTAAGATTTTGTGCAATAAATACAAGGGCTAAACAGTGCCTCTCAATACTAGTATATATAGCCTCAGACCCATGTATGATACGAGTTAAGAAATAAACAGGCTTCTCTACACATTTACCTCCTGAGCTAACAATGCTCGAATTGATCTTTCGGTAGATGTGAGGTAGAGTTGTAAAGGGATACCTGCCTTTGGAGGGATCATAGTCTGTGGAGATATGAGGAGCTTCTTCAGCTTATCCATAGCTTCTTGATGTGGTTGCTCACATACAAACTTTATCCCCTTTTGCAACAACTCTATAAATGGGTGAGTGACCTCAGCAAGTCTGGGCATAAATATTTTCAAGTAGGAGACCTTCCCTAAGAAACTTTTCAACTCTTTCTAAGATTTAGGCCTTGGCATGTTGAGGATGGCCTTCTGCTTGTCAAGATCCATTTGCACACCTTTGTCTATTCACCACAAACCCCAATAACTTCTCACTTTTCACCCTAAAAGTACATTTGAGAGTGTTCATCTTTAAATTGTATTTTCTGCATCTTGTGAACACCTTCCTCAAATCTGTTGAGTGAGCAGCGTCCTTTTTGGACCTTATCACCAGGTCATCAACATAAAATTACACAATCTCATGAAAGAGATCATGGAATATAGTCATCATAGTCCTTTGGTAGGTAGCACTTGCATTTTTTAGTACAAAAGGCGTAACTGTGTACATAAAGTTATGGTGTGCAAAAGGCAATTTTCTCAGCATCTTTAAGATTTATTTATATCTGGTTATACCATATATAGCCGTCCATAAAACTGCACATCTCATGTCTCGCCTTTGCATCTATTATGTTGTTAATAGAAGGCAATGGAAATTCATCTTTTGGACAAGCCCAGTTCAAGTCCCTAAAATCCACACATATCCTGATTTGGTTTTTATCTTTCTTTCCCACCAACACAATGTTATATAACCAAATAGGATGTTAGATAGGAACAATAAAGCCTACTGTGAGCAACCTCTAGACTTCATCTTTTATCTTTAGATCTAGTTTTGCTTTATACATTCGAGTAACCTGCTTCACCAAGATAGCTAAGGGTATCACATTCAACTTGTGGGGGGCTCACCTCCTTATCAACCCCAGACATCTCGGTGTACTTCCAAGCGAAGACATCCTTAAACTCACACACCAGTTCACTGAGACCTTCCTTCAATGGACCATCAAGATCTTTTGAGATAAAAATTAGCCTTGGCTCGTCACCTTCCCCTGCTAATATCTCCTTCAGCTCTTATATTTAAGGCCTTGGCCTATCTTTCATACACTCAGGCTCCTCATTAATTTCTTTTATGAACTCCTAAATGTTGGACGTATCATTCACTAGACATTATCCCTAGTTATTCACCAAGAAACACTCATAGACCGGGTCAGCCTCATCATCCAGGCTTTCAGATGTCCTCTCACACCTTCATAGTTTGTAAATAATCTTTCCATTGGTCAACACCACCCTTTTACACGGCAAGGGATTCACCTCCCGATGGGATCTCTTGCGACTATTTTCTTCTAATTCTCTTGCTGAGAATCTACTAAGCACACTTTGTTGCTGGACTTGAGGCTCAATGGGGTCAATACAAGGTGTTATCCAATCACATAGTTACCTGGATAAGCTGGGAGGCCTTATTGCCTATCGAACGATCTCCTCCTCTTCGTAGGCAATCATCAGACAAGCTGGTGCATGCACCCTTTCCCCAGTACCGGGGACTCTTGTGCCTCCAATATATCATGTGAGTATCGTAGCCTCTTCGGCCAACTCTGTGTAAAAATATGTATCCACCAAATGTTCTTCTTGCCATTGATATTTTCCTTGGCACGTTGATGATAAGTGGATGGCACCAACCCATGATTATGTATCCATACTCTTCCCACCAATAACTGGTACGACGGTTCACACTCCATTATATGAAACTTTATATGGTAAGTGATATTCCCCATTGTAATCCCCACATTAACATAACCAATGGATTTGGAATATTGGTTTTCATACCCTGAGATTGACAAAGGATTTTGCACTATCCTTATCTCAGCAATGTTATAGGCATAAAAAGATCCTATAGGCATGATGTTGATGAAAGCTCTTTCATCTAACAAAACACGGTTAAAACTATACCCATTGACAGTTGCTGTAACATAAAGTGGCATGTTATGAGGATACCTCGTCGAATGGTCGATTTCAGAGAAAGTGACCTCTGAGAGGAACCTCCTGAGCAGGTTGGCCATGGACCCTTTCCATCGCAAGTTTGGAGCCATGTTGTTTTGAGAAATCTCCAATATCGCCTGAGTAACCTCCAGTCTAGCATTGTCGAGAATCCCCACTTGATCGAAGAATCAACTAAACTTCTGTGAGCGCGCTGCTACATCACATTCCACCCAAGGATTAACTTGGTCGTCATTCATCTCATAAACTTTCTCCACATCTCTATAAGCAGATTCATCGTAGGTTATCACAACATTCGTTGTATTTAAAGAACAAGCTTTCATTTGCCTGCTCAAATCATCGATTGGGCTCCACTCGTTCACATGCTCGTCCTCCAGCTTCAGCTGAGCCATCTCACTCACACACTCTTCCAGAGACTCCTCAAAAGTTTCTTCAAAGAGCCATTGTTCTGTCATCAACTGTTCCACCTCCTCATTATAGGCAGTGACCATTTTTGCCCCATGTGCTGGCAACGGATTATCATTTACATTGGACTGAGGCAACTGAATATCCCCTTTCTTAACATGCGTATCAATGAGCCTTCTCGGCGAAAAATATTTTTTAGTTGGGTGACCCAACTTATTAAGAACCTGGCAGAACTTTGGATTATTTCTATCTTCTCGTGTCACAGGATCCGTGCTAGAATTAATGGGCCTGCACAGTTTGTCACGAAACATATAATCATAGCACTTAAGGGCTTGCTCCACCATGCAAGGTAGCTCGGGCGGATTATCTTTGTTGTCAAACTTTCGCTCGTTGCCTTTGTCTCTTCCTTTTTGGCCATTGTTTTCACCTCCCCCTACACACTCGAAAGAGTAATTTCGCCCTTCCAAGACCAAACAAGTGGTTGCACGTGACATCGTCACGATTGGGGAGAATAATCTCATTCCCATACACATTCCAGAATGACAAGTGATGAACATCTAATGGTGCAGATAGACTGGGCATGTTCCATGTGACTTGGGATGCACACTACACCCCATGTCACCTATAAGTATAAATGTATTGTTTCTTATAAACTAAGTCATTTTATGTACTGAAACTCTATAGAATTCATTCTAGAGAGAGAAAATAACTATACCCTTGTAATTCAATTCAAATTATAATGGAAACTGAACTACTCGACATTGGATGTAAGCTCAATTGAGATGAACCAACTCTTAGACTCTGTGTTTAATCTTATTTACTACACTTAATTACTCTTTTTATTGTTGGTCACTCTTGCCTAGAACGAGTTTTACATAAGACTCATTGTGTTCCTTCTTTTTATTTGAATTACCATTTCTGTGAATCATCATTAACGAAGCAAACAAATTAGTAACATCATTAGTCATTTGGGGGTGCAGACTAAATAAGTAACAAAATTAGGGTTGAATCTAAATACGACTTAGCAGACTGGGATTTTCTCAATATAACCCAAAATCAAACTAGTCATAAACTAAATTTGGAGCTCCCATATAATTTTTCATATAAAATTAATTATATATTCTTTTCATCCCAAATTAATAGTCGATCGATGTTTGATAATCAAACCTTTCAAGAAAAAAAATCCTTTTAAAATTTATTCAACTGAAAATGATGAATACCTTTGAATTCAAATACATTGTTAAATAATTATTCTCTCATAAGTATTATTTGGACGGATAATTTTTCAATCTTAGTTGTATATACTAGTTTTAAACAAAAAGGCTATTAATTTGTAACAATCTAAAAATGAAAACATGACTAATAAATTTGGGATGAAAATAGTATATATGTAATTTATACAAAAATTATACACCACCGTTTTTTTTTTCCTTTTTTTTGAAAGAAAATTATACATCGCCGTTTGAAATACTTTAAGCGGCTGCGCAAGGTAGAATACAAACCTTTGTTTTTTTGCAACCAAGTAAAATACAAACCAACTCTTGTGATTTTCCACCTATACCTAGAGTGGAACCTAGTAAAACATGGTGTTCAACTTGAGTAGCAAAGTTGTTCGAAAAAGAAGGCACTTTCTTGAAGTTGGCTGGTAACGAATTCTATCCCACCCAGCGAATAATGGCACACTTGTCCCCTGCGTGCATTCATTTTCTGAAAAGTGCCTGTGTTAGAACTGGACTTACACCGCAAATTGTTATGGTGGGTCTGAATACAACTGCCGAGAATCTACATCAACTTTCTTCCATTTGTACTAAGAATCAGGTGCTTCCTATTTTCCTTTTAACTCGCCAATGGCTATACTAAATATTGGGGTACTAGGGTGTGAATCATTTTATTCACGTTGATATATAATATATATTATATAGATTTACACGACTGTACAACATAATCACTCAACAACTTTTATTCTATGTATTGTTTAACAATCCAGCTCTTAGATTCACATGCTTATAGACTTATAGTGCATATTTAACAAGTAAGCGTATTAGGCTAGTCGAATATTAATAAAAGATTAATATTACAATAACTCTCATTTTCTTCTTTCATTTCTTGCCTTCTAATAAATATATAAAAAAAAAAAAAAAAAAAAACATCCACCCAGCTCTTCTCTTACGAAATGAAAAGAAAATTCATTACACTCTTCGCGTGTAAACCTCAAAACTCGCTTTTTCTCCCATCTATGACTAAATACATAAATATTAATAAAAAAAAGTTTTTAAAATTATTTTATAAAGGATCAAATACCAAAAAGTCCTCAAATATTTTTAATACACATTTAATTCAAGTCCTTTTATTTTGTTCTCAAACGTTCCTCAAACACTCATTTAATCAATATTATCTTATTTATAAAGTTCCGCACTAGCGGCACCCTCGTACCACCTCCCCCATATCCCACCGCAACTGTTGGAGCTCCAGCGATCCTCACCGAAGCTCCGGCAACCCTCGTCGGTGCTCATTTTTTTGAGTATTTTTATGTATTGAGAAACTTTTTGAAACAAAATAAAAAGGCTTGGACTAAACGTGTATTGAGAAATGTTAGATGGACTTTTTAGTATATGCTCCTTTTACAAAATATAAAAAAATTGTTGTATAAAATTAAGAAAACTGTTTTATATATAAAATCATTTTATTAAAAAAACCTGTTTAAAAATTATTTTCTTAACAAGCAATTTTAAAAACTATTTTTTCTTAGATATAAAAAATATAAAATTAAAAATAATTGTTGTATAAAATTTTTAAAACTATTTTATATTATAAATGTTTTATAAAATTAAAATAAACTTTTTTATAACATCTAAAAAAATGTATACAGTGAAAAAAAAAGTTGAGAGTCATAAAAGGAAAACAACTTACCGTTAAAAATAACGGTCATTTGTTGTTGTTGTTTTCCGTGTCATTTACTGGGGTTTTTTAAAAAACAGCTAAATAAAATACCGTACACTTTATATGTACATATATAAAACAATTTTTTTAATAAAACAGTTTTTTTAATTTTATACAAGAGTTTAAAACAAATTTGAAAATAAAGTCCGTATTAAAATAAATTTGTACGTTATTTGAAAGAAAAAAAAAACTATTTTGTACGTTATTGAAAAAACGTATGTTATTTTAAAAAGTTTTTTAAATTTAAAAAAATTATTTTTAAATTTGTTTGTAAAGAAAACTGTTTTTAAACTGTTTTCTTAATAAAACGATTTTGTATATGTTATAAAAAAGTATTTTTTATTTTATAAAATATTTTTTATATAAAACATTTTTTTAATTTTATACAACAATTTTTTTTTTAAAATTATAAAATAGGTTTTATACTTTATAAAACAGTTTTTTAAATAAAATAATTTTCAAAACTTTTTTTATTAATATTTATGTATTTATGAACAGATGGGAGAGTAAATGGGTTTGAGGATTTATGTGTGAGAAGTATAAGGGATTTTGTTTTCATTTAGAAAGAAAATAGGTGGATGGACTCTTTGTTTTTTGTATTATTAGAGTAGAAGAAATAAGGATAAAAAATGAGGGTCATTGTAGCATTACTTTTAATAAAAACTCTATTAATATGGTTACAATTTCTCTCAATTTTTTTAATGATTGTTTTGGGCAAAAGCCCTCATATTGATTAATTTTATAATATGAAGACATACCACATAGTTTTTTTTTATATAAAATTCATCCCTATGTAATTAAATTTATAATCTTACCCTCAATTGAACGAAGATTGCAAACGATGCTAATAAATATTGTATAGCTGTGACACTCCGCCAATTTTAACCACGGGTGATCAGTCCTTTATTAAAACAAACAGGAATCCCATTTGATTCAATCTTAGCATCACTGTTGAAAACTTTTTATTTACTAACCACCTATGTTAAATAAAGTCGGTGTCAAAATTTTATCTTTCATTATAATGACAACATAATTAATAATACAAAATTTTTATATAAAGTAACAAGCCATCCACAATATAAATATCTGAATCCAGCACACAATAAATAACTAAATTAATAATATTGAATAAACCATCGGTTTTCAAATACAAGTATGAAATAATAAACTGAATCCATAAAGTCAAATAAGTAAACTGAAGTACTAAATAGTCTGAAGGGACGACACGCCTAAATGAAATATTGAATGAAATTCCTAAACTAGGAATGAATAACTGAAGCGTCTACATCAACTCCTGCAAACCTCCACAAGTGCTGCAGTAACGCATCCCGAAAAAGAATCCTCAAGTTTGGCGTTCCTGTGGCTGGACAAATAAAAGGTTTTGAAAAATAGATTTGACATGGGTCAGAGCTCAAAAAAACCGTTTGAAATATTTTGCAAGTGTTTAAATCAGTTATTAGATACACACATTAGTACAACATACACTCCCTTGATTCATCACCTCTCAACTAAAGTGCACACCTAATGTCTCCTAATTAGCTATGCTACCCTGTCCAACTAGATAACGTATCTAACTAACCACTGCAGGTCTGGCTCCTCCGTATTACGCATATGACACGCTCCCACAATATCCATTCTCGGAATTCTCCTCCCTTACAACGAAATTCCAAAAATATGCGAGGTATTACATTCTCCCCCCCCCCCTACAACGGAATTCCGTCCTCGGAATTCAAGAAAGCATAAAGTCATATTTTATTTGCAGCGGTCAATTATGTTTATATGCAATTAGTTCATACTCATATCGTATGAAATAAATGAAAAGGCTCATTTATGCCTATCATAACATAATTGAGGTGCCCATATATTTCACATTACATACATGCACATATGTACCATTAACAAATATGAATGCCACATATACATCTAATATGTACCATATATACCAAGCATATCCATACCACAAGTATACCACCACATATGTACATAAAATAATCATCCTAGTATCCGACTTTCCTCAACTCCTGACTTTTACCAGTTTCGTGCATGAGACGTCTCGCAAGAAAAATCCAAACAAGGAACCCTCCCGATACACTACTGCTCAGCTTAGTCAATTATCGAAGTCCATCGCCCAAGGCAAAGGAAAATAAAAATAACCATTTGTGCTAATCATAAAAATTTCACTATTTGTTATTTTTCAAACCAACCACTTATTTCGTTATAAGAGTTATACCAAACTCCTTTAGAGTCAACCACTCTATCATGACCGATATCGCAATTACCACAATCCATGTAGGACATTCTCTACCCGTATTTACTTTATAAGGCACTTAGTCATTCCTAAGTCTCCAAAGGCATATCCATTCTATTCAAGCCTACCATTACCACTGTAATGATAAAGTCACTATACCAAAATTACACACGGTCATATATAATCTCAATAATCGAAGCTATCACTAGTCTTACTTCTACTTTGTTGTCTTTACTTGCTAAGGCAATACTTTTTCAAATCATACCATCACGTCATCTCACAAACGATTTTCCCCCACCTGAGCATTGTCCTGTTTATCCCATTATTTCGAGTTTATTCACACGCATCTACCTCCTTGAGTTATTCAAGATTCTAAATCGCACTCACATGTGGCTTCCTTAAGAATACTCAAATTTCTAAAGGTCCTTGTACGACCTAAGTTCTCATCGAAATTCATTGTTTCAAAACTAGGCTCACCTATAAAAATTTCTCACAATAGTCCTCACGACTACGGTGAACAACAATTTTAACAAATCTTGTCATTCAGACGTGACCACAACTCATAGCAATCCATATAAAATTAACATATTCCACGTAACATTAAATCCATTCCCAGGAAAAATATCATACTCCGATATAGCTAACAAATAAGCCTAAAATAAACATAAGCCTCCCAGTATACAATTCGATGTATCCACGCACCAATGAAACAACGTTCCTTCTTACCCATGATGTTCCAATGTATACGCTCTCCCAAGTACAAAGTCTACCCTCTCCAATGTATTAAAAAAATCGAAGTGAACACTAAGTCCCAATATCAAACAAAACATTTCCCACATACTTCAAAGTAGGAAAATACCTTATTTACCCCCGATACTATCACTAGTCTCTTTTTTCGCAAATAGTTTCATCTATACTTCGATGCCCTTCTTGATGTGGGTTCGGGCCTAAATGAACTTACCACTACCGTTGCATTATTGAACGTTACCACATTCTCAAATTCTCTAAATGTTTTCCTTTAGTTTACTAGGCACCATATTGCCCGAATTCTCGTAATTCTAGCAAGTGACCCATATGAAGGTCTTTATGGCTCTCTCGCCAAAACTAACCCCTTGCCCGAACGGGTAGTAACCAACCGAAAAGAATACAATGATTCCTAATCATAGGTCTCTAGATCAAAGGACGCAACGCAGAACGCGACAAGCTCAGACACAGATCTTAAGGACACTAGAATTGTGCTCTAATATCAACTGTAACAACCCTCATGTTATCACGTAAAGGCTGGCCATGCACGATACGCCGAAGATGGGGCTTATCAACAATTTATGCCATTCTCAACACTAAAGGAATAAAACTTCTTCTATTTTATTTCAAAATCCACAAAGAATAAAAATACTAAACAAAATTTCATTTACATGAGTAATAAAAATCACGTCACCATACAATGTCCATAATGCAAAACTAAATACAACCAACATAAATATACACTTAGGCTTATGGCCGTACAATTTCTCAGAATGAAATAAAATGACAAGAAACTGAAGCACAACCTATACAAGAGTGAATGGAACGAAATCCACTATATCCAATGCAACTGCAAGCCTGATCTATCGTCAGTCCTGCTTTACCTGTCATTAAGAATACCTGGGGGGAAAATATTTATAATTTGGGTCAGAGCCCAAGGTGTGCAAGAATTCTTCACCAATAAATATGCAATTTATTTCTATCTCGTACTTCACGTCTCCCCATCGGCGCTCACATGTAGCGAGTTCCTCACCTCTTATCTAGAAGCAGTCATACTCGTCTCCCAAAATGAATATCACTTGCAAACTTTCATTATTAAACATCCAAGTAAAAAATAAACCATTTCCATTATGCACTAACTACAAGTGGTTCCTCGTGTTTGACACCCCTATCCCCGAATAGATTTCATAACATAAAATTCTCAAGATACATAAACTAATTACAGTTCCTTACATTTCATAAAATGTTACCCTCGTCTAGTTCTTCAAATCATTTAATGATTAAATTCATATTTTTTGTCGTCTACCCCGTTAGACTGTAAGTTTCATTTTCTTAGATTGCCAAATTATTATTCTCATTTAATAATTGGTTACACCATTTCTCATTATATTTAATGTTTGTCTACTCCCTTAGACTATCCAATTATTATTATTATTATTATTATTATTATTATTATTATTATTATTATTATTATTATTATTATTAATTGTTTATGGCATTATTCATTAGGACTCATTTTTGTCCTTAATTATCCACATCATTTTATTTGCCCAATTTCATTATTAATAAACAATGTATACATCTTTAGACAAAAAGAAAACATTCCCATATAAGGTATACCACAAAGGGTAAATAGGTAAATAAATATATGTCCCTATATATATGTCCGTATATGACACACAAGGGCATCTACCGTTGGTGTCTCGTTCATGCTCTGTCGACAAAGTCCGGAGGAATCCCTTATCCTAAGCGGACACGACAAAACACACACAAGTTGGGGGCGGTCCCTATGCCGGACACCTGTATACGACCCATACCTAGAAGTAATACAGGAACGATCAGAGCCATCCCTACCTATAGTGGGTGGATCCTCCACGTAGTACCTATATGGCCTACACATTGTCAAGCCCACATGTGCTGACGTGTGGTACGCGGCTCGACGCACTAAGCCCCAGGCCGATAGGACGATCCACTAGTATGTCCACACACAATATAATATAATACATATTATTATTCCCATATAATATGTATAAGTAGTTACTTTATAATTACTTTAATCCAAGTATATCCCAATCCATATAAATTATAGCCTTCTTGGCTTAACCATAGCATTCATTCCATTATTCCATAATTCAATTTAAGCCGTTTTCCTAGGACTATTTTACAAATAAATATTAAGTCTCATAAAATCCTCTGGACTCGAATCACACTTGCTTCATAATTTATTACTCTTTAAATACATAGGCATAGATATTTCCCAAACTAACCTTTCAAAAATATTATAGGTATAGTTATTCCCCAAACTATCCTTGCCCACACATTTAATAAACTTAGCATGTTGTCCTCTTGACTAACAATTTAATCATTCCAGATTATTGATAATTATACACTTCTTGATAACTACTCAATAAGGCTTATATGTAATATAAGGAGTTAACTAATCATGGAAAAAATGATTATATGTACATATATCAGGAATCCTCTTATATAATTTAGTAGCATTACCCAACTACCACACCCAGAATCATTCATTCGGTCCATATCTAAATCCTTTAGAATTTATTACACAAAATCCCACTATTTGGTCAAACACCCTTTTATAAATTCGATACTTGATAATTTATTATATATAATAAATTAAACCGACTACCCGATGTCTAACTCCCGTAGCACTAGCCCTTACTACCTGAGTCAATTTCCCCCCTCGAAATTTAATTAATCATACCTTAATTAATTTTATTAAAAGGGTGACACTCAACCAAAATGCTTAAGCTCACTCCTTGGGCCCGTATCCTAACTAACTTTTCCGTAAATAAGTTGACACACTTATAAAATTTTCCATCTCTCACCTTCTAGGTACAAGCATCCCTTCTATATAAATTTATAAATTTCATTTCCAAAATATTTGCCTAACCATCTAGTCGATTGTAATTATTAATAATTAAAGTATGGGTGCAACATTATTCCCATAATCCATTAAACCCACAAACACAATCCTCTTTCCAGTTTAATATTGTCACTTGTCATAAGTCTCCTATATATGTTATTGTTGTATATGAGGGAAATTTCTTGGTTTCAGGTGCAGGCTAAAAAGAAAGAAGTTCAAACCAAATTCATTATGTCGCTCGAACGAGTGGGCCCCTCATTCGCGCGACATGGCAAGTCGCTCGAACGAGGTCCTACCTCGCTTGAACGACATTTCTTCATTTCCCCTTTTTTCAGTCCTTCATCCTGCTTCCCAAAAAGAAACTAGTAAACCAAGAACGAAAACCCACAATCCCAAAATAGCCATTTAAGCACATAAAGAAATTCTTCCAACATCTATGTATTTAGGGCCAAATTCCAACAGTTATTAACCTCAACTAGACCTGTCAACGGGTCGGTTTGGGTCGTGTACGGGTCGGGTTAACGGGTTAACGGGTGAAAACACCTTTAACCCGTACACGATCCGTTAAGCCTAACGGGTCTAATAACAATACCCAAACACGACCCGTTAATATTAACGGGTACACGACCCAAACCGTTAACACCCATTAATATTAACGAATCATTTTGGGTCGAAATGGGTAACGGGTTGGGTGACCCTATAATACCCGTTAGTCTTCAATACTTTAAAAATAATGGATTTTAATTGTAATTTTTATTGGGTATAGATTGGGTGACCATATAGCACCCGTTAGTCTTTAAAGATTTAGAAATAATGGGTTTTAATGGTTATTGTTATTGGGTACGGGTTGGGTGACCCTATAGTACCCGTTAGTGTTAACGGGTGTTAACGGGTAGAAACGGGTTAAAACGGGTACAGGTAAATTTCCAAACCCGAACCGTTAGTGTTAACGGGTCTACCGTGTCAACCCGTTAATGACCCAAACCCAATAAGGGTAAACCCATTAACTTATAATTTCGTGTCGGGTCGTGTCGTGTTAACGGGTTATCGTGTATTTTGACAGATCTAACCTCAACAGTAAATGAAAGTAATTAAAAATTCACAACCCGATTTCAGTCCTTTAATCATCGTAACAGTCCCCACGTTTAATCCTTTATTTTGTTCCCAATTAATCATCAAAACTTGAATAAATCTAACATAAAAAATCAGATTCTCAATACCAAATTTCTAAGACTGTTCCAACATATTAATTTCTTCCTCTACATGCGTTATTGATCATCAACAAATCAAATATAATAAACCTTAAATCCCAGAAATCTCAAAATATGGAATTGACATTCATACGAAATAGCACAAATTGAATAAGAATGGCAAGAGAATCCTTGCTTGGGATTTTGTAGGAATGCCTTTGTTCCTCCTCCTAGGGTCCTATTCCTCCGCATAAGCCTTTGTTCCTCGCTCTCTTGAAGTGGTGCTGCTAGGTTTAGTCTTTGATAGGAGTGGGGGGGTTATTTCTCTTCCCTCAAATCTTATATTATTCCCAATTCCCGAGTTCGGCCTTAGGCCTCAACTTTGGACCCCAAATGAGCCCAAATACAAAATCTAACTAGCCCTATAACTACCCAACTCATATACATATACCCCATGACCATTTCTAAGGGTCTAAAATACCCAAACGAGACCGTAATACCTCTCAAAGTGCGTTCCAAATATTTTATCCCAAAAATATTAATTGTGTCGTGACGCGCCCAAATACTTTTTATAAAAATAAATAAATCCCGTTTGGTTTATTCCAAATCATTAAAGTCAAATTCTAAACTTTCTAAAAAGATACTAAGTCTAATTACTCACAACTCGGATTAACTAATTTTACCGAATTAATTTAATCCTTATTAATTTTATTTTATTCCAAAAATATGTGGGGTATTACATGAGTTCCATTATTTTATCAAAACACATTTTCATTCTAGATTTCATCAATTATACCATGGGTATTATAACCTCTTTAAGAACATGCAAGATAAATACTTGTCTTTACACTAGCAGGTCTGATTTCGTGTTGTGGCTGATGAGGATGCCTTCCTTTCCTTCCAATTGCACTCCGATGGTAAAGGTGATGCAAGAAAGTGCTAAATCTCCAAGAACTCTCCCTTTCACCGCTCTAATGGCCTCTTCGTGATTCCTTATGGTTTAGAATGTATTTAACTGTTGCCCCAACAAATTAGACTTAGGTTTATAATCCCTAATCCCAAAATTAGGTCAATAGGCCAAGCCCAAATGATCTGAACACCCCCGTGTGGGCTCGGTTATGACTAAAAAGGCCTCGGGATCTAATTACTACCCCCGGGGGTACACTCTTCCGACTATCTCGACCCATTCGGAATCAACTATGATCTCTAAATCGCTATCCGAGTCACTCTATAATAATTTTCTATCTCGACCCTAAATATTCTAAACGCGACTCTCGGTTGAGATAAAATACAACCATGTCACCATCACTCGCTATGACGTAGAATAATCATTTACTATTTTCTTAGTAATTTTATTCCTAAACATTAATCAATTTGTCCCGATTAATATATTAGTTAATAACATAATATTTAATCCATTTAAATTACGTTATGCATGTAATTTAAAATAACCAAATTATTAAATTTTAATACTCAGAAATACAAGGTGTTACATACTTCCCCCTTTACAAAGGAATTTATCCCTTGAAATTGGGACATACCTGCGGTGAATAACTCTGGATACTTCTCATGCATGTCATCCTCCTGCTCCCATGTCGACTCATCCACATTATGGTGCCCCCACTGAACTCGAACTAAAGGTACTACCTTAGACCGCAGCTTACACTCACTACGATCAAGTATCGCCATCGGTTTCTCCTCGTACAAGATATATGGCTGCAATTCGATCTCCTCTAATGGGACATGCCAGAAATCCCTCTCACCCCTCTGGTACCTCTTTAGTGATGTCACGTGGAGCACATCGTGAATCCGTTATAAGTGCTCTGGTAGTCCTAGCCTATATGCCACTAGTTCCACCCTCTCGATAATTAGAAACGGTCCCATATATCTCGGCGCTAGCTTCCCCTTCTTGTCGAATCTCATAACCCCCTTCATATGAGACATCCGTATCAACACCTGGTCACCAACCTCAAGCTCAATATACCTCTTTTCTGCATCAGCGTAACTCTTCTACATGTCCTGAGCTATATGGATGCACCATCAAATCAGCTCAATCTTAGCAGTGGTGTCCTGAATCATCTATGGCCCCAATAATTTGTTGTCCTCCACCTTTAACTAGAAAGCGGGCAAACGACAAGGTCGTCCATATAGTGCATCAAATCATGCCATACCGATGGTAAACTAGTAGGAGTTGTTATACGCAAACTCCACCAAAGGAAGGTACTACTCCGATATTCCCCCTAAGTCAAGTTTGCACATCAAGTTTGCATATCATCTAATTAACTCTCTCTGTTTGTCCATCGGTTTGTGGATAATACGTTGTACTCAATCGTAAATTTGTGCCCATCTCCTCCTGAAAGATCTGCGAGAAATGGGACATAAAAATCTTATCCCGATCGGACACAATATTAATCGGAACCCCATGTAGCCACCTTATTTCCGCGATGAACAACTGCGCATACCACCTCGTCTCAAAATTTGTACGAACCGAAAGAAAATGGTCCACCTTATTCAACTGATCCACTATCACCCATATGGAGTCGTGACCTCGCTGTGATATCAGTAGCCCAGTAAAGAAATCCATGGAGATACTCTCTCACTTCCACACTGAAATCTCGAGTGGCTGCAACATCGTTGTCGATCTCTGGTGGTCTGTCTTCACTAGCTGGCAAGTAGCACACTTTGAGACAAACTCCGTTATGTCCCGCTTCATCTCCGACCACTAATACTTCCTACGCATATCCTGATACATCTTATCCCTACTGGGATGTACCGTAAACCTGGACCCGTGAGACTCTGATATCACTGCATGTCTCAAATCCTCATCCTATGGAACCACAAGTCTCCCATTAAAGTGCAAGCCTCCTTTTAAACTGATCGAGTACAACTATTCCCCATTAGCTAACAACTGGAAAACTCTGTCCTAACAATACTAATCCTCTGTATGTGCTTTCACCACCCTCATAACAATTTTGGGGTGACAGCCAATACGGACATATAATCTCTAGAAATCTCTTCATCATGTCGTAGCGCTCTCCACTTCGCCTTCCAAACCTTCGCTATCTCCCCAGCAGGTCATTGGCTCAATGCGTTTGCCACCATGTTGCCTTCCCAGGTCGATACTAAATATCAAATTGGTAATCCTTCACGAAATCTAACCATCTCCTCTGCCTCATGTTCAAATTCTTATGCGTGAATAGATATTGAAGTGATTTATGGTCCGTGAACAAACTAAACTGCTCTCCCATAAGATAGTGCCTCCAAATCCTCAAGACAAACACAATCGCTACAAACTCCAAGTGATGTGTGGGGTAATTCCTCTCGTGAGACTTAAGCTTGCGAGATGCATAAGCTATAGCCCTCTCCTCCTACTGTAATACACTCTCAAGTTGCTGTAAGGATGCATTTGTATAGACACGGTACTCCACTCCTCCCCTATCCAGTGCAAGTACAAGTGCCAAGGTTAATTTATCCTTTATCTCATTGAAAGCTAACTTCCAATGGTCATCCCAAACCAACGGCACTCCCTTATGAGCCGGATTCGTCAACAGACCTGCAATCTTTGAGAAATTTCAAAGAAACCATCTATAGTATCCAGCTAGCCCTAGAAAACTGTGAACCTCGATCAGTGTCATGGGTTATCCCCACTCCTTCACTATCGACACTTTTGCTCGGATCAACCGCAATACTGTTAGACACAATGTGGCCCAGAAATTGCACCTTTCGAATCCAAAACCCACACTTCTCGAATTTGGCGTACAACTGGTGCTCCTGCAGTGTCTGTAAAGCTATTCATAAATGCTCGGCATGCTCCTCCTCTAAATGAGAGTAAACCAGAATATCGTCGATGAACACGATCATGAACTGGTCAAGGAACTCTTTAAAAACCCGATTCATCATATCCATGAACACTGCTAGCGTATTGGTGAGCCCAAATGGCGTCACCCTTAACTCGTATGACCCATACTGTATCAGAAAAGTAGTCTTAAGAACATCCTCCTCTATACGCGCAACTGATGATATCCGGACCTCAAATCTATCTTGGAGAAGTAAGATGCTCCTCTCAGCTGGTCGAACAAATCATCGATCTGAGGCAGTGGGTACTTATTTTAGATCGGGACCTTATTCAACCTGTAATCGATACATAATCGAAGAGATACATCCCTCTTCTTAACGAACAACACCGATGAACCCCATGGTGATGTACTCCATTTGATAAAACCCTGCCCCAGGAGCTACTGAATTTGCTCCCTCAACTCCCTCATCTCAGATGGGGCCACGTGATAAGGAGCTCGAGCGATAGGCCTCGTACCCGAAGCTAGGTCAATAACAAGCTCAATTTCCCAGCTAGGTGGAAGCCCGAGTATCTCCTGGAATACGTCCTCAAATTCTCTTACCACTAGGATCGAGTCTAAAGAGACAACCACCTCCTCTGAGGTATTCTCCTAAATATAATACATATGTGTGCTTGACCCTCCTTCGGGCAGATCCATCGCCACTAAGAACATCTCCGTCCCTGGAATTGAGAACACAATAGTTCTCCCGAAATAATACACCATCTCCCGATATCCATCTAAATAATTTCGACCCAAAATGACGGCATACCCCTCTATATCTAACACGAGAAGGTCAACGGCTAAATACAATCTCCCTACATCGATATCCACACCCCTATAGATCGAGTGTATAAGCGACCCACTACCCAATGGTGACTCTACATGCATAAGAAGACTACCAGTTATCTCTAATAGACCAACAGATTGTGCAAGTCTGGTCTCTATGAAAGAGTGTGATGCCACCGTATCAAATGAAATCCTACCCTCAAGCCCGTGAATAGGAAATGTTCCCTCTACTGTCGGTAGTGCCAGTGGGGCCTTCTGTATGGCTGTGTCACAAACGTTATAAACACGTTCGTACTGTAACTTCCCCTGTTGTGGTGGGGCTGGTGCTGGAGGTGGTATCTATGCCTGCTGCTCCTGCTAGGCACCCTGCTGCTGCGGTGCTCTACCATGTTGTGGGAAATCTCTCCTCTTGTGTCCCATCTCTCCATAAATAAATCATTGACCCCAAAAATCTCTTTGCCTTTAACCCCAATGGCCCTGACGGTGCTGACCCTACTGTTATCCCTGATTGCCTCCTCCATTATTCCCTTGGCCCTGATGGCTCTGAGAAACCTGCTGCTACTGAGGAACCTACTCGCCCTGCCTAAAACCTCCATCGGGTCGATAACCCCTAGATCTAAACCTCTTGGACTGATCCCCCTGTCGGGAATCCTGCCACTGGTGTTTGTCCGACTCCTACTACGGTGCCTCACTATCACCGTTCCCAGTCGCCTTGTCCTGCTAGCCCGACTCACCTCCTCTCTTGCTTCCCTTAAGATGGAAGCGGTGATCCTAGTAGTGTAAAAGTATGGCATTGACAACATTGGTATACGTAATCAGTGCAGGGTTGCCAATCAACTGTTGCTTAATCCTCCAGGCTAGTCCATCCATAAACCTCAGTTTCCTGGAACTCGGGTGGGTGGATGCTCTGAAACGCCTCTCTCACTCTCTGACAATCTGAGGGACCCGGGTGGGCCTGGACAGCCGGTGCCACTAACCGTGGTGGATGCTAGGCCTGAGGAAAGTGGAGATCCATGGTATTCATAGTGGTATTAACTTCTTATTCCACAATAGCGGTCACCTCAGCTGCTGACACTGTCCCTCACGGTGGCTGTGGTTGGGGTCACAGTGGCTTTTGTTGAGCCTTTCTCCTATCGACTTTCGTCGCTGCTCTTGTTGGTCATCCTCTCTTAGGTGGCATCTGCAAACAGATCGATTTGTATAAGTTCACAGTCAATACAAATATGATAGCATAAGAACGTAATCTCAAATACATAGTCATGAATGCAACAGTCCTAACAATAGGGCTCTATGTCAAAGAACGCTACACTTAAATCGTAGTAGGCCATATAGATCATAAGGATACTAGAACCTGATGCTCTGATACCATCTGTGACACCCTGCCTATTTTAACCACGGGTGATTACTCCTTTATTAAAATAAACAGGATTCCCATCTGGTTCATTTTTAGCATCACTGTCGAAAACTTTTTATTTACTATCCACATATGTTAAATTAAGCTAGTGTTAAATATTTTATCTTTCATTATAACAACAACATGAAAAAAAATAAATAAAGTAACGAGCCATCCAGAATATAATTATCTGAATCAAACACATGATAAAAAAAAAACTAAATCAATAATACTGAATAAACCACCAGTTCCCATAACAAATCCAAATACAAGTCTAAATAATAAACTGAATCCACAAAGTCAAAGAAACAAATTGAAGTTCTAAATAGTCTGAAGGGGAAACACACCTAAATAAAATACTGAATGAAACTCCTAAACTAGTCATGAATAACTAAAGCGTTTACATCAAACCATGTAAGCCTCCACAAGTGCTGCAGCTATGTATCCTGGGAAAGAAACCTCAAGATTGGCGTCCCTGTGGCTCGACACCTAAAAGTCTTTGGAAAAAAGAATTGACACGGGTCAGAGCCCAAGAAAACCGTTTGAAAATATTTTTGTAAGTGTTTAGATCATGGTTTAAATCAGTTATTAAATACACACGTCAGTACAACATACACTCCCATTGGTTCCTCACCTCAAAAAAAAAGTTCACACCCGACAAGATCACAAAAGTGTCTAAAGTGCATGCTTATATAGGCTCAAGTGCAAAACTGTCACTCAAGTAATAATTCGATAAGTCGGGATCGTCTCCACAGGGAACTAGGAAGAAAATTCATGACGACGTACAAATAGAAGACTAACCCTAACTTGATTTTCGAACAGAAAATAAAAAGATGATTAATTGCGAACTGAATGACTACTAACTAAATGTGAAGGAAATTTAAACTACTGACTAAACTAAGTGCACATAAATAAACTATTGCAGTGAAGTAAATATGAATAAGGGAAAGTTAGGTTAGGATAAAATCCCCCAAACCCTAGTACATTTACCGGATAGAATACTAGCTTTTGAATTAGAAAGTTGATTGAACTCATTTTTTATTAATCCTAAGCATTACATATATGAGGGTACTAGTCGTATCATACGTAATCAAAGGTAAGAATAAAGTTGTGCCGAATAGCTAACACGCATCGCATCCTTAAACACCCCGGTTACCTAGGGCAAACGAGGTTAAAAGGCCTACAATGGTTGTACGTAACATACAGCACGATTCAATAAATTTCAACTCAAAACCTATTTTCTATTCATGTAAACTACATCGGGTCGAGTTCATGCATCCCAACCCTTGGAAATTCTGTTAAACATAATTAAACTAAGTGTGAAAACAAAACCTATTGTGCATGAATTCATAACTACTTGATAAATTGATAAGAAATTGTGTAAATAAAAGTTGGAACTTAATTCCTATGAATAATCCTACTTGAATGTAAAGGCAATTGAAATCAGAAAGTAAATAATACTTGCACTGAAGAAATTCTGGAATTAAAGCTTGAAACTTGAATAATTGTTGCAGAAATTAAAATCTAGGGTTCTTATTGCAAAAGCTCTCTTAAAAACTAAAAGAGAACTCCCGAATGTCTGGGAATTAGTTGGAATAAATACTCTACGAAATTACAAGAGTTTTAGCTTTGATAAAACTTTAATTTTTAAAAATAAAACAGAAATTCGCCACCCAAACCAGTCCGACCTGATCCGTCGGTACGGATCGGACCCTTTTTGAGGATAACCGAATTGGTCCGATTGTGCATTTTATTCAGGAACTCAACCTCCTCCGGACCGGATCATTTTTGCTTCATACCGGATCGGACCGAAAGTCCTTTTCCCTCTGCTCTTGTGGTGATTTTCTCTCATCTTTGAGTCTTAATAACTTCTGATTCGGGACTCAGATTTGGACGCCGTCTCTTCCCACTTGCTTGTAGACTCGAGGTCTTCAACTTTCATGTTGGTTCCTCTTCCGAACTCCATATGTAAAATTGCTCTTTTGCCCCCTGACCTTCCTTCCTTTCTTTATTTCTTGATTTCTTTCCTCTTCTCTTTACTTGTATAAAATACCTGTAAAAAGCACAAAGAATACACGAAACTTGATGCACTATATAGAAAATGTTAGTAGCACATATATGAGATAAATCAACATAATTTACATCGCCCAGGATTCTAAAAGCCTCTAAATTAAGTGCATAAATTTGGAAGAATTTATGCCTAATCAAACCCCCCTAACTTAGAACTTTGATCGTCCCGAGCAGTGCAAAATAATCATAACTAGGTTCAACTCTTGAAAATCAATTTATTTGGATAGAATACCTCTTTCGTTGGGTAAGCGATTGCATTGAGCGTATGTAACAATCCTTTAAACCCCTAGGTTACCCTAATATGATGAGTTGTGTCTCGTGAGGGTTTGTAGTGAATATACCCACAAAATTCGGGTTCGACTCAAACAAAATTCGAAATAATTAAAAATTGTATAATTCAAACAATTCTAAAAGTAATCACCATATATTTATATGCTCAAATCTCATTTTGTCATGTGTCTGTGCGAAGCCAGAAATTTAACCGCAAAAGTCTACCGATTGATTATTACGTTACTTTTCGAAAATTCGCTTGGATTTCAAAATCTCACAGGATAATCTCACAAATGAATCACTCGGAATGTGGCTATTTTCTCTCGATGTGCTTGATTTAAAGAGTTAATGCATTGGAACATGAATTCATGCATACAAAATTGAAAGACGGAATATTTGTGGTGGAAAGATATCATTATCGGGTTACGGTAAATTGAAAAACGGGAAACGTCGCCCCTTATACACACCAATCAATCTCTTCTATTATATTTTCGTGTTTTATCTCTCCACACGATAATCAATTTTTCCATTCAGACTCGGTTAGGGATTTTCTTGGGTTTTAAGGTGTATTGGGTCTCAATTGGAATGGTCGAAAAGTTCGTAATTTGAAAATGTCCTTATGATGTCCGTCGGTGCTTTTTTGGGCTTTAACTCATTTTCTCTTCTTTTTCTAAACTTTTTCCTATTTTTCACATCTTTCTTTTATTACTATTTTTTTTGAGTATGATTCTATTTCTTGCCCAGTTTTATTGCACCAATTGGACTTAATTCATGAAATTTCTACTTTTCACAATTCCGGGCTATTTGGATTTTTCGAGTTACCAAACGAAATGGAAAAACTTTATTAGGTTCAAATTGGGTTGCAAAGGGAAGATTTTTCACAAATTTTATGGCTAATTTTTTTGGATAACAAAAGGCCTAACTTCATTATCTGAATTACTAATCACATTACCATATGCGTCTCGAGATTAATTTAGTTTAGAGATATGTTAGCGCATTTTTCAAGACAACATTTCACTCGTCTCCCATAACAGATCAGAACAAAGGAGTAGAGATTCTCAACGACTTATTAAAAAGATGAATTGAACGTTGAGTTAACCATTAACTCAGATTGATTTAATAACTCATAAGAATGATAGGCTCGAATTCTCACCGGGTTGGTTAATCACCACACTTGTTCGTTAAGTCATCAATTTTCACTGAATTTCCATCTTTGGTCAATTTCGTCTTAGTGCAATTTGGAATTTACAAATTTGAGACTTTAAACAAAACTTAGGTGATATTTTTGAAAATTTAAATCCCAATTTTTATTTACTTTGAAGAAAAATATTTTTGGATTTGTGGAAATTTTTGCAATTTTCTATTTTTTAGTTTTGGGGCATTTTGAACTTTATGAAAATTTTGAAGTGCATGCGTACCCCCCCCCCCCCCCCCCAACTTAAACTTTTGCAAAGTCCCGATGCTAAAAGGACTAAAAGCTAAATTAAATAGAGCAAGCAAAGAAAATGGAACAAAGTACAAATGCAAGACATGAATAAGAAAGTATAAGCCACGACATTGATAGGCCAACCAATTTACATTATATATATCAAGCATACAAACATGTGGAAATATGAAATAGGAAAAATACATAAACAACATAGGAAAAACAAGCTATTGAGGTGGAAGGAAGGGTTGGTTTTTTTAGGGAGGGGTTTTGGAGGGAAGGGGGAGTGTATTTAGGAGGGAAAGGTGGATGGGGAAGAGGGAAAACAGATATGGATGGAAGAATGGGGGTTAAGGAATGAGGGTGCATCTTGGGAAGGTGAAAAAATACCCAGACGCCGAACCAATCCCGGTGCCCAGGACCGAACCGGTTCGGTCCTCTTTTTTTTCTTTAAAAATGAACCGATCCTGACCCCCAGCGGCGGACCGATCCGAATCCCTGACATTTACAATTTTCCTTAATAGCAGAATTCACTCTTCTCTCTCAATTTCTGGATGTTCCCACAACTTTACCTACACATGATTGACCTAAAATCTCTCAATGCTTGCTTTAAAAACCTAGACTCGCTCTCGACATGTGTTCTCCTACACCTATCCTATATGACCTATACCTACTAACTCTAACTAACCTAACTAACTCACGTCTATTGTACACAAGAATCACCCCCATACGCGTTGGGGGTACGACGACCTCTCTCTCTTGCTTAAAAACTCACCCGACCCCAAGAACGGGGTTTGTTGGTCTCCTAGTTTCCCCCATTTTCCTATCGTAAGTAAATAATCAAAACAAGTTGGACCCAGTCCCATAGATAAGGGAGAGACCCTTGATCTCGGGATGACTCACTAGGAAGGGATCATCGTGGTCCCTAACTTGTGCTTTACCTGCGTGCACCGACTTGGAAGGGGCATCTCGATTTCTTATAATTTCAGGAGTGCATGGGTCGGGCTCTAATTCGGATGAGACCTGATCCTTTTCCTCAATCGCATTAAAGGACTCAAGTGGCATGGGTGGACGGTTACTAAACAGGAATTCATCGATCATTCCTTTCCATTCACTCTCTTCTAAGTAACCAATCGATCTCGATAAAAGTTTAGATTCGACTTTATGGCTCTCTTCCTTCTGCTCGGCTTCTTTCTTAAAGCCATCTAAGCTCATGTCTCTTATCTCTCTCTCATGACTAACTTTCATGTCCTCTCCCTTAATCTCCTCAAATATCTCTGCCTCGTTGTCGCTTACTTTCTCACTCTTGCTCTCAATTACAATCACTAAGCACACCTCTCCTACTCCCTTCTTAACATCAGAATTTTTGCTCTCACTTTGCGCATTAAGACCTACTCCTAATGGTTCTCGCTTGTGAGTCCTTTCATGATCGTGTGCTTCCTTGATAAGATTCGTTTCTCGGGGTTCGATTTTGTTGCCCTCGTTTTTAGTGTTATTAAAGATATTTTTCTCGAGGGTCATGTTCCCAAACGTTAATTGCATTCGCCCACTCCAATTATTAATGAGTGCATTAGTCGTATCTAGGAATGGGTAACCAAGGATGACGGGAACAAGATTTCTCTGTAGAATGGATGGATCCTCATCCCAAATAACAAAATCCAATGGGAAGTATAAAGTGTCAATTTGGACGATTACATCTTCAACAATTCCATGTGGCATCTTCACAGAGCGATCCGCGAGTTGGAGAGTCATGGTCGTGGTCTTAAGGGCCCCCAAATCTAATTATTTATAGATGGAATAGCGAAGAATGTTAACACTCGCCCCTAAATCTATTAACGCTCGTTCGATTCGGTTCTTCCCCAGGATGCACGAAATGGTGGGTGCACCCGAATCTTTATATTTTAGTGGAAGATCACTCAACAGTACTGAATTGACATTATGTCTTAGAACCACTTTTTTTTACCTTTAGCCTTCGTTTCACCGTAAGTCCTTAAGTAACTTAGCATACACGGGAATTATCTTTATCATCTCGAGAAAAGGTAAATTGATCTTTACTAGCTTAAGAACGTCGAGAACATCGTCCCGAGAAGTCTCTTTGGATTGAGGGATCAACTGTTGAGGATATGGAACTGCACTGGGGGGTTTCACCACCACTTCTGGCCCTCTGGTGTCATCATTACCATTCTTTTGCACGGGTACATCTTCAGCCTCTTTCCTTTTGGGCAAAATCTCCTTTTCATGTTGCTTATCACGTGAAATAGGTGATAAGTTAGCCACTTTCCCACTACGTAGAGTGGTTATTGCACTACATTTCTCAGGATGCTCGTGGGATGTAGCGCTAATACTAGATTGACCTTGGGGAGGTCTTTGGCCTTGGGACATAAACTTACCCTTCTCTTGGACACTTAAGGATGCTTGAAACCTAGAGATACTCATATTCATCTCAGTGAACATGCGCTCAAACTTAGCATTAGTTGCATTTTGAGATTGGATGAATTGGTTTAAATTATCCTCAAGAGACCTTCGCAGTGGGGTAATGTATGGGCCTGGAGGTGGTTCTTGCATTTATGGCTGCATAGGTGGCACTTGTTGAAATTGAGGAGGGGTTGGAATTAGGGCAACATTCGAAATAGGATTCATCGCAACGTGTTGTTGCCCGTAGCTAAAACCAGGATGGTTCCTCCACGAAGGGTTGTATGCATACCCATTAGGGGCGTTAAAATTTCCCTTAAACTCTCCTATTACTTCCACCTTCTCGTTATGCATGGCCTTATAGGCGGGTATCATCGAACGTGCCCTTCTTGGATGGCCCGCCTCACAAATAACACACACATCCTCTTTCACAACAAGAGTGGATTCGGTAGTTTCTCTTAATCGAACCTCGAGTGTGTCCTTCGTACTCTTCTCAAATGGATCAAGTCGACGGTCTATTAAGGTATCATTATTCAATTAGTGTAGACCGAATGCAGCAGGAGTAATAAACACTTATCGAGGTTGGTTTTGGGCATTAGGATCGGATGTGTCCCATGCTTGAGTAGTCTCGATGACATACTTAAGATGAGCCTCAGCATCACTCGCATCTAATTCCCAAAATGGACTTTAACACATTATTTGAACAAGTTATTTAGAAGCTATAGTGAGCCCGTGATGGAAGAAAGATATAAGGTGATGTTTTTCAAATCCATGATGGGGGCAAGTGTTAACAAGCTCTTGGAAGAGCTCCCAACACTGATCAAGTGGCTCATTATCTCATTGTATAAAGGCTTGAATTTGAACCTTGACGGAGTTGGTTTTATATAGTGAAAAGAACTTCGAGATAAATTTGGACTGCATATCCTTCCATGATATAATAGAGTTCAATGGTAAAGACCAAAGCAAGGTCTTAGTTTTATTCTTTAAGGAACAGGGAAAAAGCTTTAAGCGAACAACATCTTGCGTGAAAGCTTTATCGCTAAAAGTTTCACATGCCTTTTCGAACTCTCTGATATGGAGATATGATTTCTCCGAATCCATGCCATAAAATGTTGGAAGAAATTTGTATCGTCCCATTATGGAAGTGGAACTGTCCTACATTGTACTGAAGTAGAATGCATCCAAGTGTGACCGTTCACTCGGGAAATAGAAGTTCCTTTATGGGATGATACGGTAGGTTTCCCTCACCCGTACCGAAGCTAGCGATATCTGACATGTATCTCTCTCTCCAATAGACTCAGAATCCTCACTCAGTGTTGTAGAAGTGTGACTCGTAATGGAGTTTGGAGGGGTAGGAGGTGGAGCCCAGAATTGTGGGACGCAAGGGGTATGGGGGCTATCGAAATTATACTCAACGATGGGATTTTCGTGGATTTATATTGGAGTATTTTGAGGAGTTTGTTCTGGATTTTGCATGAAAGGGCTATTGAGAGATGATTTCTTTTTGGCTTTTTATTTTTATGGATTTTTTTATTTTTTTGGCTTTTAATTTATTTTTATTTTGGGATCAAATTTGGGATTGAATCTACTAACCTAAAGTCTACCTAACTCCCCGGCAATGGCACTGAAAACTTGGCGCGGCCACAAAAGTGTCTAAAGTGCGTGCTTATATAGGCTCAAGTGCAAGCCTGTCACTCAAGTAATAATTCGATAAGTCGGGATCGTCTCCACAAGGAACTAAGACGAAAATTCGTGACGACGAGGAACAGAAGACTAAACCTAACTTGATTCTCGAAAAGAAAATAAAAAGATGATTAATCATGAACTGAATGACTACTAACTAAATGTGAAGGAAATTTAAACTACTGACTAAACTAAGTGCCCAGAAATAAACTACTGCAGTGAAGTAAATATAAATAAGGGAAAGGTAGGTTAGGATATAATCCCCTGAACCCTAGTACATTTACCGGATATAATACTAGATTTTGAATTAGAAAGTTGATTTAATCCAGCTTTTTTAATCCTAAGCATTACATATATGAGGGTACTAGCCCACATCATACTTAATCAAAGGTAAGAATAAAGCGGTGTTGAATAGCTAACATGCGCATCACATCCTTAAACACCCCGGTTACCTAGGGCAAACGAGGTTAAAAGGCCTACGATGGTTGTGCGTACTACACAACACGATTCAATAAATTTTTAATTAAAAACCTATTTTCTATTCATGTAAACTAGATCGGGTCGCGTTCATGCATCCCAGCCCTTGGAAATTTAGTTGGACATAATTACTAAGTGTGAACACAAAACCTAATGTGCATGAATTCATAACTACTTGATAAATTGAGAAGAAATTGTGTAAATAAAAATTGCAACTTAATTCCTAAAAATAACCCAACTTGAATGTAAAAGCAATTGCAATCAGAAAGTAAATAATACTTGCATTGAAGAAATTCTGGAATTAAAGCTTAAAACTTGAATAATTGTTGCAGAAATTAAAATCTAGGGTTCTTAGTTGCAAAAGCTCTCCAAAAAAAAAACTAAAAAAGAACTCCCCAATCTCTAGAAATTAGTTGGAATAAATACTCTACGAAATTACAAGAGTTTGATCTTGATAAAACTCGAACTTTTAAAAAAGATAAAACAGAAACTTGCCACCCAAACCGGTTCGGCCTGATCTATCGGTTCGGTTCGGTCCGGTGAATACTGGATCGGTTCGTTTTTTCTTGAAATCGGATCGGTCCGGCCTTTCAATCTATGCATGGGCTTTTAAGCTTTCAGACCGGACCATTTTTGGGGATAACCGGATCGGTCCAGTTGTGCATTTTATTCAGGAACTCAACCTCCTTCGGACCGGATCGTTTTTTCTTCATACCGGATCGGTTCGTAAGTCCTTTTCTCTCTGCTCTTGTGGTGATTTTCTCTCATCTTTGAGTCTTAATAACTTATGATCCGGGACTCAGATTTGGATGTCGTTTCTTCCTACTTGCTTGTAGACTCGAGGTCTTCAACTTTCATGTTGGTCTCTCTTCTGAACTCCAGCGGTAAAGTTACTCTTTTGCCTCGTGGCTTTCCTTTATCTCTTTCTTCTTTTGTTTCTTAGTTTTGAGTTTCCTCTTCTCTTCACTTGTATAAAATACCTATAAAAAGCACAAAGAATACACGAAACTCAATGCACTCTATAGGAAATGTCAATAGCACATATATGAGATAAATCAACACAATTTACATCGCCCAGGGTGTTAAAAGCCTCCAAATTAAGGGGATAAATTGGGATTAATTTATTCCAAATCAACACCTAACATCTACAACGTAGCTATGAAACCCAACCCAACTAGATAATGTATCTAACGAGCCACAATAGGTCTATCTCCCTCGTATTACACATACGACATGCTCCCACAATATTAATAATTAATGTTACCCGCGTATTATTATTGAGTTATTTATTTAAGTCTCTCTATTTAAATTACTTTTAGATATGCACAATTTATTGGTTCTACTATCACACATAAGTAGATAAATCACACTTGTATATATTTATCACACATATAATATATAAAATTATAGCATCCACCGGAATGAACCCCGTGATACTGATATACTCTGTTATCATATCCATGTACCACTCATACCAAATCAAGGACGTTCGGTTCAGAATGTCTCCTTGAACCCGAAATCAAACAACACACAATGGAGGCGAACAAGATTCTAAGCCTTTGGGATACGCACATACCTAAGTACCCAAATGACACTTCGGTCCCACTAATACACATCACATAGTGAGCCGCACTAAAATCTATATTTTGGGGCACAAATCCAGACCTTGCTGGAATCGCCAAGGTGGGATCTCCCTCTGCGTGGAACCTTCCGTGATAGCAGGCAGCGTAGGTATGTTCACATACATAATAAATCACATCATAGGTATTCACACAACTTATATATATACATCATCAACATAGGTATACACATGACCTATAATATACCCCGTATGTAGTATTTATCTCTATCGAATACTCACCGTACTATTAATTCTCACAAAATGTTTATTCCATATTTTTTGGGCATCGCTCACTACCCAATGGTAGTATCCATCCCTTACGTTGATTCAGCAGTTATACATCTCTACACTACTAATTTAAGCCTTAGGTTATTGTTCCCTCTTCTCGTAACCTAAATCATAAATTCTCGATACGTCACTTAATCGGTTAAGCCTCTTCAGTCCAAGTCCCAATTTTCCCTCAGTAAGGATAACCGAACCTTAATTACTTACCTACTGACATCCCTAAGTCCTTGCACAAATATTAAAATTATCCCAAAGTTTTACCATAATTAATCTCTTAAAATTTTAAACAAATAAATTCTAGGGATAACAGGTTACCCAAACCGGTTCTAATGTGGGGCCGAACCGGTTCGAGGCTGAACCGGTTCTGAGGGATAGCCGAACTGGTTCGAAACCCCTTATAGCCTATCTTCTTCCCTGTTACGGGTTTACTCCATTTTTAACCAACACAACCCCCATGAATCGGACCTAAGCACCCATATAATTTCTCCCAACATCAAATATGAGTATATAAACAAGTTCTAACGAATCTCTAACATTAAAACATCATTAGATCCTTAACTTGCAAGCGTTCATCAAGGTTTTACTACACAAACCCTAGTTTCTCTATTCATGAATGTTCTTCATAAAACCCAGAAATAATTTTCTCATATCATCACAATTATCAGATTCCGTATTTCCTAACCCAAAAATAAAATCTCTAACGTTTATTCCAATTAATATATGAATCAGTTCCATTGTTTTATCATAAAAACACATATTCATTCTAGATTTCATCAATTCTACCATGGATATTATAACCTCTTTAAAAACATGCAAGATAAACACTTGCGTTTGAACTAGAAGGTCTGATTTCGTGTTGTGTGTGATGAGGATGCCTTCCTTTCCTTCCGATTACACTCAAGTGGTAAAGGTGATGAAAAAAAGTGCTAAATCTCTAAGAACTCTCCCTTTCTCCTCTCTAATGGCCTCCTCTTGATTCCTTAGGGTTTAGAATTTGTTTAGTTGTTGTCCTAACTAATTAGACTTAGGTTTATAATCCTTAATCTCAAAATTAGGCTAAGGGGCCAAGCCCAAATGACCCGAACACACCCATGTGGGATTGGTTATGACTAAAAAGGACTCGGGACCAAATTACTACCTTCGAGTACACTATTCGGACTATCTCGACCCATTAGGAATCAATCGTGACCTCAAAATCGCCATCCAAGTCACTCTATAATAATTTCATATCTCCACCCCAAATAGTATACACGCGACTCCCGGTTGACATAAAATATTGCCACGTCACCATCACTAGCTATGACGTAGAATAATAATTTACTATTTTCTTCATAATTTTATTCATAAACATTAATCATTCTCTCCCAATTAATATTTTAGTCAATCACATAATATTTAATCCATTTAAAATACGTCATGCGTGTAATTTAGAATAACGAAATTAATTAAAATTGAATACTCAAAAATACGGGGTGTTACAATAGTCTATCACAGAACATATAACTAGTAAATCTTAATTTCCAACGTCACACAAACTCAACAGTTCTTTTGTGACGCTTTGATATTATCGTCACTAAAACAAGTTAGTAAACTTTTCACAATATTTATTTTTAACGTCATCTTTTTAAGTTGTCAAGACATGTCAGACATATTTTCAGCGACAAGAATTTTTAATATCACCTGTTTCTGTAGCTTAAATACGTTAGAAAATGTTTCTAGAGATGTTTATAACTAATTTCACCTCTTTATGTCGCTACAACACACCACTAAAAATATTAACAATGATGTGTTTTCGGCATTATTGAAAAACAAAGGGCATTTTTTGTCGTTGAGAAAATTAAAAAAAATGATTTATACACCTAATGATAGAGGTATTAAGTGTTTTTTTGGTGATAAGAGCTTATTTTATAATGTTAAAATGATGTCTTTTGTTCAAAAACATAATAAGGAGAAAGTTTTTTACCCAAATCTTTAAAACTATTATATTTTAATTTTAGTTTAAACTATAATCACAAGAGTAAGAGGTCCTAAAAACATGTGCAGTCAATGTTAAATGATTATTTAATTTAGCTATTAGATAATGAATATGAGTTGGGATAAAAATCATTCATCGTTATATATATTTTAAGGCTAATGTCAAAACGATCCTTCCACAACATATTTTTACCAAAAAAAAAGTCCACCTCCAAAACCCTTCTCAAATCGATCCACAATTAATATTGGAGAAATTTGAATAATGTTACACATTGTCTTTCACGTGCCTCTATGCATGACAACTTGTAGGAGAATAAGATTTTCCAAACCTATCCCAATTTATGGATAGATTAAGAAAATCTCTTCGATGTTGGGTTTGTTCGGAAAAAAATGCAATAGAATAAGATCATTTTGACATTTTCTAAAGTTTTTATTTTCACTAGTATGAAGTAAACCTCTCCACATATATATATATATATATATATATATATATATATATATATATATATATACAGAGAGAGAGAGAGAGAGAGAAAGAGAAAGAGAAAGAGAAAGAGAAAGAGAGAGTCAGGTTTTCCAACATACCCTTAATAACATATCCATTTTTTTTAAAGAGTAAAAAATGTATCTTTCAACCAAATTGGGTATTTACTAAATTTAGTTGAAAATATAATATATTACTATTTCAAAAAATAGATATGTTCATATATAAGTTGTTAGGAGGTATGTTGAACAATCTCTCTCTCTCTCTCTCTCTCTCTCTATATATATATATATATATATATGTAACATTATACTTGAAAAAATAAAAGAGTAATATGGCCACAAACTATCTTTAATGATTGTTGCATAAGTTGTCTTAAACGTGACTTTTACTCATTAAACAAAATTGCCACAAGTTTTTACACGGCTAACGACTATAAGCTCTGACACTCCACCTCTTTTTACTTCCATTCCAAACATAACACTCACTTGTTATAAATCCTAATTGTAAAACCTCTCCCCTAGTGACCTGCACCAACACCCAATCCATATTATATCGTATTTGTAGAGCACCTCATAACCTGAAGAGAAGAGAATAAAACCATACAATAGCAAGTAAAAGTCCTCAGACCCGGCCGAACGAAAACTAAGGAAAGACCTCGGCTCAGTAATGAGCTCAGTCTCCTTTCCATATGCGCGGACTAGGTCGATGACACCAAGGCTAACTGACGGAACTTAACTTTAATAACATTGTTACATATAGGAAAGTACCACGTGACTGCCACCAGTATAGCCGACATGCGCAGGAATATTCTTTCATGGGCAATAAATCAAATTATTACATATATTAGTTGTACTCCATTAGGAAGATTCTCCCACTCAACCCATCATGTCCTTACATACATTTCGCTACACTCATTCACTATAAAAAGAGATATCCCCCATTAGGATTTGGGTCTGGCAGAGGGATATTCTTACCTTCTACTGTCTGATCAAAGAGTGAACATAGATTGACGATTTTTAATGTTCTAAGACCTAGGCTCAATAGAAACCTAGTACTAAAATGCTACCCAATGGACGCAGGCTCATTTTTTATAACTGAACCGTGTAACTCTTATTGTAGTTCCTCTTATTCTCACCTCTGTCTTTACTCATCAGTATTTTACTGCTTATTTATCATTTATTATATCGGATTGGATCTCAACTAGATAAGACGAAATCTTGAAACCAATTTTAGACAATAACATAATTACTTCGCCAGTGGGATCGACTAAAGCCAAGTTATTTCTTATCTGCTTCCTAATTTCTAATTGCAAAAATTCTGATTTTTTTGTCAAACACCCCCAAATTTCATTGACTATCATCTCGTTGATCAAATCAGCAAATTTTCTTGATTTCTCACGTGAAATCCTTAATTTACTGTTCCATTACCTAACTTTGTGTAATTCGAACATGGACACACTGATTTCAAGCCTAAAATTTTCCCACTTTCTATTTTGCAAACATCGAGTCATACTATGTTTTCCTGTTACTATTTTCTACAAATTTTGTAAAAAATAGCGGAACACTCGAAAAGTAATAAGGAAAAAGAAGCTACGTCACCCTCCACCCCTATTGGAATAGGGTATCGAGAAGGATTCTTGCACAACTTGGTTAAGATCACAAAAGGTATGAAAGAAAACATGAGACAACTCATTCAAAATGTTTTGGCCTCACACAATCGACTAGTTCATCCAGAACCAATTCTAGTAATCCCAGTTATGGAGAAAAAACCATATAAACGTAGGGAATTATCTCCTCCTACCCCATACATAGATAAGAGGTAAGAGGACTGAGGTAAAGCAATAGAGAATCACAGGAGGTTAGATTTGGGATCTGATAGGAGACGATTTACTCGAAGAAGTGGATCAGAACATGAAGGATCCTCCTACCAACTAGGTAAAACCTCAACCATGAGGTCAATTAGATATGATGATGACCAAACATATTCATTTAAACACAAAAGTGTCTTTAAGATGCTCAGTAGAATACCAGTCTTTGGTAAGATGGGAAGGAGAGGAGCGTGATCACATCCGCACCCCGAAGGAAGTACAAGACGAGAAGAGTATAGAAGATAGAAGGATTATGGATCAAGATACAAGTCCAAATAAATTATCTGAAGAGAAAAGATCTCGGTTGAGAGTTTTCGACTAGCTGATAAAGGTACATGGACAATTGAAGCCCAATCATGGAGGGGAATAACCCAATGAATATAGAACTGCCTGGGCGACCTCATTAAGTAAAAAATAACCACTTCAAAGTGGATTTGTGCGAGTATCACCATTTGAGACCTCCATAATTTGCTACCCCATTCATGTAAAATTCATTTTACATGTGACCATTCTCAAGTATCAAGGAAAATCAAATCCAATCATCCATATCAAGAAGTACCAATCAACATGCGACATATTTTTAATAACTGATGAGATGAGTTGTAGAGCCTTTTCAAGCACTCTCACAAGTCCTGCTCGGATCTGATATAATGGGTTACCAAGAGGGAATACCTATGATTTTAAATAATTAGATGACATCTTTGTCAATAATTTTTATTTTGGAGCTAAACCTGGCAAAGAGTAGCTCACTTGTTAAGCGTCCGTTGACAGGAGGATGAAACGATAAGGGAGTATATTATAAGATTTAATACCTAAATGCTAAAATGGAATGGACTAAGATGAGAAAGTTTCCATTACAGCAATCATGAGTGGGTTGTTTCTTGGAAAGTCATATTGGACTTTAATCAAGGAGCCTCCAAACCATATGACCAAGTCGTGGCCAAAGCAAGAAATATCATGGACAAGAAGAAGCAATGGCTGAAAAAGCGTTCAACTATAAAAATATAGAAGAAGGTAACAGCTCAGAAAGAAATGAAAACTCCAAAGATGGATCCAAACCAAAGGACAAAGGAAATCCATACGATAAATTTGACAAGTATACTCCTTTGATAATGGTATTTCACCATATCCTCGATGAGATCAGAGGATTTATTGAATTAAAGTGGCTAGAAAAGTTACAAATTCCCGATGGAAGAAGAGATGAGAATAAATTTTACAAGTTCCACAAAGACCACCTATATGAGACCAAAGATTGTAAACATTTGAAGGACAAAGTTGAGGCCCTCATTGAAAGAGGTAAGCTAAACAAATACATGGAGAAAAATGGAAGGACAATGTCATTTTGTTATATTTGGAAGTCGAGAAGAGGATCACAATCGCCTCGTAATGAGCACCGAAATGTGTGTTCTACGTGTGAGCGTATGGCTCAAGAGCAAGTCGGTCTCTCAAGTAATAAAATCTAATAAGCCGGGGTCGAATCCTGAAGGAATAGAACACTCACGACGAGAATAGGGACGGTCTCTAAATTCTAAGCTTTAACGTGAAAAAATAAACAAAAGGTGATGAAATGTTGTGTGAAATGATCTATATCTATTGGTACAATTTAAGCTAATGAAATAAAAAATTAAACTAATTTATGCGAAGACTAATTTTAGTTTTAATATAAGTTTGAAAAAGAGGTTGGGCTTCAATTACTCGTATTCTTGGGTTTCTACGACAAAAGTAAAATTCTTTAAATTAACTAACTAACAAAAGAAAAGTGTCAAGTCGATTCGTAGCACCAAATATGTTTGGCCACTAACTCACATAATAATTGGCCAATAAGTTGATTTTCCTGATTGATATTTTAACTAACACGTATAATTCATCCTCAAATACTCGGGTTTCTTTTGACAAACCGAGTTAATAAATCTATAATGAAAAATCCCGATTAATGTATTAACCTCGACGGATTAAATAGTTAATTACAACAAATTTTACGTTTGAGGTCTGAAACCTTAGGTTGGGTTCATGTTCCCAAACCTAGAAAGAAAATTCTCTCGACATGAAGAATAATTGAAAAAATTTACACTAAGCATGTAGGAATTCAAAATTTAAATATGAAGAATGGAAGAATTGAATTATTAATACCAAATGAGATGAATTTAAAGTACGTGAACAATGAAATTCCAACCAAGCAAGAAGGACAGAAACTTGAATGAACTCCTTCTTTTTAATGAATTGCAAATGTTGAAATTACTAAGTTTTTGTAATTTCAACAATTAGAGATTAATTCCAAGACTAAAACAATATCAAGTATCTATAAAATGCACCTAAGTGCCCTATTTAAAGTCCCCAAAACGACCAAAGGTCTAAGTCAAACCACTAACCCACTAAGCTAGAAAAGGGGAAAAGAGAGAAAAAATCGCAACAAACCGAACTTATTGACAAAATTGTATTGAACCTCTTGGGCAGAGCAAATCGGTTCGCTCTAAAACTGAATCGGTTAGATTTTTAGTACTCTTCTAGTGCTCCAAACATGCTTAAAATTCTTCATTTTTGCATTTTGACCCGGGAACTTTGTTCGAATCTTCAAATTGATGTATCTTCTTCACCAGGATTTAGAATGAGGTGCTGTTTCAACCTATGTTCTCGTAAACTCGAGGTCTACAATTTTTATATTGGCGCCATCTCCGGGTTATGATAGAAAATGAGTGCCTTGCTCTTGACTATTCTTTTTTGCTTTGTATTCCTTATTTTGCACTATTTTCCTCCATTCACTTGCATGAATTGCCTATAAAATATAAGGGAGATACAACAAATAAGAAACACTGACCAAAAAGATTAGTTGTAATTAATATTAGTTAATGAAAGAGTTGGCGCTTGCGTTCAATTAAGAAATAATATAATAAATACCATTTTTAACCCAAATTAACCCTAAGCATGCAACTAGGTGTGATTGAAACAATATGAAATCATGCAATAAATATTCAACACACAAAGTTTAAGGAAAAATCCCCCACAGGGGCAAAACCATTTGTATATCACTATAATTTGTAAAAAACGGTTTACAATCGGATTACAATGAAATACAGGTTGACTAAGAATTACCCTCGGGTATCGAATTCTGTAGTCGCGGCTGGAATATCCCTTTCCAGTAGGGTTGGCGGCTGGAACTATCCCTGTCCAGTAGGGCTGCAATGAAGAGGAAGAAGCGGTCCACTTCACAAAGGGTTGAACAACATCAATGGTGTTCTTGGGTTACCAAACTTTGATTCACATAGATATGGAAGATGTGTGAATCTAAAAACCTAGAATCATAGGACTCAATAGGTGAAGACTTTAGGGTTGATATGCTCTGATAATCGTGGGAAAGTCTTAAGAAAACCAACTACTGATCGTGGTTTAAATAAGGAGTCAAAACCCTAAAAAATCTGCTACACGATCTGGCAGAGTCTATCCTCGTCGGATCGGTCCGGTCCTTTAGGCGGATCGGTCCGGTGAACTCGGATCGGTTCTTTTTCTGAAACCGGATCCATCCGGTTGGCATCGGATCGGTTCGGCCTTTTTGGCTTCATCGGTTCGCTATGGATCCGGGCTTCACCTCAGCAAGCGGATCGGTCCGGTCCCTTTAGGCGGATCGGTCCGGATGAACCGGATCGGTTCTTTTATCTGGCCCGGATCGGTCCGGTCTGTTCCCTTGATTTCTTTTCTCCTTTTGATATTCGGATCCGTTGATGAGCATACGATTCTTGAATTTCCTCAACGGTGTAACGGCGTACGACATATAAAATGCTAACGGACAAAAATGTCCTTACAAATCTCCCCCTATGTCTATGCCGGTACATACATAAAAACAAATATCCGAATTATCAATCATAAATAATTGCCTATACAAATCTACCCTTCCATGAACCCAAAACTGAAAGAGTACAAGTGAATAAGACTGCATCGTTTGATCTTCAAATCTTCAGGGATCTTAACGCTTTTCTCATCAGGGTGTGCAATTCAGTTATCAAAGTAGTACCTACACACATGAGACAAAGCAAAATACCAAGTGACATATCGAGTTTGAAATGAGACAAACATATATACCAATTTATGAACAAAACTCAAAATTTCAAATCTCCCCCATAATAAGATAATTCTTTCTCCCCCTTTTTATGATGTCCCCAGATAGACAAATGAGATAAATAAATCAGATAAGCAAGTGAGGGATGTCACAAGGCATAAAATCACACCATGAATGAACATAAAACAACCAAGTCGGTGATAGCGTAAATGAATGGGTGTGAACAAAATTCGATAGGAAAATCAAAGCATACAAACATGACATATGTGCACGATGAATATTGGATATTCCTAGCGAATGAACTCAAATGCTTCCTTTGGTGTAAAAGATTGGAAATATAAGACATTGACTATATCAAATCTACAAATCAAAGCTCAAAGTGATTTCTACACCAATAACGTCCAAAATGTTTTTCATGCTTTTTCAGGACTTTCAAGGAAGTGCAAACCCGTTTTTCAATCTCCAACCAAACTCCCTCAGATTTATATTTTTAATAGAGGTATACTAAATTCTCAAACTTTGGAAAATTGATGGTGAAAACCTAAATGGCCCATATTTGGCATGAAATGCTTTTTATTGCCTTATCAATTTTTTGGGCTCTTTTAACCTCTTAGGACCTCGGATATTAAAATTCCTCCATTTTTTAGGTCCTTTGTAACGGTGGCTTTTGCGCAAAGGATAAAAATCAACTTTCGCAGCCCCTCCCCGTTTTACAATTTAACACACAGTCTCACCAAAACGGTTTTCACATGCATTCCAATCTTGTCAAGTTTTATCGCATTTTATACATTGTATAGACAGGATTGAGATGGAAACACTCAAGCCAACATGAGATTGACAAGTGCAATCAATCAAATATAGTCGTGCATGTGTGCAATAAAGGATATAGGAGTCAAACATGTAGGAAATATCACTAATTACATCTCAAGAACTCCAATCAATGTTAAGCACATGGATGAAATGATGTAGCCTCTCAAATATCTATCAAACAGTCACATGGATATATGGAATGAAGTTGTGACTTGGCTATCTTAAATGCTCATCCATAAAAGGCAAATCTCTTTTTGAATTTTTCAAAAATTTTCTATAAAGAGAATCTTTTTGTATTTTTCAAAGGATAATAAAAATACATAAAAGTTGTACAACAAATCTATGGTACATATAAAATAGACTAGCAATAGGAAGCATGTGATATGAACATGAAGAAGCATCCTATTCTAGACATAGACCAAACCCTCAGTCAACTGTGCAAATCCCCAAAGACTTCCTAAGACTCTCAAATCTAAGGGCATCTAAAGGTTTCGTGAAAATATCGGCTAACTGACGGTCGGTAGGAACAAAACTCAGGGTTACGACCTTCTCCTCAACTAACTGACGTATAAAGTGTTCGCGTAACCTGATGTGCTTTGTGCGCGAATGTTGGACAGGATTGCGGGATATGTGTATCGCGCTCGTGTTATCACAGGAAATGGTCATGGTGTCCTGTGAAATCCCATAATCCTCCAACATTTGCTTTATCCACATGAGTTGCGTGCAACAACTCCCGGCGGTGATGTACTCAGCCTCCGCAGTGGACAAAGAGATGGAGTTTTGCTTCTTGCTCATCCAAGAGACAAGAGCAGAGCCAAAGTAGAAGCACCCACCCGAAGTGCTCTTACATCCATCTACGTCCCCGGCCCAATCGGCATCCGAATAGGCGGACAAACGGTCATCGGTATCAAAGGAATACCAAATACCGTATGAGAGAGTCCCACTTACGTATTTGATAATACGTTTTAGAGCGAGTAAGTGTGATTCTTTAGGAGACGCCTGATAACGCGCACAGACTCCAACACTAAAGGCAATGTCGGGACGACTAGCAGTCAAGTAGAGAAGACTACCTATCATACTCTGATACAAGGTTTGCTCTACGTCCTTGCCTGAAGTGTCCTTACTAAGCTTGGTAGAAGTACTCATAGGTGTACGTGCATGCTTAGCGGAGTATAAACCAAATTTCTTCACTAGGTCTCTAGCATACTTGGATTGGGAGATGAACATCCCATCCTCTAGCTGACGAACCTGGAGACCAAGGAAGAATGTAAGCTCACCAACCATGCTCATCTCAAACTCACTTTTCATCTCCTCCTCAAAGTGGTGAGAATGATGGGAGCATGTGGATCCAAAGACTATGTCGTCCACATAGACTTGGGCAACCAAGATAGCACCGTCATCTCTCCTGACGAACAACGTCATATCAACTCCCCCTCTCTTGAAGCCACGGGCTAAGAGATAGGAAGTAAGCCTTTCGTACCAAGCGTGGGGTGCTTGCTTCAAACCATACAAGGCTTTCCTCAGATAGTAGACGTGATCAGGGTGCTTAGGGTCTTCAAACCCTTTTGGTTGTTCCACATAACCTTCTTCCTGTAGAATGCCATTCAGAAAGGCACTCTTGACATCCATCTGATATACCTTGAAGTGCAGATGACATGCGATGGTGAGCAGAAGACGGACGGACTCAAGCCTCGTAACAGGAGCAAATGTCTCCCCAAAGTCTACACCCTCTATCTGTGTGTAGCCTTGAGCGACCAACCTAGCTTTGTTTCTAGTAATAGTACCATTTTTATCTATTTTATTCTTGAAAATCCACCGGGTACCTATCACATTAGTATCACTAGGTCGGGGGACAATTTCCCAGACATTGTTTTTCTTAAACTGAAGCAACTCATCCTGCATAGCGGATATCCAGTGTTCATCCTTGAGTGCTTCTTTGTGGTTCTTGGGCTCGACTTTGGACGTGTAGCAAAGATGGCTAACAACGTTCTCTAGCTGAGCACGAGTCTTGACCCCTAGAGTGGGATCACCAACAATGGCTGAAGGATCATGACTCTTGCGAACCCAAGCAGGTGTGTGCCCTAACACAGGAATAGGGTCCACAGAGTGTGGGAGAGGAACAGGAAAATCACTGTCAGAAAAGTCCTCATCCTCACACTGAAGGTTGGGATCAATAACCGTCGGAGGTTCGTCATCTTGCACAGTGACGTTTATTGATTCCATAACCTTAGAGCTCTTCAGGTTAAAAACCCGGTACGCTCTACTATTCGATGAATATCCTAGAAATATTCCCTCGTCGCTCCGGGAGTCGAACTTTCCTAATTGCTCTCTATCCCATAGGATGTAGCATTTACTCCCAAAAACTCGGAAATATGCCAGGTTGGGCTTCTTGCCAGTCCACAACTCATAAGGAGTGTGAAGAGTGTGTGGACGCAGATACACCCTATTCACCGTATGGCATGCAGTAGACACTGCCTCTGCCTAAAATCTCCTAGAGACTTTACGACCTAGAAGCATAGATCTAGCCATCTCTTGGATCGTTCTATTCTTTCTCTCAACAATCCCATTTTGCTGAGGAGTTCTCACAGCAGAAAACTCATGTTTGATCCCAAGGCTATCACAGTACAAATCCACCTTTGCTTCCTTAAATTCAGTGCCGTTATCACTACGTATTCTGTTAATAGTGACTCCGTGTTGATTTTGCAGGACACGGCACTTGGTCGTTAAAAATTCTACAGCATCGGATTTCTCTCTCAGAAAACCTACAATGGAGTACCTAGAGAAATCGTCTACCATCACGAGAATGTATCTCTTACCACCTAGACTCTCCGTGCGAGTAGGACCCATAAGATCCATGTGAATCAACTCAAGAGCACGGGAGGTGGTAATGGAATTTAACTTCCTATGAGGGCTACGGATTTGTTTTCCCAACTGACAGGGTCCACAAATCATGGAAGTTGGCTTTCCAAGAGATGGTAAGCCACGTACTAGGTCCTTTTTGGCTAAACGAGATAAGTCTCTAACGTTCACATGACCTGGACGTTGATGCCACAGATCCATAGGAGTGATCGTGGCGCTGTTGCAGACAAGTGAGGATTTGGGCTCAGTCCCATAACAGTTATCCTCTGTCCTCACCCCTTGCACTAAAAGTTTATCGGCTTGATTATAGACCTTACAAGCTTCCCGGTCAAACTTTACTGCAAAGTCATCGTCGCACAGCTGGCTGATGCTGAGAAGGTTTGCTTTCAAACCTTTGACGTACAGCACGTTCTCTAGCTTTGGAAATCCTGGTAACTCTACTGTACCTCGTCCAACTATGCTAGATTTGCTACCATCTCCAAAGGTGACTCTCCCATCATTATAATCCTCAAGATGGGTAAAATATGAGACATCACCTGTCATGTGTCTGGAGCATCCACTGTCAAAATACCACTGAGAGGTATTATGTGCTTTGAGAGCAACATGGACAACAAGGGCCTTTTTCTCTTTCTTAGGAACCCAAGAGTAGGTACCTTTTTGTATTCCCTTGATGTTGTTGGTTTTAGCCGGAATGCGGGGCGCCTTCATTGATGGTAAGGTCATTCGTCGGAATTCCTCCATCAAACTCTGTGATGTGGCGGCTAGAAACTCAACTCGCTCTCTCAGACTGGCAAACTCATTAGTATGATGTGGAGAAGTAAAAGTACGTCGTGTCCGACCAAATCTATAGCAAAACTCCCTAAGGTGTCCATTTCTTTTGCAATGGGAGCAAAAGGGCACAGTATTAGGAGGACCTTGGATTGCTTTTCTTGGTCAAACTCTCCTTCTTGGTTTTTGATGACGGCCATAAGGAGTCGTAGTAAACTCAGGAATTGGTCCGGGTGCAATTTGGGACGTGGAGGCACCATCAAAACCTATTCCTTGCCTGTCACCAAAACCTAAAGCGGGACCGAGGAGCATCTTTCCCATCTTCCCAGATCTGTCCTCGATTTGTACCTTGACTTTCCTAGCTCTCTCAAGGTCATGAGTAAGCTGAGCAACAAGGGCTTCAAGTTTCTTCCTAGTCTCCATGGAGGAATGGAGCTCACTAGTAAGACTAGCCACTTGTTTAGTCAAGTTCGCTTTCTCTTTCTCAAAACTGCTCTCTCTCTCTCTAAGCAAATTCTCTTTACTAACCCAAGCAGACTCTCTCTCTCTCATGGCGGTGCAGGTGGAGGACTCTCTCTCTCTCGTCTCTTCTAACTCTTCTTCTAACGCGGTGATCCTAAGAACTAACGCCTTGTTACGTTTTTTAGTTTTAAAAGACTCATTATATAACTCGGTGTAGGCGCGTTGAAGGTTACTCTCGTCCTCACTACCTTCCTCCTCTCCCTCACTCTCTTCGCTCTCGCTGTCGAGGTGTCCCTGTGAAGTAGCATCCTCATCGTTGTGAGATGCACTAGGAGTACTCACATGACTAGCCATGAACGCGGTGAAGTTACGCTCATGCGGTGACTCATCTCCCGAGTCCACCGACTCGACCTCACTGTCGTCACTAAGGGTAGCATTTAGGATAGCTTTACCCTTTTCCCTATTTAGACGAGTGGCACACTCAAACGCTCTGTGTCCCTTACCGTCGCACTCAAAACACCTCTCACTGTCTTTAGGGGGTTCTTTGAAATCTTTCTTTTCAAACTTATTTTTCTGAAAATTCTTTTTATCTTTGAAGTTCCCACTTTTCTTAAATTTCAGAATTTTCTTGAAGTTTTTAGCAAATAAGGCCAAATCATCTAAGTCAAACTCACATTCAGAATCAGAATTTTCTAACTTTCTAGATGACTCGACTCTCTTTCTTGCCGACCCCTCACTTTTTCTCTCTTGGGCTTTAAGGGCAATTCCCTTATCTTTTGGCTTGGCAGATTTAGGAAACATGTCTATTTCATAAGTTTGTAAATCTCCTACCAGTTCTTCCAATTTTAGTGTATTTAAATTACCCAAGGAATTTAGCACAGTGACTTTAGGTATAAAACGCTTAGGAAGGGAACGAAGAATCTTTTTAACAACTCTAACATTTGGAATATGTTCACCAAGATTATAGCTAGTATTAACAATGTCAGAAAGCCTAGCATAAAATTCATCAAAACATTCATTTTCATGCATGGTGATGGTTTCAAATTGAGTTGTTAAATTTTGCAATTTTGACTCTTTAACAGCATTTGTTCCTTCATGGGTAAGTTGCAAAATATCCCATGCCTCCTTTGATGTGGTGCACGTCATTATGCGTTTGAACTCATCAGGTGTGACAGACCCAGAAATAGCACTTAGACCCTTAGAATTAAAAGAAGACCATTTAAATTCTTCATCAGTCCAAGAAATGTCAGGTTTCAAGTTGGTCACATTATCAACAGTCACGGTGGGAGGAGTCCACCCTCGTTCAACCAAAATCCAGACACGTTCATCAATGGCTTTTAAAGCCGGCCTCATACGGGCTTTCCAATAAGCATAATTTGACCCGTCAAAAATAGGCATTTTATAATATGACTTCTCCATATGAACACGCTCTTTTCAAAGATCAATTTATTTCAAAAATTGATATCTTTAGAAAAAATTTGCGGAAGTAAGGAATACGCGATAGAATGGCGTAACCTGCTCTGATACCAATTTGAAAGAGTTGGCGCTTGCGTTCAATTAAGAAATAATATAATAAATACCATTTTTAACCCAAATTAACCCTAAGCATGCAACTAGGTGTGATTGAAACAATATGAAATCATGCAATAAATATTCAACACACAAAGTTTAAGGAAAAATCCCCCACAGGGGCAAAACCATTTGTATATCACTATAATTTGTAAAAAACGGTTTACAATCGGATTACAATGAAATACAGGTTGACTAAGAATTACCCTCGGGTATCGGATTCTGTAGTCGCGGCTGGAATATCCCTTTCCAGTAGGGTTGGCGGCTGGAACTATCCCTGTCCAGTAGGGCTGCAATGAAGAGGAAGAAGCGGTCCACTTCACAAAGGGTTGAACAACATCAATGGTGTTCTTGGGTTACCAAACTTTGATTCACATAGATATGGAAGATGTGTGAATCTAAAAACCTAGAATCATAGGACTCAATAGGTGAAGACTTTAGGGTTGATATGCTCTGATAATCGTGGGAAAGTCTTAAGAAAACCAACTACTGATCGTGGTTTAAATAAGGAGTCAAAACCCTAAAAAATCTGCTACACGATCTGGCAGAGTCTATCCTCGTCGGATCGGTCCGGTCCTTTAGGCGGATCGGTCCGGTGAACTCGGATCGGTTCTTTTTCTGAAACCGGATCCATCCGGTTGGCATCGGATCGGTTCGGCCTTTTTGGCTTCATCGGTTCGCTATGGATCCGGGCTTCACCTCAGCAAGCGGATCGGTCCGGTCCCTTTAGGCGGATCGGTCCGGATGAACCGGATCGGTTCTTTTATCTGGCCCGGATCGGTCCGGTCTGTTCCCTTGATTTCTTTTCTCCTTTTGATATTCGGATCCGTTGATGAGCATATGATTCTTGAATTTCCTCAACGGTGTAACGGCGTACGACATATAAAATGCTAACGGACAAAAATGTCCTTACAGTTAAGTCTGGGATAAATGTGATGTTCGGGACTGTAAAAATGCTGAAATTAGAGGGTTAATTATAAAATAATGATGAGGAATCAACTACCCTAACTTAAGACATTGAGCATATGAAACAAGCCGTTAAATCCCTAGATTACCCTAGTAGGACGAGTGTTGTCTCATGAGGGTTCGCAGTAAATGTACTCATAAAATTCAATTTGTACCATATGGCACGACTCAAGGGAAAATCAAAATAATTAAAAAGTGTACAATTTAAATTCCACAAAAATAACATAAAAATTATTTGATAAATCTCAATTCATAATGCATGTGTGTGAAGCCGAAATAATCATTAACATTCACCGAATGATCATTACGTTACTTTCAAAAAATTCATTTTTATTTCGATTTATCACGGGATGCACTCACAAACGAAACACTCGGATAATGGCTTCATTTTCTCTCGATGTGCGAAAAAGTAAGAGTAAATATAATGAACATGAGTTCCTGCACACTACTTGAAAGATATTAATTTTTACGGTCAAAAGATCTTATGAAAGGATTATAATTATTGAAAAATGGGAAAATATCGTTCTTTAATCGCACCAATTTGTCTCCTTATTTATATTTTTTTAGATCTCCACGCGATAATTGATTTTGTTATTTGAACTCAGTCAAAACTTTTTATGGTTTAAGGGTTTCTTGCGAATTTGTGGAAATTTTTAGAATTGGAAAATTTCTTGTAAACGTTCGTTGGTACTTTCTTGGGCCTTTGCTCATTTTTCTTGTTGACCATTCCAGTTTTTGCACTTTTCATTTTTTATTGAGCATTTTTGTGTTTTTCCTCCCCTTTTGTGTACCGTACGGATCTAAAATTCTGAATTTTTTAATTTTCATAACTCCGAGCCATTTTTAGTTTTGGGGTTAACAAATAAAAGGGGTATGAATTTTTTGGCTCAATTTGGTTTTCAAGTGTTGGACATTTTCTAAGATTTTTTTGGCTAATACTTTTTTGTTAACAAATGATGGCCCAACTTCATGTATCCGAACACTAATCTAATCAGCATATGCATTTTGAGACTAATTTTTATTTTTATTTTTTAGTCATTTTTAGGTCCGTTTTCAAAATAAATTCTTCACTCGTTTCCCTTAATAAATCAAGACAATGGATTTGAGATCTAAGACGAATCATACCAAAGGGAAATGGAGCTATGAAAACTCGGATTATTGTTATTAACTCTCAGAATTAGAACGATTGGCTCGATGACTCACCAGGTATAAATCGCTATACTTCTTTGTATAAGTCGTCAACTCTCGTTCAATTTCCGCTTTAGATCAATTTCGGCTTAGTGAATGAAATTTTTACAAATTGAGATTTAAAACAAAAATTTGTGATATTTTTAAGGAATTTAAGTTCCAATTTTTACTTTTTTGGGAAAAAAATATTTTTGAGTTTTTGAAAATTTTCAATTTTGGGGGGCATTTTAAGATTTTGAAATTTCTAAAGACGTACTTGTAACCCCTAACTTAGACCTTGCATTGTCCTCAATGTCAAGGACTAAAATCTAAATAAGGAAAACTAAGTGCAGAATTTTAAAACTACCAATAATTAAAATGCAAATATGAGACAATATAAACAAAACACGCATTTTATTAATAAAGAAGATGGAGTTTTACGTATCTTCTTAAGAATGGATCATATAAATTGAAGAAACTACATAAATAAGTTGCGCAATCTAAAAGTCAACATTAAGGGTCAGAAGCATTTGGATCACGCACATAGGGATCCATAAAGTAGGAAGGATGCTCAAATCATGTGCACATGCTAAATCGATACAAGTTATCTTGGATCCGCATTATCATTATCATGGATGTATTACGATGGTAATTGGATAAAAAATTATCCCTTTCTTGACGATACTCCACTAAGAAATTATCAATTCGGGACTCCAAGTGATCTATATGTCTGTTAATCACCGCCGTCTCATATGCCCATTAATTAAACTTACCTTTGAAATTCGGGTCTGTCGGATCATCGTCCTCTTGATCGTAGGCAAAAACATCCCCACCGACATTCTCATCTTCCTCTTTATCATCTCCACCGTCGCTACCCTCCCCCATCTCAACATCTTCAAAAATAGGCCCGGGGGGAAGAAGTCGATTTCTTGCCTCCCTAACACTTCTATCGATCGATGTTTCATTAATCAGTTTGGGCGCAAGTTCCATCTCGGCCCAGGGTTGTACTCCCACTTCCAAACATAGTGCAATGATAAATCAATCATAAGGCAAGGATGCCGACCCCGAATGGTCAAAAGTAGCATTTGTGATTTCTTCGAAATATATATGCGGTAGACTAATTTTCGCGGTTAGGTCGAATAAGAAATATAGGAAAATTTCGTGCCTCATCCGGATGGAAAAATCATTTTTGGTAGGTAACATTGTTCCGCCCGTGATAAGACTTTAAAGGTGGGTGTGCGGAGTTAGACTTCCCAATTGAAAAGTCTCAGTTACCCAAGGTGTGGGGGGTGCCCAATGATTTGACATCGCTGTCTTTGGAATGTCTTTTAGAAGGTACGAATAGTTGTACGAATGGTAAGATTTAACTCCCTCCACACTCATTTTTCCTTCAATGATGTCGAGAGAAAAAGGTACAAATACCTTATCGATATAAGCCTCATGATTTCCATCGAAAATGTGGACAGGGGTACTGTAAAAAGCTCGAGCAATGTGATTACAAACCGGATCCTCATCTTGGGAAAACCAATTGCGCCGTCCTAATTTAGAGAAGAGAGTGACGCCATCATGGGGAAAGTAGTCCCATACTACACGACGTTCTATTAATAGAGTGCGACATATTGAAAAGTACTCACAACACCAATACCGCTCCTAGGGTGAACAGTAGATATCGCATCCACCGTCGACGACTTCGGTGGAATTATATTTCTTGAGATATTGTTTGGGTTCCATGGAGATTTTTAAGACAAAATGCTAGAATGAAATTTGAAGGAATTTTTGGAAGGAGAAATTGCTGGATGAAGGTGTGGGGAGATATTGGGGTGAGGGGGTGAATTTATAGGGTGAAATGGGAGGGAAAGTGGAGGGTTTGGTTTAGAAGGAAGCGTTTTGATTGGGTAGTGAAGAGGCAAATTAAGGGATTTTCAAGTTTTAGAGTGAGGTGAAAGGTTTGGGTTGGAGGGAAGGTGAAAATAGGAGTGGGAAGTGAGGAAACCACGTAAAATTTCAAACATGAGAAACAGTGAACCAAGTTGGTTCACTTGAGGACCGAACCGGTTCGCTCCAAAATCAAATCGGTTTGCTTTTTGCTTTTGTCTCAAATTTTTTCTGATACCAAATCTCTTCCCCAGGGTTCCGTTTTTGAGCTAATGGGTTTGATTTTATGATGGGAATTTTTTCTTATTTTCTCATTTCACTCGCAACTTTCACTTCCTCTTAAATACGGGTGGGGTGCTTCCAAAATCTCTCGAAATTCAACCTAAAGATTATTTTCTACGAATTTTCACTAAAATATCCATGAACTCCTTGGGTAACTCTCGAGTCGAGACCCGAAACCGGTATACTTCAATCTCACCTATATACACATTATGACTCATATGTATAATAAACACTCGCACGACTCATCTATATAACAAACCCTCACCCCATCACATCGTGGGTGCGATAACCTCTTACCAAAACCTAATCATCTCCATACTCGGGGTCATGAAATAAAATTATCTCCACTTTCCTTATGCACACCTCTAGATATGGCTTTAGGCGTTTCCCATTAACCTTTAAAGTTCTCCCATCCTTCACGTCTTCCACCACTATAGCTCCGGTTGGGAATACTTCTCTCGCTACAAACGGTGCAGACCATCTCGACCTCGACTTTAGAAAAATAAATGCAATCGTGAGTTATAGAGCAACATCTTTTGTACCTAGTGAAACTCATTATGGATAATGTTCCGATCATGTGCGAGTTTCATTAGTTCTTTCGCTATTCGAGAGCTCCCATACGCATCGTTGCGTATCTCTTCCAACTCGTTCAATTGAAGCATTCTTGTCTCACCGGCTTTGTTTAAATTAAATTTCAACCTCTTGATGCCCAAAACACCCTGTCTTCTAACTCAACAGGAAGATGACAGGTACTACTATACAAAAAACAAATTGGTGACATTCCGAAGGGTTTTTTATAAGTAGTCCGATAAGCCCATAGCGCATCAAGTAATTGGAGAGACTAATTTCGACGAGTGGGATCGACAGTCTTTTTAAGTATATTCTTGATCGCTCGATTGGATAATTCGACTTTTCCATTTGTTTGTGGGTGGTAAGTTATCCCAACCTTATGAAAAACTCTATACTTTCTCAATAAATTGTCGAATGGCTTGATGAAAAAATGCGAATTGTTATTACTAAGGACGGCTTTGCGAGCACCAAAACCAGAAAGGATATACTTATGAATGAATTTTACCACCACCTTGCTATCATTTTGTGCGTGTATCTATGGCCTCTACCCATTTAGACACATAATCTACATCAAAAATGATGTAGAGAAAATAAAAGGAAGGTGGAAATGGCCCCATGAAGTCGATGCCTTATACGTCAAACATCTTAATAGCAAGGATAAGGGTCAAAGGCATCATGTCTCACATAAAAATGACACCCATCTTTTGACATTTGTCGCACGAACGGTAAAATCCATGCACATCTTGGAAGTTAGTGGACCAATAGAGACTGCATTGAAGAATCTTTGTAGTCGTCTTCTTAGTGGAAAAGTGGCCTCCACATGCTTTGGAATGATAAAAATGGATGACGCTTTGGATTTCATCATCCAATACACACTTCCGGATAATTTGATCCATGCAATACTTGAATAAGTATGGATTGTCAAAAAAGAACATGCGTGACCAAGTGAAAAACTTCATTTTCTCTTGCGGAGTCCATTATGAGGGAATGGATCACGTCACTAGATAAGAAACAAGGTAGAGATGAAATGGCAAAAAGTTTCTCATTCGAGGAAAACTTGTCTATAGGTACGAGATCTTGAGGTACGTCATACGGAAGCCTAGATAAGAGGTCGGCTACAACGTTTTCTACTCCCTTCTTATCTTTGATAGAAAGGTTAGAATGATGTAGTAGCAAGATTCACCTATTGAGGCGCAGCTTAGCATCATTCTTGGAAATGAGGTATATGTGTACCGTGTGGTCGGTAAAACGAATTACGTGTGACCTGATGAGATACGAACGAAATTTGTCAAAGGAATATACCATCGCTAGCAACTCTTTCTCTGTGGTGGAATAGTTTAAATGTGGTCCAAATAAAGTTTGGGTAGCATAATAAATGATGTGGGCCTTTTTATTTTTTCGTTGCCCCAAAACATCCCCAATCGCACAGTCAGTCGCATCGCACAATATCTTGAATAGAAGACTCCAATCTGGAGCTTGAATGATGGGAGGGGAAATTAGCATACTTGTTAACAACTCAAATGTCTCTTGGAAAACCTCTCTCCACTCGAATGGGACATCCTTAGCAAGTAAGTTACTTAAGGGTCTAGCTATTGAGCTAAAGCCCTTAATAAACCTACGATAAAATCCCACCTGCCCCAAAAATGAGCACATGTATTTTGAGTGACTTGGGTGGGGGAGTTCGACAATGATGTCAATTTTTGGCATATCTACTTCAATCACGTTGAATGAAACTGTGTGGCCTAGAACCACTCCCTTGATTATCATGAAATGGCTTTCCTCCTAATTAAGCACTAGGTTCTTCTCCACATAAGGAGCAAGTACTTTCTCAAGATTAGCAAGACATTGATCAAAAGAGGGGCCAAAACGCTAAAATGGTCCATAAACACCTTTAGGCGTCTCTCAACGATGTCGCTGAAAAGACTCAACATGCACCTTTAAAAGGTTGCCAGTGTATTACATAGACCAAACGACATCTTTTGTAGGCAAAAGTACTAAGAGGGCATGTAAAGGTAGTCTTCTCTTGATCAAGTATGTTCACCTCTATTTGGTTATAACCGGAATAACCATATAGAAAATAGTAAAATAGGTGTCCCGACACTCTCTCGAGCATTTTATCCATGAATTGTGCCACCATTGAGTTTTCAATAATCAATACAAACTCTCCACCCGGTGGTGCTATGTTTTAGAATAAGATCTCCCTTAGCATTCTCTATGACAGTCATTCCCGATTTCTTAGGAACGATTTGGATTGGACTAACCCACTTACTATTCGAGATGGGATAGATTATGGCCCCATCCAATAACTTAATGATTTCCGTTCTAACCACATCTTTCATTACCGAGATAGATCTTCTTTGCATTTCCCTAGAGAGATTAGCATCCTCCTTTAGGTGGATTATATGGGTGCAAACCAAGGGATTTATACCTTTCAAATTCGCTATCAAATAACTATAAGGACCCTTGTACTTCCTCAATATTTCCAAAAGTTACCCTTATTGCCCTATATCTAGGCTAGAGGAGAGAACAGCGGGATATGTCACATCCTCCTCCACATAATAATATTTCACATTTGAAGGTGGATTCTTCAACTCGAGTTTTAAAAATTCGACATCAGAGGGAACCTCGTAAGATTCCGTTGGTGGTAACTCTTCAAAACGTATGACCCAACTTACACTTCTCTTGTTATCCACGACTTCGCTCTCACCAAGCATCTCCCTCATCATAGTCATTTTATGATCATACTCGGAATACTCATTCTTCTCCTCAAATGTCATAACCAAATAAGACTCTAATGGATCCTCACAACTATTACCCTCAAAGTGCTCTTGTACTACCTACTCTATAAGATCCGTATTGTGTATATCGTCTCCATCACCCATTTACTTGGTGATGTTGAAAATGTTCGTCTCAAGTGTCATGTTCCCAAAAGTTAATTGTATTTGCCTATTACGTGTGTTGATCAACATGTTAGCCATAGCTAAGAAAGGGTAACCAAGAATGATGTGTAATACCCCATAATTTTATTGATTTTATTTAATGGGATTAATTAAATTAAATGGAAATTAATTAGAAATTAATCCGAATTCAAATACTAGCGAGAGGTGAGTTGGTGTTTGATTATGACGATAATGTTTAATATTACTATATATATGCGGTAACATATGATTATTGAATTTATTAAAATTGTCGCGAGTCATATATACGAAAATTTGATAAATTAAGTTAGGACGCGCGTGTCAGTCGCGTCAGGAATCAATTTAATGAGATTTAAAAGTAAATTATAATTTTATCACCCGTATGGTTATTTTGAGTGCACCAACGTGTCCGGAGGGGTCGAAATAGTCAGAAAACACTAGTCGGGGGTTTAGTTTGGATCCTGGGACATTTTTAGGCCAAACCGGCAACTCGGGAGGGTATTTTAGTCATTTTAATTTTCAAGGGATTTGGACCCACGAATTTTAGCATTTATTTAGAAGATAATATTAGGTCCATTATCACCTAAAAATCAAGAGTGGGCAACGTGAGATAGAGGAGAAGTTACAAAAAGGGCTTTCAAAGCAATAACCACCATTCACCACCACAATTCAAAGGATTTATCACTGGAGAGAGAGGGAGAACCATCCATTAACATCCCCAGCAGATCAGAAGACCAATTATAAGGCAAGTAATTTGACTTCATTTAGTTTTAGCGAATATATCATCCATGCTAGTGTAGGATTATATGATAACCTTGAATAATGATGAACACTCATGAAATTTGGAGAAGAAGCCTAAATCTTGGATAGGACTTGCATGTAGATTAGTTCTGGAAGTAATTCAGTAGCAAAATCGTAACCCTAGATGAATTAAAAACAGAATTAGAAGAGAAATATGATGGTTCATGAAGAAATAGAAGAAAATAGGATTTTAATGTTAATATGAAGATTTAATCCAAGAAAGGCTAATTGTTGATGATTTAAAGGTTTTGGAACGTTAGGAATCATGTAATTAGGTTTTATAATGATCCCATATACTTATATTAGGATTTCACATCATGTAATGACATTTTGGGACAAATCTGGGACTGAAAATAAAGAAACCTGTAGCCTGCAGCTGCTTGATCGATCGATCGATCGATCGATGATCAGGCACGATCGATCGATGCCCCCAGGAATGGTGACCTTTTTCCCCTTTGTGGATTGTAGCGTTAACGGCCACCGACCATTGTAGTTGGGGATTTTGTGAATAGCTTACGACTTGAGGGATACCAGTAGGGATATAATTGAATCCCGAAACATATCAGGATTGAGTTGGAATGTAGCATTGAATTTACGAGTGTCCGACGAGTAATTCCCTATTTATGATGCGAGAACATGTCTTAAATTATTAGGAGTGATAAGTTAGTATTTTGGGACATAAATAAGGAGTTAAGAGTACTGAATTAATAGGTGGGAAAGTTAGGAGACTTAGTAACCTCTTTGGTTAGGTTTAAGTACTCAAAATTATACGGCGTGAGATATATCGGTGAAATATAATATATATCATCCGGAATAATCATAGTGTATGAATTAGACTAATGGTATAAAGCTGAGAATGTACCTTTAATAATATAACAAGCCATTTGAGTTGTGTGAATGCTTAGTGTATGAATTATTATGTGTACAACATACCTACCATACTTGATATCATGGGAGGTCGACTTTCGGAATAGGGCCATCAAATCTTTGTCTGCCTACAGGGGAATTTAGATTGGTACCTTAAGGACATAGGGCTGTGAATGGCTTATTTGTGAGTTAATAAGTCAACTGACCATGGGAGCGTAGGTATGTGCGTGACCCATGGGTATGTGAACTATGCTCGCCTCCAATATGTGTGATTTTACTTATTAAAACGGTTCCTGAGAGATTCGAAACACGTAGTCCTTATGTACGTGACGTACCGGGATTTGATAGCAGAGTATGTGTGCACCGCAGCTTAGCCTAGGGGTGCCCTATTTGTATATTTGTGCTGAGAATAATATACTTGTGATTTTAACGAACTCATTTGTTAAAGCGTGAATATAAACTATTGGGACATTTTGAATGGAATTTAATACGAAGAATTTCCTATCGTAACTGTTATACACTAATTTGATTAATGAAAGGGTAAGATACACGCAGGTTATATTATAAGGTTATAAATAAACCCCCATATTATAATGCGAGAATAGGAAGGGATGCAAACTAGCTAGTTAACGTCATAACTAGGATGGGTTAAAGATATACGTTTGGCGTGCACATTAGTTGAGAGGTGAGGAACTCACGTGAGAGCACGTAAATAACATGTATATAATATTCACTGTTTAATTCAATTAAACACTTGCTATTTTTAAACTATTTTCACCTCGGGATCTGACCCGTTTGCTTTTAAATCTATTTTTCTTGTAAAACATTTTAGGTGCCCAGCCATAGGGACGCCAAGCATAGGAGTTCCATTCCATTGATGTGCTGTAACTGCTGTGGAAGTTACAGGTTCTCGATAATACACGCCTCCACATTCTACATTGATTCTATTTCGGAGTCATTTATTTGTTAGGGCATGTCATCCCTTTCCATTTAGAGACAGCTTTCTCATACTTTCAGTTTCATTTCAGTTTTGGAGATATTTAACTATTCAGACTTTGTATTTGATTTTTATTCAGTATTTGGATTATTTAGAGGAGTGTTACTCCAGACTCATTTATTATTTCCACTATTATTCTGTTGTGACTGTGATGTGATTGTGGTATCGTTAGCTAATAATTTAATTGGTTGCATGTCCATTTAATTTAATAAAATTTGACAACTCACTTTTTAAATATTAGGTGGCTAGTAATTGTTTAAAAATAATATTTCGACGGTGATGCTATGAACTGAACCAACTTGACATTTTGTATTAAATTGAATAAAGGAGTAGCTACCCAGTATTTAATTAGTCGGGGTGTCACATGATGTTGACATGGTTTCTTAGCAGGGAGGGGGGATCCCTGTCCTAAATAAAAAAGTCTACTAGAAAGTAGAATGTGTCAATTTAGAAGATCAAGTCCTCAACTACCCCTTAAGGAACCTTCATGGAACTATCCGTAAGTTGGAGAGTAATTGTAGTGGTCTTAAGATCTCCCAAATCGAGCTTTTTGTAAATTGAGTAGGGTATAATGTTAACACTCGTCCATAAATTTAACAAAGCTCTCTCTGTCTTACTCTCTCCAATGGTACACGAAATAGTGGGAGCTCCCGAATCTTTGTACTTTGGTGGGAGGTTGCTCAAAACTTTCAGCTAATATTTTGTGCAAGAAAAAACTTTTTCTCCACCTTTAACTTCTTTTTCACCGTTCGCAAGTCCTTTAAGAACTTAACATACGTAGGAATTTGCTTTATGGCTTCAAGGAAAGATAGGTTCAATTTTCTTTACGTAGAGTGGTTATCGGTTTACATTGCTCTTGAGTTTATTCAATATTAGAGCCTACACAATTTTGACCTTTGGGAGGTCATTGGGATTTGGAGGGGAATTTTCTCTTCTCTTGGACACTTAAAGATGATTGCAACTTGGACAGTGATGCCTTCATGCTGGTAAAGTTTTGAGCATTTTGGGCATTAATCATCGACTGAGTTTGCATAAAATGTGCTAGAGTGTCCTCGAGACTTTTTCGTTGAGGAATCACATAAAGCGATGGAGGAGGCACTTGCTTTTGCTGTGCTTATTGAAATTATGAGGGTGGTGGCGATGTTGGGCAACATGTTGGTTAGGATTTAACAACACATTTTGTTGCCCATAATTAAATTGGGATGGTTCCGTCGCAAGGGATTATAGGAATTCCCATGAGGGTTGTTAAAATTCCCTTTTTATGCCCCCAGCGCTTCAACTTGATCTTGAAGTGTAACTTTGTAGGCGAGAATGGTTGGACATTCTTTCGTTTGATGTCTCACCTCATAAATACTGGAAATCCCCTCCTTTAAAGACCTAAAAAGGTCGGATGTATCTCTCTCCCTTGCTTTGATCACGTCATCTAAACACTTGGCTAGTTGGTTTATTTAAAGTTTCAAATCGGCTTCCTTATCCAATTGGTAAAGTACAGATGAGGAAGGGGCTACTAATGTGTTTTTAGCCTTGGTTTTGGTATTCAGACCCGATGTGTCCTTAGATTGAGTAGTCACGACGACATACTTGACATGGGCCTCCGCATCGTCCGCATCTAACCCAAAGAACTCTCTCGAGCACATTATTTTTATGAGTTGTTTGGATCTTAACGTAAGCGCATGGTGGAAGAAACAGATAAATCTCCACTTCTTTAAACCATGATGTGGGTAAGGGTGGTAAACGGACGGATATGGAGTGGATACCATGATATCTATATACATTTTCTCTATCAGGATGCATTATCTGTATCTGAATCAATATTCGTATCCATATATGTATCTGTCTGGATAGTAAAACAACTATCCATATACGTATCCTCTTGGATTCCCCAAGATTCGAATAATATCGGTATCCGTTTACATTGCTTATCCATTGCATTGACTTGCTTCTTTTAAAATGCAATATCAATACTACAGTTAGGGGTGAAACGGATATTCAAAAATTTAAATTCGTCTGGTATTCGTATCCAAATTCAGAGGATATTTATCTGAATCATTATTCGAAAGAACGAATTCGGATAGACATTTTAAATATCCAAAAAATGGATACAGATACATATATTGATGCTATCCATGATGGGTAATCCATATTCGAGACGGACTATTAATATTGACGGATATACATTTTTACAGATATCCATATCCGTAAAATAATTGTATTTATTAATAATTATAATTATTTTTTTATATGTTCTACATATCTCATGTCTTTAAGTAAGCGGTAGCTAAGATGTACCATAACTAGTGTAGTGATTCACATATAAAAACTAACACAATGCTCACAACTCCAAAATCTAAAAGAAATCTTCCAAAACCAAAAGAAATATTTCCCCAAGTTTACACAAAATCTACCAAATGATTCATTTCTCTCTTTCTCACGGAAATGAAAAAACCTCAATTACTCATTTCCCTCTCTCACTTTTCTCATTTTCTCTCTCTGTCGCCCCAAAACAAACTAGGTCATCGCCTGTCGCTGCTCTCATTTTCCTCTCCCCCGCCACCACTGCTCTGATTTTGGAGTGATTAAATTAAAGTTTGATAAGCAATGTATGTCTTAATGTATCTTAAAGAATAAAAATGGATAAGTATATTATCCGAATTCAAAAAATCCGAGAGGATATGGATAAGGATAGTTGTAAGTATTATTCGGGTGGATATAAATACGGATACGAATAGTACAGGGAGTTGACAGATACAGATATAGATACTATGGTATCCGTTCCGTATCCATCTGTTTTACACCCCTAACAGTTGTAAAAAAATATCAAGTCGTAACTATTTAGAATCAAAAATTTGTAATTAACAAATTGATCTATCATTTCATAACCAACAACTTAGAAATTAGAATCAACAATTTTAACCTAACAGTTGTTTTGTGTGTGTATGTTGTTGTGTGCATTTGTGTGTGTGTTGTTTTGTGTGTGTGTTGTCGTGTGCACGTGTGGGGGGTGCGTGTGTGTGTGTGTGTGTTCTTGTGTTGTTGTAGGTGGGTGTGTGGTGGAGGAGGAGAGAGAAGGAGAAGGATCTTACCAAGTTACCAGTGGAGGGAAGGTTTTGAAGAAGAGGATGTGCATCGAAAATGAGTGAGAAGGGGAAAATGGGTAAACGAAAGAGAAAGGTTTTAGGTCAAATGATTTGTTCGCTTTTTGTTCTTTTATATTGTTTTCTTTTTTCCTTTTCAAGTCATTCATTATCTTTTAATTTTTTAAAAAGTATTATTTCTTTATTTTTTTAAACGAGTGAAAAGTGATGATTAATATTTTGTAATGAATATTTATATTTTGCGTTACATATAATAAATATTATAAATAATAATTATATATAACTAATATTAATGATAAATTATTATTAAATACAATGCGAATATGGATATCCGAAAAAATGGATATTCACAAATATGGATACTCCACCTCAGATACAGATTATCCATGTCGGATATAGATACTACCCATATACGTATCCATTTTTTTGGATATTTTAACAAACTATCCATATATGTATTCAAGTTCATTTTTTCGGATATATATCTGCAAAATTCGGACTCAGATATCTGACAGATTCGAATTTTTGAATATCCGTTTACACCCCTAGATGTGGACACATGTTAATCAACTCGTTAAACCTATTTAAACACCTATCAAAGGGATCATTATCATTTTGTTTAAAGGTTTGAATTTTAGCTTTGATAGAGTTGGTCCTATGGTCGGGAAAGAACTTTTAGCGAAATCTCGCTTTCATATCTCTCCACGTACCAATAGATTTCAGTGCTAGAAACCAAAGCCAAGGCTTGGCCTTCTCCTTAGGCGAGAAGGGGGAAAGATTGAGACGTATGACATCTTGTGTTCAAGCTTGGCCATTAAACATATCACGCGCCTCCTCAAACTCACGGGTGTGGATATATAACTTATCCGACTCCATGTCGTGAAATGTAGGAAGTATTTGACTCATTTCATTTCGAAAGTGAAATTTCCTTGCATTACACGGGAATGTGATGCACCCTGGATCGATGGTTCACTTCGGATATAAGAAGTCTCTTATACGCCGGTACGGAATATCACCCTCTCCCACACTAATACTCGCATTATCCCACTTCGCTCTCACACTCAATGAATCATTATCATCATGGAGTTTCTCAACGTTCTACTTAGGGTATTGCTACTCGTAGTAGGAGGTGTGGGAGGTGGTACCCAGAAATTAAGAGTGTTATTACTAGATGATGGGGGATTATCTATGGGCTCGTAATTTGGATTGGAATGCACATTTTGCATCTATGAACTTGAGCAAAGCTTTTTTATTTATTTATTTTTTTATATGTACATATATTATTTTTGAATATTTAATTTTTTAATTATTTTGTATTTTTGGGATTTATTATTTTTTGGCTTTTTAGGATTTAAGAGTCAATTTAGAATTAATTCAACCTAATATATTATTTACTCCACAACAATGGCGCCAAAAACTTGATGAGCACCGAAATGTGTGTGCTACATGTAAATGTACAACTCAAGTACAAGTCAGTCTCTCAATCCTCAGGGAATAGAATACTCACAATAAGAATAGGGACGGTCTCTAAAGTCTAATATTTGACTTGCAAAAATAAACAAAAGGTGATAAAATGTTGCGTGAAATGATTTATAACTACGGGACAATTTAAGCTTATGAAATCGAAAATTAAACTAATTTATGCAAAGACTAATTAAAGGAAAAGTGTCAAGTCATGTGTATGGTTGCTAACTCACGCAATAATTGGTCAACAAATTGATTTTCACGATTGATACTTTAAATAACACGTATAATGCGTCCTCAAATACTCAGGTTACTTTTGACAAATCGAGTTAAGAAAGCTACAATGAACAATCCCGGTGAACATATAAACCTCGATGGATTAAATATCTAATTACTACCAATTTTACATTTAAGGTTTGAAACCCTAGGTTCGATTAATGTTCCCCAACCTAGAAAGAAAATTATCTATACATGAAGAATAATTCTAAACAAATTACAGTAAGCATGTAGGAATTCGTAAGTTAAATATGAAGAACGAAAGAATTAAATTATAAATACCAAATGAGATGAATCCAAAATGTATGACCAATGAAATTCCAACCAAATAAGAATGATAGAAACTTGAATGAACTCCTTCTTTTTATTGAATCGTAGATGTTGAAATTACTAAGTTTTTGCAATTCCAACAATCAGTGATTAATTCCAAGACTAAAAAAATATCAAGTATCTCTAAAAATGCACCTAAATGCCCTATTTAAAGTCCTAAAACGGCCAAATGGCTAGGTCAAACCACTAACCCACTAATCTATAAACTAGTAAAAAAGAGAAAAATTCATAGCAAACCAAACCCATTATCCAAACCGAAACCATGGATCGAACCTATTGGGCAAAGCAAATCGGTTTGCTCCAAAACCAAATCGATTCAGTTTTCAAAGCTGTTTTGGCGCCCAAAACATGATTAAAACTCTTCATTTTTGCCTTTTGACCCCAAAACTTTGTTCAAATTTTCAAATTGACAGATCTTCTTCACTGGAAGTCGGAATGAGTTGTCGTTTGTCCTGTGTACTCATAAACTTGAGGTCTATAATTTTCAGGTTCGCACCTTCTTCGGGTTTCGAATGAAAAATGACTGATTTTCCCTTAACTATTATTTTTTGTTTATATTCCTCATTTTGTGCTATTTTCTCCCATTCACTTGCACTAATTACCTGTAAAACATAAGGAACATATAATAAGCAAGTTACAACAAACAAGAAACACTTGCCAAAAAGTTTAGTTGCAATTAATATAGTTAAGTCCAGGATAAAGATGTTCAGGACCATTAAAATGTCGAAATTAAAGGGATAGTTTTGAAAGGATGATGTTGAATCACCTTGTGGAGTAAACATACACTACACCAAAAAAGGACTTTTATCACCTTTCACCGGCAACCACTTGTCACGATCAAAAACTGTGATTAAAAAATATATCTTTGATTGTTGTTATAGGTCAAGTTATGTACTATTGGGTTATGGCAGTGGCCATACTACCCAACAGTTTTTTTATTTGACTGCACATTTTTGTCACGGACTTTGATCGTGATAAGACCCTAACAAGGAAAACTTGTCAAGGACTTATCACGGTAAAAATCCATGACAAGTTTTTCTTTGTCTACGGTCAAAATCCATGATAAAAAAAAACTTATCACATACTTTGACCGTGACAAGTCCGTAACAAAGTAAAACTTATCGTAAACATTGACTATGACAAGTCCTTGACATAACGAGTTGTCACCCCATTCTTGTCATGATCTTTTACCGTGACAGGTTTGAATTGTCAATGTCTACGATCGTAACAACTAGCACATTTTCTTGTAGTGATAGAGATGAAAAGAGCTCAGGAGAACAATGATGAGGTGGATCCATACCTCTATGCAAGGCCTGAGGATCCAGTGGATAAAGTGCACATGATTTCTCTATCGTGCAGTTTCATAGCAGGAGTTGATGCTAGTGGTGATAATGGACCAGCTGACAGAAAGTCATTCCTCAATAAAGTAAGGCCTTACGCCACTAGTATGGATATTAATATGGCAACGACAGCTTACATCCGACCTCATAAGGTCTCCAAGGAATGAATGGTGATAGGTTTATCCAGACATGATCTCTTAGGGTTATTATATCCTTATGACAACCCAGTGGTGATAACCATGATGGTTCACTAAAAGAGTATAAAGAGAATAGATGATGCTGGAAATCATCCTTTAGGATTCAACTTATTTGGGAGCTTTCTTAACAATGAAGCATATAGTAACAGATATAAAAATAATAAAAGAGATAAGAATGGATGAACACGAGCATATAAGTGGTTCGTCCTAAGCCTGCATCCATTGTGCAAAGTTTGGGAGTGATTTCACTATAATGAAGGGCAAAACGCAATTAAAGGTGAGTACAAACTTTTATCTTTTTCTCTATAAATTCACAGTATAATAGTAGGGTTTATGATTTTTGCAATCCTTGTGGAGAGAGGGGGAGACACGAGGTGTCTTTTATAGGTCTGAGGTGTGCAGTGTCACCCTCCAAGTATTCACTTCCTACATGAATATGAGATGAGACAATGAGTGCGTGACACTTGTACAGAAGGATGTAGAAGTCATGATGGAGAATATGCTTCCCACATGTTTGTTGATCTTCCATAATGGTTTTATTTGGATATTCCAGGAATACCCTTATCATGATTTCCATGCATGTACGAGACATCTGAGGTAGAGTGTCTCAGCTAGTCGAGACTGCTAGAGCTTCATTCCTCTGTCACTAGGTCGCAATGAGACTAGATGGTTGCCTTAGTCGGATACGAATGGTGCTACTGAGTCGACTTCCTGGTAGTGTCTGAGGCCGGCACTATAGATGGTCGAGACTATTATTGTCATTGGATGAGATGACTACCCTGCCATCGGGTTTGGTCTTTGAGGCTGAAACCATCTAAGATGAGTAGGGTCGGTCCTAAGATTAGGAGTGCCCTGTATGAAAATCAATTTAAGACCCTTCTAAAAAATATTGTACAAAGATATTAAATACCTAAAATGGACCCCTAAAAAGTTAAACTTATGTTTTAGGGGCCCATTTTAGTTGGGTGAGATTTTTGGATAGTTGAATCATTCTTTGTACAGATTATTTTTAGGCAGTTAAAAAAATGGGGTCCCTAAAAATTAAACTTATTTTAAAAATTGGCATTTTTAATATACATAAAATATTTTTGGACCCCTAAAATATACATATATAAGTGCATACTCAAAAATGGGCTATGTGACATTGCCCATTTAGCACATGGCCAAGGTCGGCCATGAAGATGAGGCTATTGGTGAGAGCTTTTTGAAGGTGAAGACTCTGAAGGCATGTATGGAAGGAAACTCTTCCATGGTGGCTACTATTGGGAAATGACCAAACTTATGTCTATAAATCACCCCCTAAGCCTTAGTTTTCAACTTCGGTGGAGCCTGATCTTTAAATACTTTTGTAGTCTTGTCTCATCCCAGCATATATTTTTTAGCCTCTATCTGAGGTTATCCCATGGCTAGTTTCCACAACGGTCATATTATGCTTTGGTAAAAGTGTCACTTATCATTTGAGAAGTAAGACACTTTTCATTTGCTTAACGACTTAGCATGACTCTTTAGGTCATGTGTGCAGTCAAACATCCCATTAGAATGTGTGCCCTAGTGATGGGCTTTTGGGAAGCATGCACATGTTTTTAGGAGGTACAACCCATATTCTTATTCTTCATTTCCTCACTTCTGTTAAACTTATTTCTCTCTCTAAACTCTTTTTTTCTTCAATGAGCTTCCACTTTGTTAGGCATCTTAGTTCATTTTTAGGCCTCTCTTACTTTCAAGTACCCGCTTCATCGTTGATCTTCATTTCTCCTATTTTAATTACTTCTTCTGCTATTTTTAAACTTTTTGGCGACCCTGTTTTATTAATTCTGGCATCTTATTGTGATGTTTTACACCCCCTTGGTGGTGGTTCAGTGGGAATAAGAACAAAGATCAAGGTTTAGGCTACTTTGGGTAGGTTTATGGCAGTCTTACGTTGGTCGTTTTTATTTTTCTATGGGGGTTGACTGGAACTGTTATTATTGTCTTGGGAAACATCATAAAGAAAACCATTCACTTTCCTGGTTTGATATTTAGTATTTATCCATTTCTTCTTCACCTTTATTCATGTACTATAGGTTGTACGAGTTAGGTGAAGAGTTTTCCCATTCACATGAGCGCATAAGACGAAAGATTAGGAGGGACCAGTCTTAGTCACGCTGACATAAACCTCAAATTCCACTTAACCCAACTCCATTAGTTGTATAATAACCAACCTTACTTCTGTCTCACCTACCCTACTCAAGCCGAGACCACAGTTAGTCAAGTTATCATCCCTATTAGTAGCATTACCATGTCTACCTTATCTTCTAAGGGCTATAACCCTTTTGAACGTATGTGTCTTCAAGATGACCGAGTGGATACTAGGTTCGACTCCTTTGAGGTTACATTGAGGGTCCCAATGGCCCATGATAGTAGGGTCAGATGATCGAGTCCAATAATTTGGGTCATCCTAGTACTTCCTCTCATCGACCAGGGGACCCTGAACCCAAGTCTTTGATATCTCAAACGAATAGTCTGAGGTTGAGGTTACAAATAATGTGCCTCCACTCCCTCCTATGACTTTTCCAATATAATCTATGACTCGGGATGAGTTCAATAAACATGACCCTCGTGCAAAGGACCCTATCATTGACGATGAAGAAGAGGAAAACTCGTAAACTTTGGACACAAATGTAGCCTCGGCCATCCCTAATGACGTTTGTGATATTGATCTGGTTGTTTGGAGGCATATTTATGGGATTAAGTCCTCTACTAGCATAAGACCTCCTGTTGAAGACGAGTATGACTTTGACCTCAGAAATGAGGGAGAAGTAGACATTTATAAGTAGATGTTTAAGGTCATCTTCTACCTTCCTATTCACCCATCCATCAGGGCGATCTTTACTTCTATCGGAGTTACCCCTACCCAGCTGACATTGAATGCTTAGAGGATCCTATTTGAGGTTCTCTCCTTTGGAGAGTTTCCCGAGATGTAGATCTCTCGGTTATGTCTTTAAAGGGTGTTATACATCAGTCACTACAAGATCCAACCCTTGATGCTATCATTTTGTGCCTCATCTCCCCGATCAGAAACTCCTTCATATTAATCAAACTTCCAATTATAATTGGAAATCATGTTGTTTCTTCATTTTTAGGGATTGGGAGTTTAGTGAGGGAGAGTCATCTACTGTAGATGAGTCAAAAGTGACTCCCAAATAGGACCATTTTTCAGTCTCGACCAAAGTGGAACTCGATTTCAGTGCCGAGACAAAAGAGTCCATTAATCAACTTATGGGGGACGACCTTATCTTCTTTGAGGATTTAATAATCCCCAAACTGTTGCAATACTCTAGTATAGGGGTGGTCACCCTAATATCACTTCGTAATCAAATCTTTTAAATAGATCATCTTGAATTATTCTGACATAAGGTATGCCAATACTTATATATTTTTTCTTTTCTTTGCAGATCATTTCGTAGGCATATTTGGCGAGGTTTGGGAAATGGTAGCACCAATGTCATACATTTTACTTGTCCGTCTTCGGGGGAAAGCTGCATAGCTGACTCAAAATCGGTAGAAATCCACTACAGGAGGCCCCCTGCTGTTAAGGGGTCTTGAGCATAAACGTAACAATTATCACACTACGGTAGAGACCGGGGGCTATCCTAGACCATAGCGAGAAGAGATTAAGGTCGAAGGTGGTTCCACTTGTGCGTTTGCAGTAGGAGCACCATAACGTCGAGGAGTCTACTTGGGAGCGCGAAGATGAGATACACGAGAAATATCTAGAGTTATTTTTATCAGGTATACTTTTAATTCTAAATTTCGGGATGAAATTCCATTGTAAGGGGGAAAGTATGTAACACCTCGTATTTTTTAATGATTTTTAAATATTGGATTAATTAAATTAAATATGGGATATTAATTGATAATTAATTCGGATTAATATAAATATTACCTAGCGAGATAAGGGTTGGTATTTATTAATGAGAATTAAATTGAATATTACTGAACGAATAAAGTATTACATGATTGTGAATATGATTGAGAATTTATGAAAATTATCACGAGTGAGAAATACGACAATTACGATAATTAAGTCGGGACGCGCGTGTCAGTCGTATCAGGACTAAATTATTGGAATAAAAAGTAAAATATTTATAATTCACCCAAATGGTCATTTCGAGTGCGCCAATGTGTCCGGAAGGATCGAGATAGTCGAAAAAGTCTACCCTGGTTTCAGTTTGGGTCTCGGGACAGTTTTAGACCAACCGACATCTCGAGAGGGCATTTTAGTAATTTATATTTTTGGAGTATTATTAATGATGAAAATTAAAGGGTTAATATATCATGTACATGGGTTAGATTAGGGCTATCGATGTTAGACACAGAGAGGCCAAAAGGAGGAAGGAGGGGGAGGAGGAGAGGTTTCTAGGGCCAGAACCACCACCAATGCACCTTTTACACCACCAAGACCGCCTCCGCGTAGATAGAAGAATGAGGATCGCAGCCGTACCAACTACATCAAAGGATCAGACCTTCTTTCGTGAGGCAAGTGTTTAATTCTTTCAAAACTGCAGCAATAATCATGTTCACGTTAGTATAGGTGTATAATGCCCATGTATTGTTCATAATTTTGATAAAATTAGAGGTTAAGATGATTAATTACAATCTAAAATCACAATATGTTAAACTCTCATGTAGGTATATTAGAAGTCACGAATTTATTATGTATTGTGATGAACGAATCTGGTTTATTAGGTTCTTGAATGATAATGGGAAGAACTAGGGTTTATTTGATTTAAATTGGGGATTTCGGATTTCAGATTGTTTATTAATGATTAAATGATTCTAGGTTATAAGAAATCAAATATGCATGTTGGAGTATCTATTAGAACTGATTAATTGGTGTTTGGGATTGATCTGTAGAGGTCTTTAGGTTTGAAAATGGTGAAAAATGTTGTTGCCAAAGGTAGGGGACAATACTGTGCAATCTCGTTCAAATTAGATTCGATCTCGTTCGAACGAGATGGCATCTCGCGTGAAGAGATCATTCAAACGACTTACTATCTCGTTCAAATGAGATGCAGTTTCGTTTGAGCGACGGGGCAGGATTTCTGGAAAATTCGTTTTGGTTCTAATTTGTACAGGATAGTTAATTCGAGTGATATTTAATAATGTGGAATTTATTTTGATATACGGCAGAATTATTAAAGTTATTTGAGAATAAAAATTTATGGTGTTTGGAGCGATGAATTATCCTTGAGAATTACGAGAGAAAGTATTCGTAATTAAATAAATATATCTCGTTAGTAGTAATGAGAGTAATACTACGTATGAACTAAAATATTTGGGTTGTGTGTATACCTAATGATCTTGATGGGTTTGTGTGAATATCTAAAATACTATTAATTATGTGTATGACCTACCTACCATACTTGCTATCACGGGGGTATCTTAAAGAGAGGACGGTCTTATCTTGAGGAGTCATTGGGGGGATTTAAATTGGTGCCTCAGAACAAAGGACCTAGGTACGGGCTATCTGTGAGAATGATAGCGATGACGGTCATATGGGTGCATAGGTATGTGCATAACCCATAGGCTTGGAACTATGTTCGCCTCCAATGTGTGTGATTTGTATTAATACGATTCCAGAGTGATTCAAAATTCGTAATCCTTATGTACGTGATGTACCAGGATCTGATGGCAGAGTACATACACACCGTAGGTTTAGCCTTTTGGGGTGTTGTATTAGTATATATGTTATAATAGTGATATACATATGTACACTTGTGATTATTATACTATGTTGCTTTATAAATGAAAAATATTAAGACAGATAATAATTATTTAAGGATACGAAAACTTAAATAATTAATGAGGTACTTGAGTTCGATTGATTAATAATGGAAATACAAGAATGTATTATTCGGGTAGTATGGGTGGGCATAATGACTTTGATGTCATAGTCAGAGACTTAATTTAAGATAGTTAAGTGTGATACCGTATCTAGTATGAGTTAGAAGTATACGTTAGGCATGCACAATAATTGAGAGGTGAGAATCTCAAGTGAGTGCTCGAAAAGCTAACATGCACATAATATTTGCTTTATTGTAATTTTTAAATACTTGCTAAATTATTTTAAAATGTTTTACACTCGGGCTCTGACCTGTATCTTGCAAAAACTCTTTTTCTTGTGAAATTATTTTTAGGTGTCCAGCCATAGGGTGCCAAACTTAGACTGTTGGATCTCTCGACGTGTTGCGGCTATTGTGGGAGTTGGAGGTCCTCATATGTAGACGCCTTCACTTCTGTCATCTTAATTCTATTATTTAGACTTTCTAGTCAGGGCGGGTGTCGCCCATTCTCATTTTTGTATGTCATAAAGACATTGTACATATTTCATTCACATATTCTGTATTCAGTCAAATTTAGTATTATTACATTTTGATGGTTTGGATTTTTATGTAACTGGGATAATAATTCCAATTTCATTACACTTAGTTACATAGTGATTTATTCATTATTCATTTATTCGTGAAAATGTTGGATGTGTTTAATGATTTAAATTAAGTAATTTTTACTAATGGGAAAATGTTTTGACACTAGCTTAATTAATTATTAGGTGGTTAATAAGAAAATAGTTTTTCGACAGTGATGCTAAGAATGAACCAACCGGATACTCTGTTTTAAATTTTATAAAGGACAGGTCACCCGGTATTTAATTGGGCAGAGTGTCACAGAGAATAAGCTCAAAAATCTGATGATGAGGAGGGATGATATGAACAGGCACATACCTGTGCTCGAGTGAAAAATTGGAGTTTACTCGAATTTTATCGCCTCTCTTCCAGACCTTATCGAGGCTTTCAATGATTTTTCAGTTTCTCTTTTTTTCCCCAAATCTTTTGTATTTTTTTTCAAACCTTTTGTATTTTTTTCTGTAATGAATGAATTCCTTTTTTATCATGCGTGTCTTTTCATTTTAATCATAAACATCTATACTTTAATTTTATTGCAACTGGCACGGACCATTATACACGTAAGTTAGGGAAGCGTATGAGTGCCTATTCATGGAATATTGGAAGATAATTAACAAGAAGGAAGGTTTAACTTTGAAAAATCTCCAAAGTACAACATTACTTTTTGTTGATTATCTTGCAATATTCCATGAACAAGCAGTCATATGTTTCCCTATCTTACGTGTATTATGGTACTTGAATTCTACTTGTAGTTTATAATGTAAAAAATAACCAACACAAATGAAAATAAACACAATAATAAGTAAAGTACACGTGAATAATTTTTAAAAAATGTGCGTGTACTTTATAAACCATGAGTGTACTTTACATATACCCCATTAACAAACAAAAATAACATAAAGGAACACTCAACAATAAAATTACATTCATTTATTCAAATGTGTTCTTCAATAATTTTATTGAAAACTATTGTTACAATGAATAAACTGACCAATAATAAGTATAATCAAATGACTTACACAAACGTAAAGTACACACAATAATACATAAAGTACACGTGAACAAGTGTGTGTACTTTATAAACCATGCATGTACTTTACATAGTTCCCATCCACAAAGAAAAACAATATAAATGAACACTGAACAATAAAATCACATTCATTTATTCAAATGTGTTCTTCAATAATTTTACTGAAATCTATTATTACAATGAATGAATTGAACAATAATAAGTGTAATAAAATGACTAACACAAATATAAAGTACACGCAATAATACATAAAGTACACGTGAACAAGTACGTGTACTTTATGTATTATCTATGTACTTTACACAAATTCTATTCACAAAAAAACAACGGAAACGAAACTCAATAATAAAATTACATTCATTTATTCAAATGTGTTATTCAATAATTTTATTAAAAATATTTTTTATAATTAATGGATTGAATAATAATAAGTGTAATCAAATGACTTGCACAAATGTAAAGTACGCGCAATAATACATAAAGTACACGTGAATAAGTGCGTGTACTTTACATAGATCCCATTCACAAGCAAAAACAATAGAAATGAACACTCAACAATAAAATTATATTCATGTATTCAAATGTGTTCTTCAATAGTTTTATTAACAAATATTCTTATAATGAATAAATTGATCAATAATAAGTGTAATCAAATTGGTTCTTTACATGTGAACCTGTAATGACCCGTTTTACTACACCTAGAGCAAGTAACTTCCCTAACCGTGACCTCACCAATAGACTTTATTCTCCCGTTTCTTGGCCAGCCTATTGGTCTCTTTGTTAATGGAGGATGGATGAATAGATTTACATGTGATGGAATGTTTAGGGACATTTAATCGGGAAGAGGAACAATAGGTGATGAGTATGATTTTTTTTAAAGAAACCTTATAGTAATACTCAATATGATCATAAATACTTCCACCTATCCTCCGTACAATGGAAACAACATGAGAACATGGAAAGCACCGTAGTTGCTAACTCTTACAAGAGCATATTCCTTGTTCTAAGTCAACAATGGCCCGCACATCTGAATGAACTTCAAATATATGTTGACTTGAACGGATAATATTTCAATGTCTACTTTTATTCTAATTATCAGGCAGTAATTTATTAAAAATAGGACACAACTCATTTGACTATGTTTTAGATTTAATAAGTTTGTTTGCGTTGAAATTCATAATCTCGATCCTCAGTTGTCCATCATATTCATTATCGGTATATGTATTTCCTCATAGATCCAAGAATTGAATGATTTCGAAACACTTGATGTCATGTCACCATAACGTTTATCGGGAAAATATGCACACAACCAATTCTCTGGATGTAAATTATCAGGGAAACTAGCAAAACCAACTCTACCACCCTTCTTTAAGGCATCAATGTTCTTCTGAATTTATCAATTGTTACAGCATATGCACAATGCATAAAATCTTTCACAATCTTATCTTGCAAGTTCCCAAAATTCCCCATATAATCTTCTTTATATTTCCTTATAAATAATGTATACACTAGGAATGTGCGGACATGGGGAAAACCTTAGAAACAGTTTATATAAGACCATTGTTCCGATCAGATATGAATATGGTGTTTCGATCTTGATGAGCTAGTGCATCATGTAAATTAATGAGAAATCACGTTCATTTATCCTTCGTCTCTAAATCAACAACAACATACGAAGGAGGATAAAGGACTGAAAACATAATTAAATATATCAGCAACAAATAAACTATAGTTCAATACGATGTACTCTAATAATGGTGCCACTGGAGCGAACTATACAACACGTAAGCTATATAAAAGAATAAATATATTTTAACACTAGTACATGCATATTATACGATGTACTCTAATAATGGTGCCGCTGGCGCGGACCATACAACACGTAAGCTATACAAAATAATAAATATATATTAACATTAGTACATGCAGATTGTTTGAAGGTTTAGTGATTAAACAATGTGAAGTACAAGCATATTATGCGTGTACTTTGTAATGTTATGCATCTACTTTGCATTATTTTCCAATAATAAACAAAGAATCCCAAAGTACACGCATAACATTACAAAGTACACATAGAATGTAAATAGAAGTTCACGTCTACTTTGTAATGTTATGTGCGTATTTTGCATTATTTGCCAAAAATAAATACATATTCTTAAAGTACACGCATAACATTACACGTGTACTTTATAATGTTATGTGTGTACTTTGCATTATTTGTAATTAACAAACAAAGAAACTCAAAGTATACGCATAACATTACAAAGTGCACGTACAAGTTCACGTGTACTTTGTAATGTTATGCGAATACTTTCAATTCTGTCTAAAGAACAAACAAAGAATGCTAAAGTACGTGCATAATATTGTCAAGTAAACTTGAATACTTCACATTTACCATTATTCCCATTCTTCCAGTTGTCGAAAAAATTGTTCCACGATAGCGGCTCTTCAAAAAGGCACCATCAAAAAACAAAACGGCCCTGCAATACTGAAATCTATCAATGGATCCTGCAAACATTACAAAAATTCTCTTGAATAATTTACTCTCCGATTCCACATCAAGAATGCAATACGATCCTGGATTATACTGCAAAAAAATTTCCCTATAATCATTGATTAACGCATAAGAAACCTTTTCATCACCATGCAACATAGCAGCAACCATCTATTTCCCTACCATGCATGATGATAACCAATATCAAGACCATAGTTCTTCTTCATATCTCTGACTACATTAATTGGCCTCAACAATGGTTTATCCCTAATCTCATTAGCAAATAATGTGGAAACTAACTTGCAGTCCATTATTTTTCTTGATGGACTATGATAGACACCCCTACAAGTATGCTCATTATTCAAACATCCTATATAAAAGTAACCATTTATTACCGATAATGAAGCATGAAATCGCCACATGCAATTCTCAGTGGTCCTTTTCGAGCACTCTACTGTCACCCGAGTTTTATCATTCTTCAAATATATATACTTGAAACCAACCTGTAATACCCTGTACTTTTAATCTTAGATTGATTAAAAGTAAAACGGGGATTAATTGAAATTAACTATGAATAATAATTGAAATTAATCCGGATTGAATATTACTAGAGAATAAAGTAATATGTGGTTGATATTGAATATTAATTCGTGATTAAAAGTAATATATGATTATACGGTCGCGAGTGAATAATATGCGAATTATGAAAATTAAGTCGGGATGCGCATTGGAGTCATATCGGGACTAATTTTAATAATTGAAAAGTAAAATATTTTCATGTCATCCAAATGGTCATTTCGAGTGATCCGTTGAGTCCGGAAGGGTAAAAATAGGCAGAAAAGTTTGCCCGGGGGTTTGATTTAGGTCTCGGGTCATTTAGGAACCAAAAGGACACCCCAGAGGGGTATTTTGGTCATTTTATTTAGGAGGTGAATAGTAACTCCGAAAATTGGGTTTTATTATATAAATGAAGAGATTAGAGAACTTAGGTTCATTCACCCAAAACAAAGGAAATGTCTTTGAGGAGAGTGAGAGGTTTTTCCAAGGAGAGGAAGATGTTTTGAGAGCAAACCATGGGACAACCACCTTGCACCACCACCGAAAAAGTGACCGGAAAAGAGGAGGGGACATCCTACACATATCTTCTCCAAAAGATCAAACCTATACCTTAAGAAAAGTGTAATTCTTGTTCCAATTATTGAGTATAATATCCATGTTAGAATAGGATTAATATTCACCCATGAAAATTGTGAAATTTGGGCATGTATAAATTGGTAGATTAAATTGATGGGTAGGTATTGCTTGTAGTTGATAAATTAGCATATAGAGGATATAAAAATTATGGATTAGATTGTAAAACACGAAATTAATTCCGGGTTTTATTATGAGCATCAATGGTTAAAATAGGAATTTTTGGATTTTTGGGAGTTTAATTGATTTGAATGCAAATTCTTATAAAATTGATGTTGAGAAATTTGTGAAACTTATATGACAGATATGATCCATATATGTTGTTATAATATTTAGTTTAAGTGGTTTGGATTTTGGGACTGCCGTGAATGGAATTGGTAGAGAAAAAGGGTGAAAACTCGTAACAAAGGTTCAGCCGAACCAGTCCGACCCTGACCATCGGTTCAGTCCGGAATTTACAACGTAGAATCGGTTCATTTTTTTTAGACCGGACTAGTCCGGTAGACTATTTTTCGTAGATTCACTTTCCTGTATAGATTTTCTTCAGGATGAGTTACTAAATTATTTCCAACTATATAGAGATGAGTTTTAGAACCTTGGAATATCTTTTGTACATTAACAAGGAGTGAGGGACTAGGGTTAATATTGGGAAATTGGATGTGGAATTAAGGAAGGAATTTATGTGAGTGATAGCTACGTAATAAAATACGATAATGAGATTAAATCATAATTAATAAGTACGGGTAGTATTCGAGAAATACAACGGGTACTTGGGGTAGGATGAATTCCTAATACGTTATATAGGTTGAGTGTGTACCTATTATTATATAAGTTGAGTGTATATACCTATTGCTTGATGATTTATGTGTATGACATGTCTAGCCTACTCGCTATCGATAGGAGGTTTGTGCATTGAGGGCAGTCATATCCTGATGAGCCTTATGGGGGATTTTTGACTTGTTGCCTCAAAACATAAGACTTAGGTTGGATTGCCATTAGTGAAAACAATGGTATTGAACGGTCATTTAGGTGTGCAGGTATGTGCGTAGCGCAAAGTCTTAGGATTGTCTTCGCCTCCAATACTTGTGTTTTGATATTTATGGTTCGAGGAATATACAGAACCGACAGTCCTTAATACAGTGACAAGATATATTGGGACTAGATAGCAGAGTATGCATGCATCGCAACTGAGTCTCGGGGTGCAATATATATATATATATATATATATATATATATATATATATATATACACACTTGTGGTATTATCTACTGTGTGGTCTAAGTAGACATGAGAGATAGTGAAATCTGAAATTAATTAAGTATGAGAACACTTAATTATACTGAGAATCGATATATATTTATTACATGTTGTTGCAAAGAAAATGCGTGGGAAAGATAAGCGCCATGGATAGTTGGCACAGTGATATAATCTAGTGAAAGTGGAAATAGTAACTAGAATAATTTGAAGATACGTTAAGAGTGCACACTAGATGAGAGGTGAGAATCTTAAAAGAGAGTCCAAGGATCTAACATGTATATAATAATTGCTAATTGTAGCATATATTCACTTGCTGTTTTTAAAATCTTTTGCAATCGGGCTCTAACTCGTTTTCTCTTGTATATTCTCTTCCCTCTTGTATATACAATATCAGGTGTCCAGCCACAGGGACGCCCAGCATAGAGGATTGGATATTTATTCGCTATGGATACTATGGAGTTGTGGACTTTGTATTAGATACATCATTTTATTAATTCATGTACTCAGTAGTCATCTCTTTTATGGCATGTTACCAGAGGATTCTTGTCATTTTCATTATATCTCAGTCAGTGATTTTAGTTATGTCGGATTTGGGTACATTTGATTTTATTTGGTTTATTGTATGGAGATGTTTGAAACTTGGAACTTTATTCCAGTTACATTAATTAAGTTGAGATGATATTTATTCATTATTCATTGTTGTGGAATAGTTTATATTATAAATTATTGGTCTTGTTAAAAAGGATTTTTTATTAAAAATTAAAATTAGAAATATTAACATTAGCTTAATTGATTACTAGGTGGTTAATAAAGAAAGAAAATTATTTTTTCGACAGTGATGCTAAGAATGAGACTACTGAATAATTCGAGTTAATTGGGTAAAGGATTGGCCACCCGATATTTAATTAAGCGGGTTGTTACAGGTAGTATCAGAACATCAAGTTCTAGATTCTTTATTATTTGTACAGTTTATTATACTTTCAGCTTAGCATCCTTTAATATAGAGCCATATCATCAGGACTATTGCATTCTTATTACGCACATATGTACTTCTGCCATTCTATGATAATTAGATTGAATACTGATGGAGATAAGCTCTATCATTTCAGTTGACTTCAAGACGTGCACCTCAGCCCGCTCCAGCTCAGAGCACTATGAAAGCTGCAGAGGTTACTGCCATTGTTGCTTAGGCAGTCAACGCAACTTTAGCGATTGTTTAGTAGGCACCAGCGCAGACACCGACAGTGCCACCAGCACCAGCTCAGGCGTTTCCCACTGCTTGGGAGCGCGTAGAGATGCCTTTCAGAAGACACACCCATCAGAGTTTTAAGGGGGTTCTGATGTCGTTACTGCTAGCCAATGGAAGAAAGACATCCAGAGGCACTTGAGAATGTATGAATGCACGGACCTACAACATTACTACTTTCAAGATAGTTGGGGCAGCTTTACAGTGGTGGGAGTCGATTACCACCACTGAGGAGAGAGATACTTTGAATATCCAAGACTTCTGGGTGGGGTTTGACCGCAAATATTTTCCTTCCGCCGTTCACACTGAGATGAAGCGTAAATTACTCGACCTAACCCAGGAGGGGCGGATAGTGTCAAAATATGAGGAGGAATTTAAGAGGCTGACAAATTTGGTGCCAGAGGAGGTGCCTACTGAAGAAAAGCGAATTCAAATGTTTATGGATGGCCTGAACTGGAAGATTCTCCAACACTTATTGGGCAATCTTTTACTACATTCTTACACAGATGTACTTAATGTTGCGATGCTTTACTGCCAGGACCACCGTTCTCATGCTAATCGAAGTAAGTGGGCGATTGAGTCCAGCCCGCAGGGCAGGAATGGGGGAGGCAGTGCCAGTGGGGCCCAGTCAGGTCAGAATCAATAGCGTCAGGGTAAGCAAGTTTCCTAACAAGGGGACTATTCTAAGCGTCTACGTTTTGAAGGTTTTTGCTTTGGGCAGGGAGGTAATAGGCAGGGTCAATAAGGGTCGTGGGGCCAACAGTAAGTTCAGCAGGGGCAGCATAGCCAAGGGATAGGTGGTAACGGCCAGCAGGGTCGGGGTCAGCCAAGACAGAATGGGGGAAAGTTTACTGGTAGATGCTTTGTGTATGGCAAGCTTGGCCATAAATGATAGGATTGCCCCGATAAGCGCAAGTTTCCTCAACAACAGGGTGCTCATCAGGAGCCACAGAGACCCATTTTCCCTCTATCCACCCTCCCAACACTAGCTCAGGTTCCATCACTACCTGCTCCAGCACAGCAGGGGAAATTACAGTATGGGGGTGTTTACAACGTTCATTGGGCAGCAGTACAGCGGCCACCGCCCGCAGTCGAAGGTATATTTTCTATCTATGGGGCTATGGGGCATACTTTGTTTGACATGGGAGCCTCACATTCTTTTATATCCACTAAATTTGCACGAGCCGTAGGGTTATTATACACGGACGATAGTATTATTACTTTTGTAGACTCACCGATGGGTAATGGGGCGCCTATTTTCTTTAAATGTCAGAATGTGAGTATAGAGATAGGGAGTTTGATTTTACCGGCTGATATGCTTATACTAGATATGTCCGAGTATGATGCTATTATCGGCATGGATTGGTTAGTCGCGTACAGAGATATGATTGATTGCTATAGTCAGAGCATTATTTTTGCTATTCCGGGACAGGAGATGTTCCTTGTGGCGATGCCTTATCCTGAGGGAGAATCGTCCACTCATTTGTATTATATTAAGGAGGATACCTCTATCGGAGTGATGATTCCCCTTGATTTGATACCGATAGTTTGTGAGTTCGCCGATGTATTCCAAGAAATATCGGGGTTACCTCCCAGCACGGAGATAGAGTTTGTGATTAATTTAGCGCCAGGTACTAGACCGATAGCTCGTGCGCCTTATCATATGTCTCCTGTAAAGATAAGGGAGCTAAGGGCTCATATATAATATATTTTGAGACAGGGGTTTATTCGTAGGAGTACCTCGCCTTAGGGTGACCCTGTGTTATTTGTAAATAAGCGAGATGGTTCTTTACGGCTGTGTATGGATTATCAAGAATTAAACAAAGTCACAATATGGAACAAATATTCGTTACCTCAAATTGATGACTTGTTTGATCAGTTGAGAGAGCAACCTACTTCTCTAAAATAGACTTGAGATCTGGTTATCACCAACTATGTATTAGGGAGCGGGATGTTTCTAAGACCGCATTCCTGACCAGATATGGATCGTATGAGTTTCGGGTTATGCCATTTGGGTTGACCAATGCGTCAGCAGTATTCATGGACTTAATGAATAGGGTGTTCATAGAGTTCCTAGATCAGTTTGTCATTGTCTTTATTAATGACATCTTGATTTATTCCCAGATAGACGAGGATCATGCTGAGTATATGCAACGGGTCCTACAGACACTACGTGAGCATCAGTTGTATGCCAAATATGAAAAGTGTGGATTCTGGCTCTGGGAGGTGTAGTTTCTGGGGCATATTGTGTCTGAGTCATGGATCTCAGTGGATCCTAGTAAAGTATCAGTGGTGAGGGAGTGGGGATAGCCCACGACACCGACAGAAGTGCGCAGTTTCTTGAGTTTGGCCGGTTATTATTGACAGTTCATACAAGGCTTCTCGAATATTACGGTTCTGAAGACTAATCTAACCTGTAAGGGCGTACCATTTATTTGGGATGATGCGTGTCAGTTGGCATTTGATGAGCTGAAAGATAAATTGACTTCAGCGCCGTCGTAGCACTGCTCAAGCCAGGAGTGGAGTACTTAGTTTATACTGATGCATCATTACAAGGGCTTGATGGAGTACTATAGCAGGAAGATAAGGCTATAGCTTATGCATCTAGGAAGCTTAAGCCTCACGAACAGAATTACCCCACCCACGACTTGGAGCTAGCAGCTGTCGTGTTTGCTTTTCAAATTTGGAGACATTATTTATTGGGAGAGAAATTTCGCTTATTCACGTATTATAAGTCACTACAGTATTTGTTCAATCAGCGGGAGTTGAACATACGTCAACGTAGGTGGCTTGAATTCATGAAGGATTATCAGTTCGATTTACATTATCACCCGTGGAAGGCTAACGTGATAGCAAGCGCGTTGAGCCAAAGGCCAGTAGAGGAGTTAGTCGTGGTGTAGAAAGCGAAGTGGAAGGAACTGGGACATCAGGACGCATTTTCCAGATCATTTATGTCAGTTATGACTGTTACACCTCAGCTTGTGACTAGGGTGGTACAGGATCGGGCAACAGATCCATTTTATTAGGAGAAAATTTGACAGCTTTTGGTCGAGGGAGCAGAGTCCTACTCAGTGAGTTTCGAGGGAGGCTTGCGCTTCAACGATAGACTGATTGTTCCAAAAGGAGTGGAATTACGACATGCGATGATGACAGATTCGCATGGGTCCCATTTTGTAGTACATCCCGGTGGAGATAAGATGTACCAGGATATGCGACAGAAATATTGGTGGAGTGGGATGAAGATAGACATTGTTGAATTCGTCTCTAAGTGTGCCACTTATCAGTTAGTGAAGGTGGATCATCAGAAGCCAACTGGGTTTCTTCAACCATTAGAGATCCTGATATGAAAATAGGAGAGGATTTCCATGGACTTCATCACAGGGTTACCTACTACTCAGCGAGGTCACGATTCCATATGGGTGATTCTGGATCGGTTGACTAAGGTAGCTCACTTTTTACGAGTTTGGATTGATCAATCTACGGGACAGTATGCCCAGATATTTATAGCCAAGATAGTGCGATTTCATGGGGTACCCCTCGATATTGTGTCCGACCAGGACAAGATTTTTGTGTCCCAAATTTAAGAGAGTTTTCACGACGCTATGGGTACCGAGGTGCGATTGAGTGCATCTTATCACCCGCAGACGGATGGGCAGACTGAGCGTACTAACCAGATATTAGAGGATATGTTACGTATGTTTCTCTTGGATTTTGGGGTAGGTTGGGAGCAGTGCCTTCCACTCGTAGAGTTTGCATATAATAACTCCTACCAGTTCACCATCGGTATGGCTCCATTTGAGGCTTTATACGATAGACCTTGTCGTTCTCCTGCATGTTGGTTAGAGGTGGGTACAACAAGCTACTTGGTCCAGAGGTGATACAGGATACGTCTACCAGGATTGAGATGATTCGTAGTTTCATTCGAATAGCTCATGACCAATAGAAGAGCTACGCCGATGCAAAGCGGTTCTTCAGGGAGTTCAGTGTGGGGGACCAGATTCTTTTGCGGGTGTCTCCTATGAAGGGGATAATTTGATTTGGAAAGAAAGGTAAATTGGCGTTGAGATACGTAGGACCATTTCTTATTATTGAGAGAGTTGGATCGGTAGCATACAGACGGGGGTTGCCGGAGCACTTACATCATATCCATGACGTGTTTCATATTTCCTCGCTGAGGCGATATCTCTGCGAGGAGTTGGCTCACACTTATGTTGCATTATAATACATTAACTTGTTGCACGATAGTTCTTACGTTGAGAGACCGGTGGCGATCTTGGACCATAGCGCGAGACGGTTGAGATTGAAAACTTGTGCATGTCCAGTGGGCACGCCATAATATATAGGTGTCTACTTGAGAGCGCGAGGATGATATGCGCGACAGATACCCAGAGTTGTTTATACCAGGTATGCTTTTATTTCCTAATTTCGGGACAAAATTCCATTATAAGGGGGGGGGGGGGAGTATGTAATACCCCATACTTTTAATGACTTTTAATATTAGATTAATTAATCCGAATTGAATATTACAAGAGAATAAAGTAATATGTGATTGATATTGAATATTACTTCGTGATTAAAAGTAATATATGATTATACGGTCGTGAGTGAATAATATGCAAATTACGAAAATTAAGTCGGGACGCGCGTAGGAGTCGTGTCAAAACTAATTTTAATGTTTGAAAAGCAAAATATTTTCATGTCATCCAAATGGTCATTTTGAGTGCACCATTGAGTTCGGAAGGGTCAAAATAGGCAGAAAAGTCTGCCTGTGGGTTTGATTTAAGTCTCGGGTCATTTAGGAACCAAAAGAACACCTCGGAGGGGTATTTTGGTCATTTTATTTGGGAGGTGAATAGTAACTCTAAAAATTGAGTTTTATTATATAAATGAAGAGATTAGATAACTTATATTCATTCACCAAAAACAAAGGAAAGGTCTTTGAGGAGAGTGAGAGGTTTTTCCAAGGAGAGGAAGAGGTTTTAAGAGCAAACCAAGGGACAAACACCTTGCACCACCACCGAAAAAGTGACCAGAAAAGAGGAGGGGATATCCTACACATATCTTCTCCAAATGATAAGACCAACACTTTAAGTCAAGTGTAATTCCTGTTCCAATTATTGGGTATAATATCCATGTTAGAATAGGATTGATATTCACCCATAAGAATTGTGAAATTTGGGCATGTATAAATGGGTAGATTAAATAAATGGATAGGTATTGCATGTAGTTGAGAAATTCACATATATAGGATATAAAAATTATGGTTTAGATTGTAAAACGTAAAATTAATTCTAGGTTTTATTATGAGCATCAATGGTTAAAATAGGAATTTTGGGATTCTTGGGAGTTTAATTAATTTTGATGCAAACTCTAATAAAATTGATGATTGTTGAGAAATTTGTGAACCTTATATGATAGATATGATCCATATATGTTGTTACAATATTTAATTTAAGTGGTTGGGAGTTTGGGATTGCCATGAATGGAATTGGTAGAGAAAAGAGGTGAAATCCCGTAACAGATGTTCAGTCGGACCGGTCCGACCCTGACCATCGGTTCAGTCCGAAATTTACAGCGTCGAATCGGTTCATATTTTTTAGGCCGGACCGGTCCGGCCATATCCTGATGAGATTTATGGGGGATTTTTTACTTGTTGCCTCAAAACATAGGACTTAGGTTGGATTGCCATTAGTGAAAACAATGGTATTGAATGGTCATTTGGGTGCGTAGATATGTACGTAGCCCAAAGGCTTAGGACTATATTCGCCTCCAATACTTGTGTTTTGATATTTATGGTTTGAGGGATATACTTAACCGATAGTCCTTTATACAGTGACGAGATGTACTGGAACTAGATAGTAGAGTATGCATGCACCGCAGCTGAGTCTCGAGGTGTAGTAATATATATATATATATATATATATATATATATATATATATAATAGAGTGAATGTATATATATACTTGTGGTATTATCTACTGTGTGATCTAAGTAGACATGAAGGATATTGAAATCTGAAATTAATTAAGTATGAGAACACTTAATTATAGTGAGAATTGATATATATTTATTACATGTGTTGCGAAGAAAATACGTGGGAAAGATAAGCGCCATGGATAGTTGGCACAGTGATATAATTCAGTGAAAGTGGGAATAGTAACTAGAATAATTTGGAGATACGTTAAGAGTGCACACTAGATGAGAGGTGACAATCTCAAGAGAGAGTCCGAGGATCTAACATGTATATAATAATTGTTAATTGTAGCATTTATTCAGTTTTTGTTTTTAAAATCTTTTACAATCGAGCTCTAACCCGTTTTCTCTTGCATATTCTCTTCCCTCTTGTATATATTATATCAGGTTTCCAGCCACAGGGACGCCCAACATAGAGGATTAGATATTTATCCGCTATGGATACTGTGGAGTTGTGGACTTTGAATTACACGCATCATTTTATTGATTCATTTACTCTATAGTCATCTCTTTTATGGCATGTTGCCAGAGGATTCTTGTCATTTTCATTCTATCTCAGCCAGTGGTTTTATTTATGCCGATTTTGGATACATTTGATTTTATTTAGTTTATTATGTTGAGATGTTTGAAACTTGAAAGTTTTTTCCAGTTGCATTAATTAAGTTGTGATGATATTTATTCATTATTCATCGTTGTGGAATGGTTTATATTATAAATTGTTAGTCTTGTTAAAAAGGAATTTATATTAAAAATTAAAATTGGAAATATTAACATTGGCTTAATTGATTACTAGGTGGTTAATAAAGAAAGAAAATTATTTTTTCGACTGTGATGCTAAGAATGGGTCAACTGAATAATTTGAGTTAATTGGGTAAGGGCTTGGCCACCATTACAAAGAGCATACTTTCGTAATTCATCTCGAAACTAGACCAGACCTCCTTCAAAACACTGTTCTTCATGACTTTTATATGTCTTTCAATCATTAGAGAGATAAACTTTTGACGTACTCGGCTCCACACCTCCAATATAAACATCATTTTTAACACCACTACTAATATCAATTGCAGTGGTTGATGATAAAAAGTCTACCCTTTCTTTATTTGTACCACTGTAGTCAACCTTCTCAAAACTTGTATAAGTGCGGTCAACCCATTCAGAAATTTTGTAAGTGCATTCAACCCTTTCGTGAATTGTATTAGCGGGAAAAACTGATGAATCAAAGACATATATCCAAATAAAATCATCTTTGACAATCACTTGAGATCGCAACATACAACGAACAGCTTTGTCACAAACCAATACAAACCAACTTTCATCTCCAAATGAGTACTTCAATAAAAAAGACCCAATTTTCAAATCCGTAAACCTTCTATACCACTCATTACTTATGAAACCTAATGATTTGTCTACAAATATTTCAATGTAAGCCATATTATCCAAATAACAACACCTCGCAATCCAACAACTTTCCATTATGACCTGCATTAAATGAAAAAATAAAAATACTTTTGTTAAAGGTAAAGATTGGTTAATGTCGTTGGCGTAGATCCACAAACACATACCCAATTAAAACATGATAAGTCTATTAAGCCATGAAAATAAGTAACAAAGTAAATTCATATTAAAATATTTCCAAAATAATGTTAAAAACACAAAATAAGAATAGAGCAGTACAATTTCACGTGTGCTTTATATCTTTATGCGTGTATTTTACTATAATTTTGTTGTAAGCTATATACATATTCATGTACTTTTATACAAGGTCAAGATTGGTTAATGCTCTTGGCGTAAATCCGCAAACACATGCCTAATTAAAATATGATAAGTCTATTAAGTCATGAAACTAAGTAACAAAGTAAATGCACATTAAAATATTACCAAAATAAAGTTAAAACGCAAAACGAGAATTAAGCAGTAAAATTTCACATGTACTTTGTAACTTTATTTCTGTATATTACTATAATTTTGTTGTGAGCTATATACATCCGCGTATACTTTTGTCCAAGGTCAAGATTTGTTAATGTCGCTGGCGCGAACCCACAAACACATACCCAATTAAAACATGATAAGTCTATTAAGTCATGAAACTAAGTAACAAAGTAAATGCACATTAAAATATTACCAAAATAAATCCAAAATACAAAATGAGAATAAAGAGTATAATCTCGCATGTACTTTGTATCTTTATGCACGTATTTTACTGCAATTTTGTTTTGAGCTATATAGACATGCGTGTACTTTTGTTAAAGATCAAGGATTGGTTAATGTCGCAAACGCGAACCCATAAATACATGCCCAATTAAAACATGATAAGTCTATTAAGTCATGAAATTAAGTAACAAAGTAAATGCACATTAACATATTGCCAAAATAATGTCAGCACACAAAATGAGAATAAATCAATATAATTTCACGTGTACTTTATATCTTAATGGGTGTACTTTCCTGTGATTTTACTGTGAGTTATATAATATGCGTGTACTATATGCTTTATAACACATCACTATATTATAAAGTACACGCACACATGAACACACAATCAAATATATATACACACACACACAACCTGCTAGAAAATCAAAACACAATGTTTTAATTTTTTTATGTTTAAACATCAAAACACATAGTCAAAACATATTCATATAAAATTACAAAACAAATTATCAAAACACACAATCAAATCATTCAGTCAATATTTAAATTATTCCACTGTAGCACCCCCTAGTTTTGGGCCAATTATTCAAACCATCATAATAAAAAGTTAGAAAATATATTTTTATGTTAAATTAAATTATTCTTGGCATCTAAAATGTTGGTTTTATTATTTGAAAATTGGAATTTTAATCGGATTTGAAATCGGAGGAAAATCGGGTTTTTATTTACTTATAAACATTTTTTGGGCCGCCTAGGCACCTGCTCAGTGGCGAATCGATTTGGCCCTAGGGTGAATCGATTCGCGTCGGGCAGTGTTGATAGGTTGATTTCTTTTAGAGTTGTGTTTAATTAAAACTCTTTAATCTTCTAAAATATATTAAACTCGAGGTTAGACTTTTTCAAACACTTTCATATTAACCCTAAGAACAATAGCCTCTTATATTTCCATCTTCTCTCATCTACAAAACCTAGCCCCATTGAAAAATAAGATTTAAAGCAAGTTTTGAAGAGCCAAACCAGATTTTCTCAAGATCGTTTAAGAACATGTTTTTGTTGTTCGAGAGGAACACCACATCCAATCATATTTTTCAACCGATACTTTTACAGGCATGAATACTTATAATGTTCCCCTTTAGTATTATGCATTTTAAATGTTGCCTAAATATTGATAATCATTCTTAAAATAAATTAGCGAGACTAATTAGAAAAAGTGAAATTAATTTGGGACTGTTTTATTCAAATCTATAATACAAATTAAGACTCAAAACACTCGCATGTTTAGATTAGAGGTTGGGATTCCGTTAAACTATGTGGACGTTCGCATGTTAAAATAAATCGTTTGAATTTTATAAATGGAATTTGACTCGTAAAATCATATTATTTATGTGTAGCTTGTAGAATAAAAGTTTATTTTTGTATACCCCGAAATACGCATGTTAAAGAAAATTATATAAGTTGTTGAAAAATGAATTTGTTGAATTAATATTATAATTAAATGGACATAATTTGAATAAATAAAAATCTTGTGATGGAATTAATGCATCGTTGTGCTTAAGATGAAATTATGCCTTATGTGATCGTTAACTTAGTTAATATTCAATACCGCATGGACGATGGGATTTTTGGAATAGCCATACTTTCACCTTACTTTTAGGTTGCTTGCTAGGCATGGGACTAGTAGATAGGCCTTGATTGTTGTTAATACTTTCTATGTATGGAACTAGTTAGTGTGGATTTTTACGGATGAATAATTTCGGGGTAGGACTGAATTGTACGTCCTTTATATTAAATCGTTAACCTAGGTAGTAACTATTTGTAGGAATTCTTCGTAGATGATAGGCTAGGATATATTTGTGTTTTAAAAATCTCTAGGTATGGGACTAGAGGAGGTTTGAGTATTTATGCTCAATTAGAGGGTGGGGCTAACTGAGAATAATGAGAACTTGAGAAAATTGATAATTAATTCCTAAGATAATAAACGGGTATTAAAATGAGTTTTACGTCGCTAGTATGTGCAGAACTAACGATAATTGGGTTGACTGGCGATATCGACGTAGATGTGTGTTGGCGTCACGATTATGTGCGGGGCTAACAAAAATTGGATTGATTGACTATAGTGACATGTTGTGCATGGAACCTTATGAGTATGTGCAAAGCTAACGAGATTGGGTTTACTGGATACAATGAGGGGAATGGGTGTGATGTGTAGAACCTTAAGCACGCCAAGAGTATGCGCAAGACTAATAATTAGGTTGACTGGCTATAGCGATGTCGTGCAAATAAAAATAATTGGATAATTAAATTAAGCAAGAATAAGAGCTAAGGTTTAAATTAAATGATTGAAATATCATAATTGGACTTGAACATCGATGTGGCTTAGTTATGTGGGTATATAGTGGTAGTTTATTTAGTTTGCATGTTAATGTATATCTCGTTTAATTTAAAATACTCTACTATGATATTATCATGAATAATGTCTCTGTCTAGGTTTACGGACCCTAATTAGGAGGAGTAGCTAGTATTCATGCTGTGGGCTCTGACCTATTGCATTGGCTAACATTTCAGGTATAGTGTTACAGTATCTGAATGGTGTGGATTGGAGATCTTTGGAGTGCAACTGGAGATTTATTTTATTTTCTTTAGTAGTTTAGCTTATCTTTCCATTCCCTCCATTTTATTATAAGACTTTCATTTACGGATTTGGTGGGGCAGTCGGTTCAACATTTGTTTACGATTTCAGTCGGATATTTATAGTTGGATTATTTCTAGGGGTGTGCAAAAAAATTGACCGAAATGAAAACCGAACCGAACCGAACCAGCCCGAACCGAACCGAAACCGGCGATTTTTTTTTTGCCCAGTTCGGTTTGCGGTTTAAGGATTTAAAAAATTGACAATATCGGTTCGGTTGTCGGTTTAGACAAAGAAAAAAACCGATTCGAACCGAACCGAACTGACATCAATATTATATATTAAAAAACCCTTAAATATCCTTTATTTTTATATCCAAAAACCATTAATCAACCTCCAAAACCGACCAAAATCGAAAATCGACCTACAAAAAATCGAAAAAAACTGAAAATCGGTTAAAATCGAACCGAAATCGGCGATTTTTTTCATCGTCGGTTCCATTTCGGTCTGATTTTTTCCAAAATCGAACCGATTGGTTCGGTCTGAATTGCGGTCCAAAACCGAACCGAATCGACCCGTGCACACCCCTAATTATTTCATTGAGTTTTAATAATTTAGAGTTGAATTTATTTTGGAGATAGCATGGTGATGTATTTTAATTTGCATGAATGTTTATATTTGTTGGTTAGATTTGAATATTATCTCGTGATTTTTTTTAATATCTCATATTTCTATCGCATGCTGAGAATGATAACTGATTTAGTGACACCCGACATAGTTTGGCAGCGGCGGCTGGCTACCTCGCTTATCAGAATGCCCGGGTTATTACATCCAGCACATACATTAAACAATTACAATGATTTCATTAAATCAAAATCAAATACATGCAACACACAGTCAAAACATGTTCATATAAATTTATAAAACACATTATCAAAACAAATAATTAATCATTAATTCAATATTGAAGTTATTCCATCACATGCATTACACAATTACAATGATTTAATTGAATCACAACCAAATACATACACCTATTATAATTGATCAACATGCAAAACAATTGTTGATAGCAAGTATAAACTTACAAATGATCGAATTATGACACAAGTAAATATAAGTTAAAATTTATATATTCGAGTCCTTGAAAAAAATAATTTCTTCTTTCTTCGAGAGAACGAAGCTAGTTAAATACAAGTGGAAAGAAGAAAGAAGATCGTACATTATTTGGGGAGCTGCCAATCACTAATTAGGTTAATGATAACAAAATTAATGAAATGATTAAAAAGGGTATTTAATATGGACCTAGTCGTTTAAAATTTGTTTGATCTGATTAAAACGTCCAAAATGTCTAGTCAGGGGACTAGACCTTTGTAACACCCCAAGCAATCTCGCAAGCGAGGTGGCCAGTTGGCGCCGCCAAACTACGCCCGATGTCATTAAATAAGTAATCATTCTTAGCATGTGACATATATGAGGCATATAAAAATTCATTCCACAAGATAATAATTAAATTGATCCAATAAGTATAATCATTCATGCAATATTCAAATCCATCACCATGCTAATATCCAAATTAAATACAACTCCAAATAATATGATCTCAAATAAATTCTCCAACTATAAATATTTGAATAAAATTGTAAATAACTGTAGAACCGAGTGGCCCACCAAATCCATGAATAAAGTCTCATAATAAATGCGACAGAAAGGAAAATAAATCTAACTACTAAGCATCTAAAGTAAACTTCAGCTGCACCTCCAAAATATCTCCACTACTCCTATGCAGCTACTCCAGCGCTATACCTAAGATGTTAATCAATGCCATGGATCAGAGCCCACCACAAGAATACAAGTTACTCTCCCCAATTAGGGGCGCGTGAACTTAGACAATATCATTATACATAATAAGCATCACAATAGAGTATTTCAAATTAAACGCGATAATTATTAACATGCGAATAAAAATAAATTATTATCATCTAATCATGTAATTAAGCCACCCAAAAAATTTAAGTACAACTCATATTCTTATAATACGGTAATTACTCTAAGGCCACCATCTTTATTTAAATTGATTTATCATATTATTAATATTTTATTGCGATGTCATCATAACCAGTTGATCTTACTATATGTCCTGCACTTATTCGGGCTCATCTCAAGTTTTACACCACACACATTCCCCTTGCTATAGCCAGCCAATCTGTATTCTGTCAGACCTGAACTTATTGATGAGGTTTAACGCACGACGCGTCATAATAACCAACCAACCCATATTCTGTCAGTCTTGCACTTATTACGACGCCACACACCCACAAGTCATAATAGTCAGCCGACTAGTCATCTGTCAGTCCTGTACTTATTAACGACGTCAATTTATTCTAATACCCGTTTATTACCTTAGGCATTAATTCTCAATTTCTCATTATTTTAAATTATCCCCACCCTATTATAGAGCATAAATCCTTAAACCTACCCATAGTCCCGTACCTAAAGGTCTCCAAAACACAAACACATTTTATCCTATTTTATAGGATGAATTTCAATCAATTATCTCTTTCTAGTCTCGCATCTAGGCTATCCAAAACAACGGAACGACACCAAAATCAGTCCCACCCCATAATATCCCATATCTGAAAATCTATACTAACTAGTTCCATACCTAGAAAGTGTTAACCGCTACTAAGGTGTGGTATCAAAAAATATCACAATAGATGTTTTACGAAGAATAATCTCAATCAATCAAGAAAGTAGATATTCACACACATAACACAACAGTGTACGTGGTTCGGTAACTTGCCCACGTCCACAGAAAGGTCTACTATTTTATTAAGTATCTCTCAATATGCTTGGTTACATGCCCCTATGCCTCAGGCCAGGGGTTACAAATTATAGATGTAGAATTCCAGTTGTTCAAGTAACTCTGTGATACCCATGATGATCCATGAATCCCCTGAATATATCCACGAAATTATAAGGGATTGACTTGGTTTTGGGGCGGTGTGGACTGCACATACTCGTAGCTTATTTCCATGATATGAGGTCGGGCAGCTCTTTAAATTTATTGGGCCAGTTCGGTTATTCTTGTGGGATAAGAATAAAATTAGTCCCCACAATTGCCCCTAAAATCCTTAGGCCATTGCTTGGGCCGATGGATTTCACATATGGCTAAGGATGCAGCCTTGTCAGTGGCATACTCATAATTTATTGAAGCAGGAGAGGTGCGATTGTCTTTCTGTAAGATATTGAAGTGCCAAATCTTTCTCGAGAAGTGTAAAACGTCATTTGAGTGTTTGAAATTGGTTTGTCAAAAACTTAACGGTCAGTTCATCCTCTTTGGTCGTCTTGTGGGCATACTGTGTTCTCAGGCTCTATTCTTTACTTTCGTCCTTCAAAATTAATATTTTCTCAGCTTTTTAAGCTTCCTCTCTGTCTCATAAGTTCCAGTTCTCTTCTTCTTCTATTTTTCACCTTCTGTGAATCATTCTTCTACTGTAGCTAGAGTTTTTTTGTTTTTTCTTATGGCGATGCTTGATAATAAGTCTTTGACTGAGTTTAGAAAGTGTTACAATATTCCTGATTGGGTAGAGATAGAGTGTACTTCAGTCCCCCAGAAATGTTCGCAATTTAGAAGATGGTCATTGGATCCATTTCTATTAGTTCTACAAGGGGGTTTAATGTTTCCCCTTAACCCTCTTTTATTATATTTTTTCCAATACTTCAACATAATTCCTGATCAATGTTCTCCAAACGTGTGAAAGATTGTTAATGGAGTTCATAGTATAAACCAGCTCTATGGCACCAACTTAGGATTAGTTGAGATTGCTTATTATTATTCTTTCTCTCGCACCAGTGGGGGTCTTTTGTACTTGAAAGGAAGAATTCCTAATAGGGTGTTGGTAGTAAATCTACCTGATTCCCATAAAGACTATTGGTCTAAAGGTTTTATTGTCAGTAATTGGCAATATCCTCCCCAATCAGGCGACATAAAGTACATGGGACCTCGGATCCCTACCTTTGGGGAAGAATACAGAGCTTATTATCTCAATCTCTGTTTTATTACTTATTTTCCTTCCTCTGTGTACATTCCATATGATATTTCCTTTTTCTTTTATAGTGAAAGCCAATAATCAAGAGCTTACTTTTGCGAGATCCGAGTTGCTGAACTTCTAAAAGCTTAGAGGATAAGAGATACTGTTGTTGAAGGGGAACATCCTCGGTCTGTTGCATTCTTACTAAATATAGGAATACTACTTCCAGCTTTATTGCTCGTCCAGTAGACACAATCCCTCGTCTAGAGGTTCTAGGAGAAGGAGTTGGTGGTATCTCTAAACCCATTGAGGTAGAGGATGAGGAAAAGAGTAGCACATGAGAGGATCTGGCAGAAGGCAACGAGGAATGAAGTGGTGAAGGTGAGAGAAACTAGGAAGAGTTCAGTGAAGAAGAGTCCGACTAAGAAGATATGGCCCCTCCAAGGAGAAGAAACTTAATCCAGGACAATGATGATGATGCTCTGCTGTCCAATAGGATGAAGTTTCTTAAGCAGAAGGTTGGAGACTCTATTGGTAGTTCCAAGATGGTGGTTCAGGAGAAGGGGGTGGAGAGAAAGAAGAGAGAAGAAGAGGATAAGCAAGAGAGAGAGAGAGATAAGAGAAAAAGAGAGACGGATAAAAAAGAATGGCACATAACTTAAAGGACTCGATAGTGCCTTTTGTTATTTCTATTGAGGGAGCCTCGGTGGATGTTGCTCCTCAACTTGCCCCTCTGTAGCTGGAGAAAGTAGTGCTCGCGACTGATCGCGAGTTCCATCGAGCATAGGGGGAGACCAGTTAGCCCTCAAGTCTACCCAAGGGATTGCTTTTGTAAGTAATCTTTTCCCTATACTTCTTTGTTCTATGTTTTCCTCTAACATCTCATGCTTATCCTGTGTCTTTTCTGTTTTGCAGTTTGTCTATGACTATACTGTGTTGCTCCGCGGTCGAGCTGAGATATCGAGGAGAAACTCAGAGCTGGATAAAGCTCTAAAGTCTCTCAAGAAGGGCCTTTCTGACATGAAGGCTACCTTTGACAAAGAGAGGGAGAAGTTTTCTAAAAAGATATCTCACCTTCACTAAGCTTACGGTGTTATAATTGCGGACAAGCTGGCAGTGGCAGAGGTAAATAAGGGGCTAGTCAAGGAAGTGGAGAAGCTGAAGGAGGAAGCAGCGATAGTTCGAGAAAGTGGATATAATAAAGGTTGGTATGCAGCATATGAAGACATCGAATGCCAAATTGTTTATCTTCAGCGAGCATGTTTAAAAAAAGGCTGGGATCAAGCCTTGACTGCTGCTTGAGTTCTTGCTGAGTCCCCCCTCTTCTCCAAACATCATCCTTGTCGCAACCCTGATTGAAAAGTCTCATTATGCCCAACAAGATGCTCAGGATGGCATGGATCCCATTAATCCTACTATTGGGGTTGTACTGGTCAATCGAGAGGCGGTCAATGTCTCAGCTGGAGGAACTGCCCCAGGTGTCGGTGAAGGTGAGGTTCCTATCGACAAACTTGCTGACAAAGGGAAGGGGCTCTCCACGTCTGATCAAGTTGAGGCCTCTAACGCGACTAAAAATATGTCTATAGTGCATTCTTATATCGCGTAAGTAATAACCCGATAAGACGGGGTCGAATCCTCAGGGAAATAGGACAATCGCTTTTGACAACGTAGGAAATATGATTAACCCTAAACTGACTATAGGAAAGAAACGAAAAGGTGATTAATTTGGAAACTGCTTTCTATTAACTAAATGAAATTTAAATTAAACTTACTAACTAAATTATATTAGCACAATTAAAACTACTGCAAGTGATTAAATACGAATGAGGAAAGTAGGTTGGAGTACAATCCCCCAAACCCTAGTACATTTGCCGGAAAGAAAACTAGCTTTTGAATTAGATAATTGATTAAACCTGATCTTTATTAATCCCAAGCTTTACATATATGCGGGTACAAGCCCACATCATACATAATTAAGACCAAGAATAAAGTAGTGCTGCAATAGTAAACACGCACATCGCATTTTTAAACACCTCGATTACCTAGGGCAAATGAGGTCAAAAGATCTACGACAGTTGTGTTCACTAAACAACATGATTCAATCCGCATTTTATTCAAAACTAATTTTTTATACGTGCAAACTACATCGGGTTAGGTTCATGCACCCAAACCCACTACACCAAATCTGTCGAATTGTCACGGTCATTGACCTTGATAAGTTGGACTTATCAAGGTCAATGACCGTGATAATTCTGGGGGTGACAACTTTTGTTGTTATGGACTTGTCACGGTCATTGACCGTGACAAGTTCATTAGATTTGTCACAGTCATGTCACGCTCTATGACTTTGACAAGTTTTGTCATGGTCATTAACTGTGACAAACCTGTGACTTTTAATAAAAAATTATCACGGTCATTGATCGTGATAATTCTGGGCAGAATTGAAAAAAAATCTATTGGGCAGTATGGTCACTACCACTGCCCAGCAGTCTATTTGTACCTGTTATAGCAATGTTGTACCTGTTCAAACATCATATATCCAAATAAAATAGAGATAATGCAAATATACATTCAAAACAATATGCATCACGATATAATCCAAATATGATTTAAATGTAACAACTTAAATCAATTCAATTCAAATAATGAAACCACATGTTTGGGGGAAGGTTAGCTCTGAGGAGGTGAGTAGGCCACACGATATACGAATTGACACACCCAGCAATATACATCGTGCTGCATTATTCACGCAACCACAAGGGGGAGTTCTCCTTCCTAGGTATCACATGCGTGACGAGCACTTAAGACTCGATGTCTTAAAGAAAACGTCCATAAACTACCATACCCTGGATGGTATTCGGGTCCCTCAAACCCAGCCCTATCCGCTGTCCATCAAATATGTCAAGTAAAAACACGATCAGCCAACCAAGTGTCGACATTGGTCGGTTGAAGGGAGACAAATAGGGGACTAGATCATCAGAGTCCGCACGTGTCAGCGATGAAGCAGTGAGGTCCACATCCTTGTCCTCCTCCACACCCTTCCCCTTCCCTTTTCCCTTACGATTTTCACCCAATGAACGCTTCATGAATGAGAACATATCTTGGACCGTTGCCTCCAAATGGGACAGCTTCGCTTCATACGAGTCCACCGTTCGAGCCAACCCGATGTTGCTCGTCTCCAATCCGATGATCCTAAATTTGGTCATCCGCAAGCTCACCCCCCTTGTCCTCCCCTTGCGATCAGAGTCAAGAACTTGGCTGAGTGCATCTGTGGACAAAGATGTCTTGTCGGCATCAAACTGCGACTCATGCACTTCCTTAAGCTTTGCCTGAAACGATAAAAAGCACATGATTAGTTAAATAAGTAAATAAAAAAATTATAACGTAATTAATAAAAAGTAAACTGTCGAATTACTTACAATCGTGGCCGTGACAATCGGGGACATCTCCTTATCCTTCCCCTTCTTCGTCCGGATAGCCACATAAGTATCGAGCTTATGTGGCCTACCCCCAGGGCCACTCCCAGTCCCCTGAAATCAAATAAAATAAAATTAGTATCGTCCCCGCAAAGTAAAATAATGCAGAATAATATATTTCTCTAGTTATAGAAAAATTAAATCTTACCATCATCCTATGCTCCACCTCGGCATAAGACGTCCGGCCGAAGTAGATGCCAATTATCGCTCCCCGATCTCATTGTCAATGAACTTTTGCCATTGTGCCAATGAGATCGGCTCCTTCGGCGGGACGGATTCACGCATTCGGATAATGGACTCTCGGGCCTTCACAAAGTATCGGGTCTGCATATTTTTCTTCCACGTCTTGTGTTGCTCCCTCAACTGCTCCAAGATGGAATCGCGTAGCTTTAGATCCAGGCTGAATTTTTCATGTCCAACAAATACAATGTTGGTTGCGAATAAATAAAAATATAAATATAAAATGAAATCGAAATTAAAATTAAAATTGAAATTGAAATTGAAATTGAAATTGAAATTGAAATTGAAATATTCATATTCATATAAATATAAATACATTACCTGTAGTACCACCCAAATAGCTAACTTGAGCTCATTTGGCACCTCCCTCCAACTAGTGTACCCTGGGCCGATGATCGTCTTTACCAGCTTGAGGGATCTCTCTAATAGCCCCGTCTTGTTCTCGATGGCCATCCCCAATTTTCCATATTTGGGGAGCCTAGGGGCCGAGGAGCCCTTGTCGCCTCCGTTACCACCGAGCCCAGATGACATCATCATAATCAGCATCATCATCCTCGCCTTAATACCTGAAGGAGACATTTGCTGTAAAAAATGTTGTTATTAGTACAAATCAAAATGAATTAGAAGAAGACATGCAATTATGTACAATTACTACAAATCCAAATGAATTGTTACTGTTTAACACCTCAATTCTGAATTCCAAAACACCAGCATCTAGCTCATAATATGTACAATTACTAAAAATCCAAAACATCCCCACTCCCACCCCTACTGCCCACACACATGCACACTATACAAGAGTGAAAATGATAAAGTAAAAATAAATTAAAAGCATTAAAAATGGATTGATAAAGTACAAATTGGAATATTTATTACAAATTGAAAAATTGTTTCAAATTCCGGTTATCATAAAAAATGGATTGATATTCGGTAGGAGCAGCCAAGTCATCCACACTACTATTTAGACGCTTTGGCGCGTGTATGATAATTGACCACTGCTCGTTGTTGATATACTCCGAGTAAAATACTTGGTTAACCTTTTGAAATGCACAAACAAATGGCTCATCGCTCATGTGGTCGTTGCTCTTCAACTTGGACAAGTCAACCATGATCAAATTGATGACAGGATCAACTTTACAAGCATTTTTATCCTCAACTCTTACCCAGTCACTGTAAAATACAACCTCTTTTAAGCTTATGTAATCCAATTCAAATATATTTATAATTACACCATAGCAAGTCATTTCAGCTTCAACGAAATTTTTATCTTTTGCGCTCGCTTGAAAGAAAGTAAGATCCTTGTATGAAATGCTCGAGTTCTGTACATTTGTACTTTCCTCGTACACTTTTTTGCCGAATATGTAACCGTTAAATCAATACTTTTTGTACTCTTGTGCCACGAACAAGGGTCCAGTGGCTAGACGAGCAAGCCTTGATATCGCATCACCTGTCTTTAAGAGCTGAGAATATAGATAAATTAATTAGATTAGTTGTAAAGTTTGAGTATAATGTAACGTTATATAACGGTCATTTTCATTATAATTACCTCTTGTGACAACCACAGCCTAAATTCGATGTCTGATTGTACCATTGTTTTTCGTCTTTTATTGTTCTCACAGGCTTCATATTTTCTGCATATTACAAAATTAATCATGTATTAAATAATCTAAAATATTCTAAAATAATTTTAAACATTAAAATAATTTAAACTTACTTTTCCATTCTTCGACATCTTCATGTGTGTCAAATAGATAACGAGCTACTTGCTCATGTTGCAAACTCGTTAATTTCACTCATTTTCCCATCACATGACCACCATCATCGACGAACTCATCAGTGTCATCAACATTGGTCGAGTCAGGCATATATTGTCGAGTATATATTGATGACCCCACGATGATGTATTCATCTGCAATTGATCCTGTAATGTATCGCGTATTCTTAACGTAATCTTTAAAAACTTTCATCAATATTTCAAACGGATATATCCACCGATATCTAACTGGACCATAAAGAAGTGCCTCGTCGCATAGGTGTACTAACAAGTGAACACTTATGTCAAAGAATACTGGGGGAAAGTAATTCTCCAACACACAAATCGCTTCGATCACTGCCAATTTTGCGGCCACTATGTGTTCTCGATTGACTACCTTCTCACACAAGAGTGAGAAGGTAATACTAATTTTCATAATAGCCCTCCTCAAATCCTTGTGCTTGGAGAAACAGTGCTTAAACAATAGAGGAACCAATTAAATGATCACATGCCAATCGTGGGACTTACACTTATGTAAATCATGAGTAGCATAATTCACAATCCTTTGCAAGTTGGACGAAAAATTAGATGGGCCCTTCAAATTATATATTGTGTCTAAAAGCACCTTCCTTTCCCCACTCGTCAAAGTCAATGCACCAAGGGGAATTATTGTCCTTCCCCTACTATCTTCTTTCAACCATAGTTGTGGCTTAAGTCTTTTCGTGCATTTTCCCCATCCTTCGAATGACTCCCCCCAAGGCAAGTGCCCACAATGTGTTCAACGAAGTTCTTTTCTACATGCATCACATCCAATACATGGCGCACTGGGTTATTCTTCCAATAAAGCAAGTAAAATAAAATTGACCTCCTAGATCATGCCTTTCTTGTCTCCATTTCATTCCCAATTGGGGTCTTCTTATGCTTGACATTCTTAAATTTGGGATTCTTACCTGGCATATTAGGGCCACATTCAGAAGATTTACTTCCAATTTCTGAACCTAAAAGTTGTCTTAGTGGTAGCCTATGTTCAACCCCGCCCAATAAAAAATTGGAACCTTTCTCAAATCTGACACTATGAGCCGAGGGTAAAAACCTCATATGGCAATGGTATACATTTTTTGAGCTAAAGGATAGACGAAGAGATTCAGTTTCCTCTCCACAAATAGGACACCCCAAATAACCATGTACTACACAACCGAATAATGTCCCATAAGTTGAAAAATCATGAATTTCCCACATCAACATAACTTTCAACGTAAACTCTTCTTTTCTAAAAGAGTCAAATGATTGTACACCCTCTTCCCACAAATCATTTAATTCTTCTACCAAAGGAGCCAAGTAGACGTCGATGTCATCAGTTGGTGCCTTTGGCCCAGGTATCAACAAAGACATCACCGAAAATTCAGGTCTCATACACTGTGAAGGAGGGAGGTTGAGTGGGGCTAGGATCACTGGCCATACACTCTAATTGGTGCTTAGATTTCCAAATGGATTGAAACCATCTGTTGATATAGCCAAACGAATGTTGCGCTATTCTCGAGAAAAATCGGGATACTCATAATTCATCCTTCTCCAAGCTGTAGAATCAATAGGATAACGCATGAGATTACCCCCTACTTCTGCCCTAGCATGCCAATTCTTTTACAAGGGGCACTACAATATGAGGGGCAATTTAATAAACTAATAAAAATTTAATTAAAAAAATACACACACGCACATATACACACCCTGCCCTCCCCCTGCTGCCCCTGCCCACCACACGCGCACACACATATATATACCCACACACATATACACACATACGCACATATATGCACACATAAACACACACACACACAAGCACATACCCCCCCAGCCCTGCCTCCTCCCCCCCCCCCCACACACATGCATATATACACCACACACACACACGCACGCACATTTACACACACATATATACACACACGCACATATACATACACATATGCATAAATGGAGGAGAAATAGAGAGAGAAAACATACCAAAGTTGTAGAGAGAGAGAGTGAGCAGTCGCTAGAGAGAGAGAAATAGAGGGAATAAAATCGGTGGGAAAAAAAGAAGAGGGAGGGTTTTTTACTGACAGAATTGTCACGGACATGTCACAGTCATTGAGCGTGAAAAATTTTCGGTATTGCCACGGTCAATGACCGTGATAAGTCCGTGACAACTGTACTTGTCACGGTCATTGACCGTGATAAATATTTATTACGGCCGCATGTTTTTTTTCACGATCATTGATCGTGACAAGGCTAATCGCTTAAAGGGTGCCAATTTGACCATTTTGGTGTAGTGAGCCTTAGAAATCTAGCCTAGCATATTACAATTATCTAAACAACTATTATCTAGAATGCAGGAAATTGAAATCATCATGATATAGAAACTAAAATGAGAAAGATAAATTGAGATCACTTTTGATTTAAATAAAATTTACACGAAATCAATTGAATTCAAATAAAGAAGAAAGAAATAACAACTGTACTAGCAGAACTCTGAATTGCAGATCAAACTTGTAAACTTCTAGGGTTTTCTCTAATTTCTCCCTCTAAATTAAAATGACACTGAATTAATCTAAAACATGGCACTCTAAACTCTAAAAATACGTTGGAATTTATACACTTTTGTTTTTGTAAGAGTTTCAACCATATACAACTCTTATTTTGGAAGAGTATAATTCTGATATTAAATAGCCGAACCGATCCGATCAAATCCATCGGTTCCGTTTGCCTTATACAGTGAATTCTTACCACAACCGGACGAGTTTGTTTTCCACGCTATCGGTTCAGTTTGCTCTATTCAGGGACATCCTTTATCATCGGACCAATTTGTTTTCCACTCTACCGGTTTGAATTGGTCTTCACAGAAACTTGGTCAGCATCCGGATCGGTTCCTTTTAGCCTTTATGGGTTCGGTTTGGCTTTTATAAATCCGTCCTTGTGATTTTTCTCTCGACTTCGAAGCTTTGTAACTTGTGCTCCGAGACTCAAAATTGGGTGTCGTTTCTTCCTATACATTCGTAGACTCGAGGTCTTCAACTCTTCTTAGGATTCTCATACGAATTCTAGCTGCAAATTACTCTTTTTTCCTTTTGACTATTCTTCCTTTTTCTTCTTTCTTTCCTCCGATTTCTTTCTTTCTTCTCATGCACTAAGTATCTGCAAAATTTATGAGAAATACACGAAACTTGGTGTACTTATTAGATAATGTCAATAGCAATAATATCATATAAATCAACTTGAATTACATCGCACGAAATGTTAAAGGTCTCTAAATTACGGTGATAAATGTGAAGAATTTATACCCAATCAAACCCCCCTAACTTAGAACTTTGCGCGTCCCGAGCAATATAAAAGAATCGAAGCATGGTCAAACTCTTGTCAAACACTTTATTGGGATAGAATACCTATTTCACGGGCACGCAATTGCATTTAGCATATGCAACAAGCCTTTAAACCCTTAGGTTGCCCTAGTAGGACGAGTGGTGTCTCGTGAGGATTTGCAGTGAATATACCCACAAAATTCGGTTTTGACTCAAAGAGAAATCAAAATTCTTAAAAATTGTACAATTTAAACCTTTCTAAAAATAATCACCATAAATTTATATTCAAGCATCTCAATTTGTCGTGTGTGTGTGAAGCCAAAAATTTAATCACTAATTTCAACCGATTGATCATTACCATACTTTTCAAAAATTCATTTTGATTCAATTCTTATGGTATGCTCTTACAAACGAATCACTCGGATTGTGGCTATTTCTCTCGATATGCATGCTTTAAAGAGTAAATGCATTGGAACATGAATTCATGCACACAATTTTGAAAGATGAAATTTTTTTATGGTGAAAAGATCTCTTTATCGGAATATGGTCATTGGAAAACGAAAAACATCGTATCTTTTTCACACCATGTTATCTCTCTTATTATCTTTTTGTTTCTTAGCTCTCCATGCGGTAATCAATTTCTACATTCGGACTCGATTAGGACTTTTTTGGGTTAAAAGGTGTATTGGGTAACATTGGGAAAGGTTGGGAAATTCAAAATTGCAAAATGTTCTTATGTTGTCCGTTAGTGCTTTTCTGGGTTTTTGCTCATTTTCTCTTCTTTTCTATTTTTCACATTTTTCTTTTCTTGCTATTTTTGTTGAGCTTTTTACCATATTTTTCTTGCCCCTTTTTATTTCACTGTTTGGACTCAATTTCTGAATTTTCCTTTTTCACAATTCTGGGTTATATGGTTTATTTAGGTGATCAAACGAAAGGAAAATTTTATTAGTCTCAATTTGGGTAGCAAAAGGATACTTTTTCATAACTTTTTATGGCTAATATTTTTAGGTGACAAACGAAGGCCTAACTTCATTATCCGAATTACTTATTAATTCACCATATGTGTCTCGAGATTAATTTAGTTTAAAGATATGTTAGCGCATTTTTCAAGACAACATCTCACACGTTTCCCATAACCGATCAAAACAAAGGAATAGAGATCTTCAACGACTTTTTAAACGTTGAATTGAACTTTGAGTTAACCATTAACTTAGATTGATTTTAATTACTCGGAAAAAATGAAAGGCTCAAAATCTCACCGGTTTGATTAATCTCCACACTTATTCGTAAAGTCGTCAATTTTCGCTCAATTTTCATCTTTGGTCAATTTCGGCTTTGTGCAATTGAAAATTTTCACTTCGAGACTTAAAGAATTGTGACATTTTTGAAAATTTTAAATTCCAATTTTCACTTATTTTGAAGAAAATATTTTTATCTTTTTCGGATTTTTCAATTTTTTTTGAATTTTTCTATTTTTTAGGGGCATTTAAAAAAATTTGTAAAGTTTTAGAAATACGCACTTATCACCCCCCCCCCCCCAACTTAGACCTTTGCATTGTACTCAATCAAAAGGACTAAAATCTAAAGAAGATCAAATAACAAGTGTGACAAATAAAATAAGCAAATATTTATAATGCAAAAAGACACTAAATGACATTAACACGTGACTCAAAAATACAACAAAAATCACTCCACAAGCGCCGGGGGTGCGAGGACCTCTCATCTCTCCACAAACTCACCCAACCCCTTGTACGGGGTTTGTTTCTCTCCTAGTCTCCCCCTTATTCTTGTCATAAGTGAATAGTCAGAACAAGTTAGTCCCAGTCCCATAGACAAGGGAGACACCCTGGGTCTTGGGATGACTCATTGGGAAGGGATCCTCGTGGTGCCTAATTGAATCTTTACCTACGTGAACCGACTTGTAGGGGACATCTCTATTTCTTTTAGTTTCAGGAGTGCATGGGTCGGGCTCTAAATCGAACGATACTTGAGTCTTTTCCTCAATCGCATTAGAGGACTCAAGTGGTATGGGTGGATGGTCACAAAGAAGGAATTTATCTACCTTATCTTTCCATTCGCTTTCTTCTAAGTGACTAAATGATTCCAATAAAGGTTGGGCTTCGACATTAAGGTTCTCATCCATAGGCCCAAATTCTTTCTCGAAGTCCTCTAGACTCATATCGCCTAACTCTTTCTCATGATTACTTTTCGAGCAGTTTCTCTCACTCTCCTCTAATCTTTCTGTCCCGCTCACGCCTACGTGCTCGCTTTCGCTCTCAATCACGATCATTAAACACACCTCCCATACTGATTACTCAATGTCACAATCGCCGTTCTCACTTGGTGCAATAAGGCCTACCCCTAACGGCTCTCTCAGGTTAATCCCCTCGTGCTCATGTACTTCCTAAATAAGATCCATCTCTCGCGATTCGCTTTCATCACCCTCGAGATTGTTTTTTTTAAAGATGTTTGTCTCAAGGGTCATGTTACCGAACATTAGTTGCATTATCCCATTTTGAGTATTAATAAGTGCATTAGCAGTAGCTAAGAATGGGCGGCTAAGGATGATGAGAACATGATTGCTTGGGAGAATTGATGGCTCCTCATCCCAAATAATAAAATCCACCGGGAAGTAGAAAGTGTCAATTTGAACAATCCCATCTTTGATAATTCCCCGAGGCATCTTCAACAAGCGATCCGCGATTTGAAGAGTCATATTCATGGGCTTAAGGGCCCCCAAGTCTAGTTGCTTATAGATGGAATATGAGAGAATGTTAGCACTCGCCCCTAAATCTATTAGCGGTCTTTTGATTTGGTTCTTCCCCATGATGCACGAAATGGTGGGTGCACCCGGATCTTTATATTTTAATGGAAGATCATTCAATAATACTGGGCTGACGTTCTGTGTTAAAAACACATTTTTCTTTACTTTTAGCCTACATTTCACCGTGAGTAAGTCCTTAAGGAACTTATCGTATGTGAGAATTTGTTTGTTAGTCTCGAGAAAAGGTAAATTGATCTTTACTTGCTTAAGAACGTCCAGGAAATTATTCCGAGAGGTCTTTTTGGAGTGAGGGACCAACTGTTGAGGGTATGGGACTGCACTAGGAGGTTTCACAATCACTTCCCGCCCGCTTGTGTCGTCATTACCACTCTTTTTCAAGGGAACATCTTCGGCCTCTTTCGTGTCAAGCAAAATCTCCTTTTCATTTTGCTCATCGCGTGGAGGAGGTGACAAGTCAACAAACCTTCCACTACGTAGAGTGGTAATTGCACTACATTGCTCTTAATTTGCATTGGATGTAGAGCTAATACTAGGTTGATCTTGAGGAGGTCTTTGGCCTTGGGCCAAAAACTTGCCCTTTGCTTGGATAATTAAGTATGCTTGCAACCAAGAGATACTTATATTCATCTCGGTGAACATGCACTCAAACTTAGCATTGTTTGCATTTTGAGATTGGAGTAATTGATTTAAACTATCCTCGAGAGTTCTTCACGGTGGGGTGACATACAGTGCGCGAGGTGGTACTTGCATATGTGCTAGCATAGGTAGCTCTTGTTGAAATGGGGGAGGAGGTGGAGGTGGGGCAACATATGAAGTAGGATTCAACGCAACTTACTGTTGCTCGTAGATAAAATTAAGATGGTTTCTCCACGAAGGGTTGTAAGAGTTCCCGTGAGGGGCATTGAAGTTACCCTTAAACTCTCTTACCGCATTTATTTGTTCTTGAATCATGATCTTTTAGGTAGGTATCGTCGGGCATTCCTCGGTTGAATGTCCCGCCTCGCAAATAGCGCACACGTTCTCTCTCATTTGATTGGATTCGAAGGTTTCTCTTAGTCGTGCCTCGAGTATGTCTTTCATACTTTTTTCAAATTGATCAAGGCGATGGTCTAACAAGGTATCTTTATCCAACTGGTACAAATCGGATGCAGAAGAAGTGGTGGACATTTGTCGAGGTCGGTTTTGGTCATTAGGATCGGATGTGTCCCGTGCTTGAGTAGTCTCGATGATATACTTAAGATGAGCATCGACATCGCTTGCATATAACTCCCAAAATCATCTTTCACACATAGTTTGAACAAGTTGTTTAGACGCTATAGTTAGCCCTTGATGGAAGAAAGAGATAAGGTGATTCTTCTCAAATCCATGATGTGGTCAAGTGTTAAATAACTCTTGGAGACGTTCCCAACACCGATCAATTGACTCATTATCTTGTTGTCAAAAGGCTTGAATTTGAGCTTTGACGGAGTTGATTTTATATTGTGGAAAGAATTTTGAGAGAAACTTCGATTGTATATCCTTCCATGAAATAATTGAGTTCGGTGGTAAAGACCAAATCCAGGTCTTAATTGTATCCTTTAAGGAAAAAGGAAAAAGCTTTAGGTGAACGACGTCTTGCGTGTAAACTTGATCACTAAATGTGTCGCATGCCTCTTCAAACTCACAGATGTAGAGGTATGGTTCCTCCGATCCATGCTGTGAAATGTGTGAAGAATTTGTATCATCTCATTACGAAAGTGGAACTGTCCTGCATAGTATGGAAGTAGAATGCACCCAGGGGTGACAATTTTCTCGGGAAATATGAGTTCTTTCATGGAACTATATGGTAAATCTCCCTCACCCGTACCAAAACTAGCGTGGTCAGACATCGCGCCCTCTCCAATAGAATTAGAATCCTCACTCGGGGTTCTAGAAGTGTGACTCAGCGTGTGACTTGTGATGGATTTTAGAGGTGTAGGAAGTGGAACCCAAAATTGTGGGACATGTGGAGTGTGTGGGCTATCAGGGTCGTACTCAACTATGGGATTTTCGTGAATGCGTGTTGGAGTAGCTTGTGGGGTTTAAGGCAAATTTTGCATTAACGGATTGTGAGAGACATAAAGAAAAAAATATATATTTTTCTTTTTTTTGGGTGTGGGTGTGTGTGTGTGTGGGGGGGGGGGAGGGGTTAAGTTTTTGGAATCAAATTTGGGATTAAATCAACTAACCTAAAAGTTTACCTAGTTCCCCGGCAACGGCGCCAAAAACTTGACGCGACTGAAAATATGTCTATAGTGCGTTCTTATATTGGTTCAAGTGCAAACCGGTCGCGTAAGTAATAATTCGGTAAGATGGGGTCGAATTCTCAAGGAAATAGAACGATCGTTCATGACGACGTAGGAAAGATGATTAACCCTAAACTGACTCAAGGAAAGTTCTATTAACTAAATGCAGTTTAAATCAAACTTACTAACTAAATTATGTGAGCACAATTAAAACTACTGCAGTTGATTAAATATGAATAAGGAAAGTAGGTTGGAATACAATCCCCCAAACCCTAGTACGTTTGCTGGATGGAAAACTAGCTTTTGAATAAGATAACTGATTAAACCCGATCTTCATTAATCCCAAGCATTACATATATGAGGGTACAAGCCCGCATCATACGTAATTAAGAGCAAGAATAAAGCAGTGCTGCAATAGTAAACACGCACATCGAATTCTTAAACACCCCAGTTACCTAGGGCAAGCGAGGTCAAAAGATACGACGGTCGTGTTCACTACACAACACGATTCAATCCGCATTTAATTCCAAACTAATTTTTTATACGTGCAAACTACATCGGGTTGGGTCCATGAACCTTAACCCTTAGAAATCTAGCCTAGCATATTGCAATTGTCTAAACGACTATTATCTAGAATGTAGGAAATTAAAATCATCATGATGTAAAAACTAAAATGAGAAAGAGAAATTGAGATCACTTTGAATTAAATAAAATGTGCACAAAATCAATTGAATTCAAATAAAGAAGAAAGAAAGAACAATTGTACTAGCAGAACTCTGAATTACAGATCAAACTTGTAAACTTCTAGGGGTTTCTCTAATTTCTCCCTCTAAATTAAAATGACACTATAAAAATATAAAATAAGGCTCTCTAAACTCTGAAAATACGTTGGAATTTATACACTTCTATTTTTACAAGAGTTTTGACCATGTACAACTCTTATTTCGGAAGAGGATAATTCAGATATTAAATAGCTGAACCAATCTGGTCAGATCCATCGGTTCGGTTTGCCTTATACAGTGAATTCTTGCCACAACTAAACAATTTCATTTTCCACGCTATCGGGTCGGTTTGCTCTATTCAGGGACATCCTTCATCACCAGACCGATTCATTTTCCACTCTACCGGTTTAGTTTGGTCTTTATAAAAACTTGGCCAGCATCCGAATCAGTTCCTTTTAGCCTCTATGGGTTCGGTTTGGCTTTTACAGAACTTCCTCCTTCCTTGTGATTTTTCTCTCAACTTTGAAGCTTTATAACTTGTGCTCCGGGACTCAGATTCGAGTGTCATTTCTTCCTATGAACTCATAGACTCGAGGTCTTCAACTCTTCTTAGGATTCTCGTCTGAATTCCAGCTGAAAGTTACTGTTTTGCTCTTTTGACTTTTCTTCCTTTTTCTTCTTTCTTGTCTTTATTTCTTCTCGTGCACTAAGGACCTGCAAAATCTATGAGAAATACTCGAAACTTGGTTTACTCATTAGATAATGTCAATAGTAATAATATGATATAAATAAACTTGAATTACATCGCACGGAATATTAAAAGACTTTAAATTACAGGTATAAAAGCAAAGAATTTATACCTAATCAGCCTCCTAGGAATTTTAGACTTTGCTCTTGTTTTTGTTCATCTGTTGTATTTTTTTGCTTTTTTCCTTCACTTGTACTAGCCCATGCCCTTTGATTTAATGAAAAGAAAACGTTTTATTTCATTACTGATTCTTGCTACTTTTGTTGCTTGTTTGGTTGGCTATAGCTCATTGATTTAGATGATTATATTCTTGCTAACTCCTGTCTAGTCCAGATTCTTAGTTCGAACATAAGTGCTCAAGCGTGCTGAGCTTTTATGAGGATCTATAAATCCCCGAGGTGGAGAAACTAGGATTACAAAGATCAATCTGATGTAGTTGCTAAACTCGAGGATGGGCTTGAGGAAATGGAGGGAATCGGTGCCTTTATGCAGGAGGAGATGAATGCTTTGAAAGCAAAACTTCTAGATACGTCTGAAATCAACCTGGTAGGGGAGTGATTGCAAAGAGAAAATGATTCTCTAAGAAGAGAAACTGCTCGTCTCGGAGAAAATACTCCATCTGGCCCTCCTTTGGTGTTGCGAGGATCCTCATCGTCTCCTATAATTGCTCAAACTGACAATCAGGCTTCCAAGAGGGAGATTATCGAGCTGAAAGAAGACGTTTGTCAAGCCTATATGATTATTGATGGTCTTCAAAGGGATATCACACGATTGAGACAATTATTTTGAAAGGTTCCTCGACAGGTTTGGGTTAATGGTTATGACCAAGGTTGGACAGATGCCCCAATAAAACTAAACAAGGCCGAAGAGCTTGCTTTTGCCAGGGGATGGTTGAACGTTCTTAAGGAATTGAAATTCCCCAAGGAATCCGCCCTATGGTATAAATATTAGACCGTTCGCTCACCTGCTCTGCGAAATCCCTTCTCGAGAGATGACCGTTGGATCCCAATAGATGTTATTCTTGTGCAGCTTCTAGAGCCACGCCCAGAGTGATTTGGAGAAGACTTAGTTCCTCATCCTGATGATGGTCGGAGATCTCGAGTAACAGACTACCTTGCTCATCGTGCTGGGCCATCGTAGGTCTTTAAGTATTTCTTGGTCTTCAGATGTAAATGTAATCGTATGATTCCTAATGATAAATACAACTGCTTATTTATGTCTTGGGAATTTGATGACTAAATATGTATTAACCTTATTTCTTGATTGCTTGTCATTAGTGTTTGGCCAAAAAAGTACTTGATAAGTCTGATCATAGTATGAATGATTAGTACAAAAACTTTTTAATCATTTTGGGCTTTTTAATTGACTGAATGATGTTAAGTTTTTGTTATCTTGTGTTTAAACATTCTCCCAGTCCAATATGCCTTATCCATATCACTCTGTCCACTTTTCCTTTTAGGTTGTGTCGTCAGACTTTCTTAGGCCTAAATAGGGTGATGGCAAGAATGTACTTGGTTAATGGGTCATCCTCCCGAACAGGATTTTTTAACCAACCTAAGTTGGCGACCAACTTTGAATTGACTTTATTGCCTAAAGGTCCCCTGTAGGTCTTTTATTATTTACGGAGCAACTCAAGAGGACAATTGTGTTTTCAAAAAATACCTGAGGAAGGTTAGTCGTAAACCTTGCTTTATATAAATTTTAATTTTGAATATAATAAGTATGACACACTATTGCAACCATAGGAGCTTTATTCCTTGACTGGAGCAGGTTGATCAACATGTTATAATCCCGGAACTTTGTTATGTTTTTAAAGGGGCATATTACTTAGAAAGTATGCGTATTGAAGTTTGATTAAGAGACGTTAAACAACCAAGATGTTCAGAATGCATGGGCCAATCGACCTTTATTGACTTAAATGATAAATAAAAGGCAACATTAGTTTGTAAATGAAAATTTGCCTAAACTAATAATACTGGAAAATAAAAGATATAAAAGTCTAAAAGTAGAACTTCTTAAGGTTGGCTGCATTCTAGGGCCTTGGTATCTCCCTGCCCTCCAGCGTTTCTAAGTGATAGGCCCCCTCTAAGTCGTCTCTTATTATCTTGAAAGGTCCCTCCCAATTTAATCCCAGTTTACCGTCTGATGGTCTTACAGCACTGCCGAGGACTTTCCTTAGGACATAATTCTCTACTATAAAGTTCCTCATATTGACTTTTTAATTGTATTGTTTGGTCATTTACAGTTGGTAAGATGTCAATTTAACTAGTGCCAATTCTCGTCGCTCATCAGCTAAGTTAAGTTCAGTGAGTAATGCTTTATCATTGAGGCCTTGGTCGACCAAGGTGGTCCTCATAGTAGGGAGTCCTAGTTCCGGTGGGATGACTGTCTCCATTCCATATGCAAGAGCGAAGGGAGTTTCTCCCGTACGATAAGCCCATAAAATGTGAGGTAGCTCATCTACCCAGGCACCTTTGGCTCTTTCCAACTGTTTCTTCAGTCCGTCGATCATTGTCTTATTGGAAGCTTAAACTTTCCCATTGCTATGGGGATATGCTACAGGACTAAAGTGGTGCTTGATGCCATGCTCATCGCAAAAGCCTTGAAAGAAACCACTTTTGAACTGCGTGTCGTTATCAGTAATGATCGTCCTTGGCATCCCAAAATGGGTGATGATGTTCTTCCATATGAACCTCGTCATATCAGAGTCCCGAATGTTTGATAGTGGTTCTGCCTCTACCCATTTGGTGAAGTAGTCAGTGCCAACTAACAGATACTTATGATTGACAGGCAGAGGCCTTACAATATCCAAGCCCCATTGGGCGAACGACCATGGGCTGGTTAATGACTTGAGGTCATTAGCTAGTTGGAGGACCATAGGGGAGTGCTTCTAGCACTTCTCACACTTGCGAACATAAAATCCAGCATTCTTCTGCATGTACGGCCACCAGTATCCTTCCTTGATCACTCGAAAATCCAATGATCTCCCTTTTGTATGAATCCTATAAATGTCTTCATAAAGTTCTTTAAGAACCTGCTCGACATCCTCAGGGTGAACGCACTAGAGGTAGGGGCCAGTGAAAGACTTTATGTAGAGTTTTTCTTCAGGAGATAACTAAAAGCGAGCAGCCTTGACTCTTATCTCGTGTGTCGATCTCTTGTCGCGGGGCAGTGTGTCGCTCCGTAGATAAGTTATGATGGGATCCATTCATCTGGGTTCCTTTTTTATGTGGAGGACTTGCTCTACGACTGTCTGCACTACACCAAAATGGTCAAATTGACACCCTTTAACCGGCCAACCTTATCACAGTCATTGAACGTGAAAAAAAACAAGCGCTTTTTATCACGGTCAATGACAGTGACAAGGCCACGACAAAAGTTTATCACGGTCATTGACCATGACAAACCTTATAAACTTGTCACGATCAAAGACCGTGACATGTCCGTGACAATTTTGTTAGTAAAAAACCCTTCTCTCTTCTTTTTTCCCACCAATTTTTATTCCCTCCATTTCTCTCTCTATAAGCGACTGCACTCTCTCTCTCTCTCTATGATTTTGGTATGATTTCTCTCTATTTCTCTTCCATTTGTGTATATGTGTGTGTGTAAATGTGCTTGTGTGTGTGTGTGGTGTATATATGTGTTGGGGGGGGGGGGAGGGGGCAGGGCTGGAGGGGAGGGGTGTATATGTGCGTGCGTGCGTGTGTGTGTGTATATATATATATATATATATATATATATTTGTGTGCGTGTGCTCATGTGTGTGTGTATGTGCGCATGTGTGTGTATGTGTGTGTGTGTATGCGTGTGTGGTGGACAGTGGCAGTGCGGGGCAGGGGTGGGGATGTGTGTGTGTGTATGTGTGTATGCGTATATGTGCGTGTGTGTGTGTGTGTGGTGGGGGGGAAGGGGGTGTGGTGGGGCAGGGGGAAATGGGGCGGGGGGTGGGGCTTGTTAATTTTTTTTAATTAAATTTTTATTGGTTTATTAGATATTGCCCCTCATATGCAAGCAGTGCCCCTTGTAAAAGAATTGATTGATTAAATATTGATTGGTTGTTAATTTTTTTAGTAAATTAATAATTAGTGCCCCTTTTATATGCAAGTATGATTGCCCATCATTGTAAATTAGTAAATTAATAATTGTATACTTTAATTGTTAGTTTAATTAATGAAAAGAATTAATTGAGTAGATGAATTAGAAGGAGTACGAGATACACATTTGTTGTTGCTATTGTGGCTGGATTATAGTGGATCGATGTTCGGTTGGTTAATTTTAGAAGTGGCATGACCACTGGATTATTGTCCATATGGGGGTGGGATTTTTCAACTTTTTAAAAAAAAATTACTTTGTATCACGAACAATATATATATAATTAAATGAAACATACTTGAAATTACATATAGTGTGCATAGATACTAGCCATCTAGTTCTTATGCGTACGCATTCAATAGCCCTTAGACCCGTTCGAGAGTCATTACCCCTGTAATGAGATCTCTCGAATCGTCCCGTTTGGACAGTTTGGGACTGCATAATTTCTGTATAATAATATTCTTAGTGGCTTAAAGTTGTTACTTTTGGAGGAAGTTCTGCAGTCGTATCCTAATGTTCTCTGGGTACCAGTTGAAATAACACTCACACTTGCCAATCTACGTCGTGTACTTGGAGAACTACGGGGATATGCGGCCGAATTTTTCTCAAATCGTAACAATGTGCATGAGCTGTTAAGTATATTACATAAATATGCGGTCTTGAATGGGATAGGACCACTCACCCTTTAGAGGAGATGGAGGAAATAGGAATTTCTATTATAAATTGAATTTGAACTTGAAATTTAAAAATCGAATATAAATAAGACATAATTAAATGAAACATACGATAAATCTAAGTTTTGTTTATACTAATCCATGATTATACGCTTCTTACCTTTAAGAGGTGATTAGTTGTGGTAGCTGTGATGGGTTATCCTAAATACAAAGAGTGGATGGGTGAGACAAGTAGAGGGGGGTGTTTTGCAGAGGTGCTAATGAATTTGTGAAATACGCTAAGAGATCTTATAATGATGAAGAGTTTCCGTGTCCGTGTGCTAGGTGTAAGAATGGTAAGGTGTTTGAGTGGAAAACAGTTGAACTACATTTGTTAAGATGGGGTATGCAAGATATTTATCGATTTTGGAGTTTTCATGGTGAATTGAAAGTTCCTTTTGTCCCCGAACAACCTTCACAACAACCTTCAACAAGTAGGATAGATGTAGAAGGGGACGACGTAGATCATAATATGTTAGAGGATTTAGTTGATGATGCGTATGGAATTTATAAAGCGGAGGAGAATTAGGTTACTGATGACGTACAAGGTTCAGGTTCTCGTGAAGATATCACGATAAACCTTGACGATGACTACCAAAGTTTAAAATTTAAGGCGACCCAATCGTTATACTCTGGTTGTGAGAAAGATCAAACAACTTTACGTGTCGTGGTTGGTTTGCATAGTTTGAAGATGCAATACGATTTGTCTGGCAATAGTGTGACAGGAATTCTGAATTGGGTGAAGGGCTTACTACCCAAGGAGAATACGCTTTCAAATAGATATCATGTTATGAAGAACAGTTTGAAAGGTTTGGGAATGAAGTGTAAATCGATTCATGCTTGTGTGTATGACTACATATTATACCGAAAGGAGTATGAAAATCTCGATCGTTTTCCGGTATACGATGAACTTAGATATGTCCAATCTATTGGCAAGGAAGGCACAAGCTCCAAAGTGCCTCAAAAAGTGTTGAAATATTTTCCCGTTGGGCCTAGATTAAAGCGATTTTTCACAATACCATGAATAGCGAAGGCAATTACTTGGCATGCTAGGGCAGAAGTAGGGTAATCTCATGCGCCATCCTATTGATTCTACAACTTGGAGGAGGATGAATTATGAGTATCCCGATTTTGCTCGAGAACAGCGCAACATTCATTTGGCTATATCAACAGATGGTTTCAATCCATTTGGAAATCTAAGCACCAATTAGAGTGTATGGCCAGTCATCCTAGCCCCACTCAACCTCCGTCCTTCACTGTGTATAAGACCTAAATTTTCGATGCTGTATTTTTTTATACCTGGGCCAAAGGCACCAAGTGATGACATCGACGTCTACCTGGCTCCTTTAGTAGAAGAATTAAATAAGTTGTGGGAAGAGGGTGTGCAATCATTTGAATCTTTTAGAAAAAAAGAGTTTACGCTGAAAGCTATGTTGATGTATGCAATCATTTGTGTGTTGGAGAAGTACTTTCCCCCAGCATTCTTTGACATAAGTGTTCACTTGTTGGTACACCTATGCGACGAGGCACTTCTTTGTGGTCCAGTTAGATATCAGTGGATGTATCCGTTTGAAAGATTGATTAAAGTTTTTAAATATTACGTCAAGAATACGCGAATACATTGCAGGATCAATTGCAGATGAATACATCATCGTGGAGTCATCAATCTATACTCGGGAATATATGCCTGACTCGACTAGCGTTGATGACACTGATGAGTTTGTCGATGATGATACTGATGAGTTCGTCGATGTTGACACTGATTAGTTCGTCTAGCCATTGGGCCCTTGTTCATGGCACAAGAGTACAAAAAATATCAATTGAACGATTACGTATTCGGCGCAAAATTGTACGAGGAAAGTACAAATGTACAGAACTCGAGCATTTTATACAAGTATCTTACTTTCTTTCGAGCGAGCGCAAAAGATAAAAATCTCGTTAAAGTTGAAACGACTTACTATGGTGTAATTCGAAATATATTTGAATTAATTTATATAAGCTTCAAAGACGTTGTATTTTACTGTGACTTTGTAAGAGTTGAGGATAAAAATGCTTGTAAAGTTGATCCTGGCACCAATTTGATCATGGTTGACTTGCCCAAGTTGAAGAGCACGACCACGTGAGCAATGAGCCATTTGTTTGTGCATTTCAAAAGGTCGACCAAGTGTTTTACTCGGAGTATATCAACAACGAGCCAGGGTCAATTGTCCTATATGCGTCAAAGCATCTAAATAGTAGTGTGGATGACTTGGCTGCTCATACCGAATATCAATCCATTTTTTATGATATCCCGAATTTGAAACAATTTTTCAATTTGTAATAAATTTTCCAATTTGTACTTTATCAATCCATTTTTAATGCTTTTAATTGATTTGCACTTTATCATTTTCACTATTTTTATCTTTCTCTCTTTCCTTTGTATATGTATGTGTGTGGGGGGGGGGGGGGGGGAATGTGTGTGTAGTGTGCGTGTGTGTGGGCAGTAGGGGTGGGGGTGGGGGTGGGGATGTTTCGAATTTTTAGTAATTGTACATATTATGAGTTAGATGTTGTTGTTTTGGAATTTAGAATTGAGGTGTTAAACAATAATAATTCATTTGGATTTGTAGTAATTGTACATATTTGCAAGTCTTCTTCTAATTAATTTGGATTTATACTAATAACAACATTTTTTTTACAGAAAATGTCACCTTCAGGTATTAAGACGAGGATGATGATGTCGATTATGATGATGTCGTCTCGGCTCGGTGGTAGCGGAGGCGACGAGGGCTCCTCGTCCCCTAGGCTCCCCAAATGGGGAAAATTGGGGATGGTCGTCAAGAACAAGACGGGTCTATTAGTGAGATCTCTCGAGCTGGTAAAGACGATCATCGGCCCGGGGTACACTATTTGGACGGAGGTGCTAAATGAGCTCAAGTTAGCTATTTGGGTGGCACTACGGGTAATGTATTTATATTTATATTTATTCGTAACTAACATTGTATTTGTTAGACAAGAATAATTTAGCCTGGACCCAAAACTATGCGATTCCGTCTTGGAGCAGTTGAGGGAGCAACACAAGACGTGGAAGAAAAATATGCGAACCCGGTACTTTGGGAAGACCCGAGACTCCGTTATCCGAATGCGTGACTCTGTCCCGCCGAAGGAGCCGATCTCATTGGCATAATGGAAAAAGTTCATTGACAATGAGATCGGGGAGCGACAATTGGCATCTCGCAAATCGGGGAGGGAAAATCGGGCGAAAAAGACGGATGTGCACTACTCCGGTCGGACGTCTTATGCCGAGGTGGAGCATAGGATGATGGTAAGATTTATTTTTTCTATAATTACCGAAATATGTTATTCTGCATTATTTTACTTTGCGGGGCCAATACTAATTTTGCATTATTTTATTTCAGGGGACGGGGAGTATCCCTGGGGGTAGGCCACATAGGCTCGATACTTATGTGGTTATTCGGACGAAGAAGGGGAAGGATAAGGAGGTGTCCCTCATTGTCGCGTCCACGATTGTAAGTAATCCTACAGTTTACTTTTTGTTGATTACGTTATAATTTTTTTATTTACTTACTTAACTAATCATGTGCTTTTTGTCGTTTCAGGCAAATCTTAAGGAAGTGCATGAGTCGCAGTCTGATGCCGACAAGGCATCTTTGTCCACAGACGCACTCAGCCAAGTACTTGACGCTGATCGCAAGGGGAGGACAAGAGGGGGTAAGCTCGTGGGTGACCAAATTTAGGATCATCGGATTGGAGACGTGCAACACCGGGTTGGCTCGAACGGTGGACTCGCATGAAGCGAAGCTGTCCCATTTGGAGGCGATGGTCCAAGATATGTTCTCATCCATGAAGCGTTCATTGGGCGAAAATCGCAGGGGGAAAGGGAAGGGGAAGGTGGTGGAGGAGGACGAGGATGTGGACCTCGCTGACACGTGCAAACTCTGATGATCTAGTCCCCTATTTGGCTCCCTTCTACCGATCGATGTCGACACTTGGTTGGTCGAGCATATTTATACAGGACATATGTGATGTCCTGCGGATGGGGTGGGGGTTGAGGGACCCGAATACCGTCCAGGGTATGCCAGTTCATGGACGTGCAATTCAAGACATCGAGGCCAAGGTGCTCGTAACACATGTGATACCCGAGAAGGAGAACTCCGCATTGGGGTTGCACGAATAATGCGGCACGATGAATATACAAGGGTGTATGAATTCATATATCGTGTGGCCTATCCACCTCCTCAAACCTACCCCAGATATGTAGTGACATTATTTAAATTGAATTGATTTAAGTTGTTACATTTGAATTATATCGTGATGTATATTTGCATTATCTCTATTTTATTTAGATATATGATGTTTGAACAGGTACAACGTTGTTATAACAGGTACAAATATACTGCTGGGTACTGATAGTGGTCATACTGCCTAGTAGATTTTTTTTCAATTCTTCCCAGAATTATCACGGTCATTGACCGTGACAAAGAAAACTTATCACGGACAATGACCGTGATAATTTTTAAACATTGCCACGACTTTGTCACGGTCTTAGACTGTGACAAAGATTGTCAAGGTTGCAAATCGTGACAGGACCGTGACAAGTTAGTGACAACATAAGTTGTCACCCCCAGAATTATCACGGTCATTAACCTTGACAAGTTGGACTTATCACGGTCAATGACCGTGATAATTCGACAGATTTGGTGTAGTGTTGGTTTATGCTTGGTTGCACGAGGAATTTTATCTGCATGGTTCTCCTTAAATCAAAGTCAATGGCGGAGCTTAGAGCTGCTAGGGCATCCGCGTGACTGTTCTGCCCCCTGGGGAACTGCTGAACATCAACTCTATCAAACTTTACCATAAGTCCCCTTATAACAGCGAGGTAAGCTGCCATACTCTCATCCTTGGTGTTGAAGTCCCAATTTATCTACTTGGACACTAGCTTTGAATCGCCAAATACCCGAAGGCATTTTGCCCCTAGCAATTATGTTTTGCGCAGGTCGACAATTAGCACTTCATATTCCACTTCGTTGTTGGAGGCTTCAAATCCTAGCCTGATCCCTTGTTCGAGTACAGTCTTTTTTGGAGAAACCAATACAATACCTACTCCCGCGCCCTAGAGTTGGAGGCTCCGTCAATGTAAAGGTTCCAGTCGAAGGTTTTTGCTTCCTCTTCTGCTGGTTGCTCAATTTCAAACTAGGCTGTAAGATGATTCCCCGTGAACTCAGTGATAAAATCTGCTAGAATTTGCCCCTCAATTGCTGTTCTTAGTTGAAAGTGGATATCGAATCTTTTCAGCTTTACCGACCACTTTGACAGTCGGCTGGAGAGGTCATCTTTCCTTAGAAAATCTTTGAAGGGGTGTGAGGTGATCACAATGATGGAATGAGCCTAAAAGTAATGCTTCAGCTTCCTTGAGGCTATTACTAAGGCATATGCGAGCTTCTCTAGGGGAAAATAATGTTTCTTTGCATCCATGAGTGCCTTTTTTACGTAATAGACCGGGTGTTAGCCTCCTTCCTTCTCGCATACCAAGGCGAAGCTCACAGCGTGGTCTATCACGGTAAGATAGAGATATAAGGGGTCGCTTTTTCTTAGGATCACCAGCAAGGGTGGCTTGCTGAGGTAAGACTTGAGCTCTTCTAGGGCTCTAGAGCAGTCCTCGTTCTATACTAAGCCCTTATCTTTCTTTAATAGTTGGAAGAATGGTTGACAGTGATCCGAAGACTTAGCGATGAAGAGATTGAGTGCGACGAATATGCCGGTAAGCTTCTGGACATCTTAATCATTTAAGTGGGTTGTACTTTCCTGATGGAATCAATTTGATCAGGGTTTGTTTCAATCCCTCTTTTTCTAACCAAGTATCCTAGGAACTTTCCTAACTGGATACTGAATGAACACTTGCTAGCATTAAGTTTCATCCGGTATTTCCTAAGGATCTCAAAGGTTCCTGCTAGGTCTGAGAGATGGTCGCCTTTGAGTTTAGTTTTGACGAGCATGTCGTCGATGTATACCTCCATTATTTCTTCTATTTATTTATTGAACATCCTGGTGACCATTCACTAATAAGTCACTCCCGTGTTTTTAAGGCCGAACGATATGACTTTGTAATAATTTAACCCAATAGGAGTTATGAAGGAGGTCTTATCTTGATCTGGCTTATAAAGTGGGATCTGGTGGTATCTGGAGTAAGCATATAGAAAGATCATTCTTTCATGCGTTGCAGTGGAATTGACCAACTGATCTATCTTTTAGAAAGGAAAACTGTCTTTCGGACATGCCCTATTGAGGTCGGTAAAGTCAATACATACTCTCCATCTTTCGTTACTTTTGGGTACTACGACTGGGTTGTATAGCCATTTGGGAAATTGAACTTCCCAAATGGAACTTGCATCCAATAATTTTTCTACATCTTTCTCTACTCCCTTAGCCTTTTCTGGGGCTGTTCGACGAGCCTTCTAAGTGACTGGTTTGAAAGCTGGGTTGACGTGCAGTCGATGGCATGCAATTGTGGGCTAGTATGGTTCCCAAGCAAAAACATCCAGATTGCTCCGGGGGAATGTGGTGAGCTCCTTCTTTTCTTAGTCAGTGAGGGAGGCTCCGATCAGAAACTTCCTTTTAGGTAAGTTGACTCCAACTGTAACTTCTTCCAGGTCTTCGACGCCCCTATTTGCTGGGTGGACCTTGGTTTCCTCCATCCCTAGTCGATCGTACTGTAATTGTTATTTTGAAGGCAACACGCCTTCTTGGGCTTATTTCTGAACTTTCCTCTTATCTTTCTTCTTCTCATGCTTGGGGTGAATAACTGAGATGAAGCATTTTTTAGCCAAAGCTTGGTCGCTACGAATCTCGACCACCCCCGATCTGTTATGCACTTGAGTTTCTGATGATATGAGGATGGAACGACCTTCATGGCATGGAGCTAGCCCCTGCCCAGAATGGTGTGATAGGGGGATTCGACATCTACTACCAAAAACTCGATCATCTTCAAAATACTTCCTGCCCTGACCGACAGGACTATCTTGCCCAGTGACATGGTTATCCTTCCTATAAAGTCGACCAGCGAAATGGTGGCCTCTTTGAGGTCGACAATATTCAACTTTAATTTGTGGAATAAGTCTAGGTACATCATTTTGAAAGAGCTACCTTGGTCGACGAGCAACCTGTCGATGTCCCAATTAGATATCCAGAGTTTGATGTCCAATGCGTCATGATGAGGGGTTCTCACCCTAACTAAGTCATCTTCAGTAAACACAATGTGTTTGCTGTAGTCGATGTCTTCAGTAAACATAACGGCAGTAAGCTTATTAATTTTCATCTGAATAACGTTTCCTTATACTTGCTTGAGGTCTGATGCCCCATGAATTACTGCGAACTCATGGACTATCTCGTCCTCGAGGACGTTGTCTGAATTTTAGTCACCATTAGCTGCGACTTTGTCTGCCTTCTTGTCTATGAACTCATTGAGATGACCAACTTGGGCTAGCTCCTTGAGATGAGATTTGAGTGCTTTGCAGTGTTCAGTCCTGTGATCGCCCTTTTTATGGAATGCACACCTCAATGCATTATTGCACTTCGTTGGATCTCCTCTCATCTTCTTGGGCCACTTGACATATGTCTCTTCCTTGATCTTGGTGAGGATTTTTTATATCAGTTCCTTGAAGATTATGTTAACAACCTGAAACGCTTTTGAGGAGTCATTCTTGTTGCCGTTTTTGGTGCCATTCCTGCCCCAATTATTATTTCCTTTCTTATGGGAATCATTCTTCTCTGTCCATTTATTCATCTTCACGCGACCATTATCCACTGCATTATAATGGATTACATCTTTGACTTTGGCATATTTTTCAATACGGGCCATCAGTTCGTCGATGGAATTAGCCTCCTTCTTAGTTAGGGATTGGTGCAGTAAGGAAGTGCTTGGCAGATCGATCTTGAAGGACGCTACGGTAACCTGCTCCGAGCAGTCCTCAATCTCATTAAAAATCTCTCAGTACCTCTTGGCATACTCCCTGAGGTTTTCATGTGGCTTTTTCTTCATTGTGAGCAATGCATCCATCCGCTTAGGGTGGGAGCTGCTGGATATGAAACGAGCTGTGAATAATTCAGCTTGAGCCGTAAAGCTTTTGATAGATCTATGTGGAAGCCTCTCGAACAATTTTTGGGCCACGTCGTACCAGCTAAAAGGGAAGATGATACACATTAATGTGTCGTTATAGCTTCACAGGGTTATGGCTTGCCTGTACTACTGGACATGATCGATAGGGTTAGTTTTCCCATAATAGATCTTGAATCTAGGGATTACGAATTGTAACACCCCGTATTTTTATGTTTTCCAAATTTTGGGGATTTATTAAATTTAATGTGAGTAAATGATTTAATATAAATCCGGAAATTAATTATGTTATAATTATTAACGTGATGAGAGTTAGTAATTATGGAAAATTTGTTGAATATTACTAATGAGCAAAGTAATATATAATATTGGTTCTATTAAATGTCACGAGTGAATAGAATGACAATTTTGGAATTTTAAGTCTGGACGCGCCTGTGTCGCGTCGGGAATAAATGTTAATTAATAAAAGTGAAATATTTTTAAGTTATCCGTATGGTCGTTTTGAGTGCGCCAACTTGTCCGGAAGGGTCGAGATAGTCAGAAAAGTGTACTCGGGGGTTTAGTTTGGGTCTCGGGGCATTTTTATGCCTATTTAACACCCCGGTAGGGCATTTTGGACATTTTGCATTTTTGGGTAATTAAACCCACGAGAATTATTAGGCTATATCAGCCATTTAGAAGAGTCCTTTAGGGTTATTAGACTCAAAACCTTAGAACGGCCATAAGAGAGGGAAGGAGAAAGCTTTCCAAGCAATCCAAGGCCAAAAAGTCATCCAATTGCACCGCCATCACCACCAACGCGTAGATCGCGCGACGGGGAACGCAACCACACCAAAATCGTCAGCTAACCAGAATTCTAAAATTTCCAGGCAAGTATTTATCTTGCTTATTTTCGTTAATGCATCGTTCATGTTAGTCTAGGGTGATTAGGATGAGTTTGGTAGAAGAAAATTCATGTCGGAGATAGGAAAAGCGCATGTAGTAATGATTTGAATGATAACCTGAAAACCCCTTCACATGTAGAGGCTTAACCACGAATTTATGATGAATTAGGAGTAGAAATTTCTGGGAAAATACTGATTAGAACCATGTTTAAGAAATTCTAGGGTTCTTGAGTTTTATATGAGTTTTGGCCTATTAATCTATGGTTATTGATGGAAAATTGCATGCTTTACGTGGAAGATGTATAATATGGGTGTATACTGATTGTAGTACAAATTTTTGGCGATTGGGAATGAAAAATCTGGATTTGGATGAGGTTGTGTGTTAGAACCCGTAACTGGTTTCCTGCAGAATTCGCCATACCTGCTTGATCGATCGATCGAGCCTAGAGCTTCGATCGATCAAAGGTTCGATCGATCGAGCCCCAGCCCTCGATCGATCGACCCCTTCTGGCAGACTTATATTTCCCTCTTTTTTCAATAGTTGAATTAATTCTAAATGAAGAATACTCCTTAGACATCCTTATTAAAATATTTTGGGAGATAAAGATGACCAGTAGGATTTAGTAATGATTATGAGACCTTTAATGTAAGGCGAGATTTGCATTTTTGGGATGTTTATATATAAGAGACGATGGAACCTTGTATTAAAGGGAGAGACGCGTAAGATAGTTACGATGAATAATAGATGAGTACCTACTGAATTCTACACTTGGGAGGATAGAGTCCATGAGTGGTACGTAGTAAGTTGGATTAATCCCTCAATTAAAGTTATAGACGAACCGTTATACGTGATAATTAATAATGGGAAAATAAGGATAAATGTCGTAATTATGGGTTATGAGATGAACCTAAATTGATATGATAAAAGTAGTATACTTATATGACTGTGTGTATGCATATATTATATACATGTGAAAATCATGCCCGCGCTACTTGCTATCCCTGAGGTTACCGCGCTGGGACAGTCTTATCTCGAATGGGCCTTCATGGGGGATATTGACTCGTACCCTAGAAGATAGGAATCCTAGGTACAGGCTATCGAATCGATAGTCACGATCCTAAGAGACGCGAGGGTATGTGCTGACCTCTTGGACTTGGAAACTATGCTTCGCCTCAATATTATTTGTGTATGTATTAATACAGTTCGAGAGTTATTCCGAACTTGTATTTCCCTTAGTACGATTGATACGGGGATTGGATAGCAGAGTATGACCGCACCATAATTTTTATGTGGGGTGCTGTTAGAATATATATATTATACGAGTATTTAATATATATATAAATTTCGGAAACTTGGAACCTCCTATTGTGTTTATGGAAAGTAAGAAATGCATAATGACTTTAATTTGGAAATACTTGATTTGAAAAGTGTAATGTGAAACTTTATTAGCAAATAAGGTTTAAATGAGAACTTTGTGATCAAATGAAATTATCCTCTTAAATAATTAAATTGTCCAGTCTTAAATCTTACGAGTAACCTAAGATAAGTTAAACCGTTGGGAAGGTTAGTGCGATAGGTGTGCACATTAGAAGAGAGGTGAGAATTTCTCAAGGGAGTGCCGCACTAATATGTTGTTGCATTGGTCTGTAAACATTTTAAATACTTGCTAAACAAATTTTCAATCATTTACACAATCGGGCTCTGACCCGTTTCCATTTTCTTTTCTCTCTTGTATATATATGTATATATTACAGGTGCCCAGCCACAGGGGCGTCTTGCATAGGGTCCTCTGGAAGGAACGCGCTGCAGCTTAGGTGGGAGTTGCAGGCCTCTTGCTTAGATGACTTCATTTATTTGATTCCACTCCTAGCATATTTATTCAGTTGGGCATGTGTCGCCCGTTTCCATTATCCAGTTGTTTTATTTGAACATTGTGATTTATCAATTTCTAGTTTTGTCATTGGATTTATTACTATCTGGATGTTTTACTTTAAGTATTAAATGTTGGATTCATTTAGATGGATGTTTTTGTTCCAGTATAGTTGTTGTGTGATTCTTTATTTATGGATAATGTAAAGATTTAAATCTTGGTTTATAAAATAAATTTTGGAAAGTAATGTCTAAAATGGTTTTGACACTTAGCTTAATTATTTAGGGTGTTTAAATTGGAAAAGTTATTTTTCGACAGTGATGCTAAGAATGAACCAACTGTTCACCTTGATTTTAATTTAATAAAGGAGTGATCGCCCGGTATTTAATTAGGCGGGGTATCACACGAACTTCTTGGGGGGCTCTTCTTCTTCTTCTTCTTAAAAAATGGGACTTCATTTGGGTGTTAAGAGCTCTTCTAGCTAGCTCTCGTGTGGATCTGGCCCCTCGGTGGGCTGGGGGGTGATACATCTCCCTACGGACCAAACTCTTGAATTCATCATTCTATTGACCAGGACTCCCACGGCGTCGAACTGGTTGTACTCATTCTAATCGACCATCATCTGACCTGTTTTTCTCAATTCTCCCTTGTTCGCGCTTGGGGCTCCTTCCTTGGCTGTGAGACTTTCTCAACTGAGGACTAAGAGTCCGATCATAGTGTCGTCTTATTTTTATGTGGAGATCTCTCTATTCTTTCCATTCGCCTTTTTAGGTGAGCATTCTCCTCTTATTGACGACGAGTGGCTTCTTCTTGCTCTCGAAGTCTAGCCTTATAGGCATCGACTAACCTCGAAATCTATGTGGACCTTGGTGGTCCATGACTCTCTTCAGAAGACTGCCTTTGCTGGCGAAGCCTTGGATTTGGTTGGCAAATTTCAGACCTCACCCTAGGAGGAGCATGTTCTTCCTGAACGTCGCCGGCTTGAGGGATGTTACTGTTGTGGTGAGACATTGAGGGCTTTCAATTAATGAGTTTTCTCGTAGGAATAACAGTCATTCCCACAGACGACACCAATTATGGTATCAAAAAATATCACAATAGATGTATTATGAAGAACAATCACAATCAAGTAAGAAATCAGATATTCACACACATACAACACAACTGTGTACGTGGGTTGACAACTTGCCTGCGTCCACGGAGAGATCTGCTTTTTTATTAAGTATCTCTCAATATGCTTGGTTACATGCTCCTATGCTCCGGGCCAAGGTCATAATTTATAAATTTAGAATTTCAGTTGTTCAAGTAACTCCACGATGCCCGTGATGATCCATGAATCCCTTGAATATCTCCACGAGATTATAGGGGATTGACTTGGTTTTGGGGCGCTGTGGATGGCACATACTCGTAGCTTATTTCCATGATATAAGGCTGGGCAGCTCTTTAAATTTGTTGGGTCAGTTCGACCGTTCTTGTGGGCTAAGAATAAAATTGGTCCCCACATAAGGCAAACCCACTAGTCCCATACCTACTAAGTATTTGTAAAATTAAGGTGAGAGCGTACTAACCGAAATTCCGTCGTCCCCGCGGTGATGAATATAATTAACACAATAAGTCGCACAATCCAATTTATCAACAAATATATAATTTCTCATATAATCACAGCCGAGCTCAATGTAATTTATTCAATCCATCGTCATAATTAACGCAGTTTGTTTTATCCAATAATTTTAATTTCAACATCATGCGAGTTTAAGGAGCACACCACAATAATTTACTTTCATTATACCTACATAATTTCATATGATTTCACAAGTTCATTTTTCATTTAAATAACGCGATTATGATTTTTTACATGCAAACCTATCCCCATAATCACAAAACCAAATCTCTACCCTAAGCACACAAGGGTTATAAGTTTTAAATTTAGATTAAGATTTTTACAAAAGCAGTCCTAAATTAGATTTCACTTTCCATAATTAAGGTTGCTAATTTATTTTAAAAAAATCATGTAAATTTATGTTTAGGCGATGTTTAAAATGCATAATACTAAAGAGAGAGAATAGAAGTATTCATGCCTTAGAAAAAAATCACGAGATAATTTTGAATAGATGGTTGTGTTTCTCTCGAGAAGACGACAAAAATATGTTCAACGATCTTGAGAATACTCGGTTTAAACCTTCAAAACTTGCATTGAATCTTGCTTTTAAATGGGGCTAGGGTTTTGTAGATGGAAGAAGAAGATTTTTTTTTGCTTCTTAAGTCGAATCCTCTCCCGATTTTTATATAAAAAAATACAATTTTCAATTTTAATCCTAATTTAAATTTCACTTAAAACATTAATTTTATTTATAAATACCAACCTTTTTACATACCAAAGTTAAATAGATTTCAAAAATTATTTTTTTGAAATTTTTAATTTAATAAAAAATTTTACGACTAAAAAATTACGAAATGTTACAACCTTAAAAACCTATTAAGAGTTTTTGAAATATATTTTAGATTGTAATTCTTAATTAGTTAATTTCTTTAGCCATTTTCCCTATAATCATTAGGGGTGTTCGCGGTCCGGTCCGGTTCGGTTTTAAGGTTTTTTTTGGACCGGACCGACTTGATCGGTCCTCTAAAAAAATGGACCGAGACCAGACCGATAATGTCGGTTAACCGACCCTAGTCGGTTCGGTTTTTTATAGGGTCGGTCCGGTCTAACCCGTCGGTCCTCACATTAATGAATTACATCATTTATAATAGTACAAATATACCCGAGTCTATTTTTTTCAAACATTAAAAACTAAAAAATATCAAAATTTGCGATTGAAACAAACCTACTATTGGATTAAACTATAATTTAAACTAATCAAATATTGAAATATATATTTTTACTATTTATTTATCTTATATATATACATATATATATATATAAATATATTATTTTATATACAGTCGGTCCGGGTCGCTCCTAACAGGGTTTTTGAAACTGTAAACCGTGGACCGGACCGACTAGGTCGGTCCACCAAAAAAATAAACCGAGACCGGACCGATTAAGAAAAAAGACCCAAAAAAAAAGAATCGGTTCGGTTCGGTCCGTCGGTCCAGTCGGTTTTTTGAACACCCAATCATGGAAGGACTCGTTGAATGTGAAGAAGCCCCATTAAACGTGCAGGTAGCAGCCACATTGCAGCAGATTGCAATTTGAAATACTGAACGAGAAAAATAAAAGTCCAAACTGGTGGGTAAAGGGAAGGTGGCGATCTGCATCATATACACATACACACAGACCAAAAACTCTGACTCAAAATTCCTCAACCCTCTTTTTCACATTTTTCCATTATTCCCACATTCCCAAAACAACTTGCCCATATATTCTCTGACCCTTCTTTTATATTTAGCTTTCTGAAATTCATGTATGATCTTCCTCTACACAATTGCCTAAAAACTTCATCTTCTTCAATCCAAGTTTGTGTTTGTGATGGGCCATCACAGCCCCAAATCGGATATATCCTTTGCTGGAACGTTTGCTAGTAGTGCTTTTGCTGCTTGCTTTGCTGAGGTATCTCACTTTTATGCACATTTGCATGTTTATATGTTTAAAAAGATTCACAACAACTCATTTAGATTGATTTCATTATAAAAAAGGTCATTTTTTTAGTGGGTGTGAATTTTGTTATTGAGAATGACTTCATGGTTAGTGGGTCGGTGGGTGAGATTTTAATGCACAATATTTTGTCAAATATATGATTTGGGATCTTAAGCATTTAATCCCATTTTTAGAGATTCACTTGTAGTCACTCGCATGTTTTGTTTTTTAAGTTGTTGCTGTTATTGTAAGAGCATATGTAATGGAGGAGATGGACGAAAGGTATGTTTACCAAGAAAAAGGGTGTTTTGCCTAATAAGATGTGTATGCATCCCCAATGGTGATAAAAGAGAATTTGTAATTATAGTTCCTACGGACAACTGTTGTTCGTAGGAAATAAAAACAATGTTTTTTAGAAACAACAGAAGTTTGTAGGAATTATTAATAACAACAGTAGTTCGTAGGAACCCAAATATATAATAAAAATTAAGTATTAATACTTTCTATGAACTTTTTTTTTTCGTTGGAATTCCTACGAACTTCAAAAGTTCGTAGGAAGTATTTGCAAATTCTGTAACCAATTTGTAACTTTAGAGAACGACTACGGAACGACTTAGAGAATTTGCTGTAAACTGCCCACCATTACAGACCAAGGGTTCTGTAAAACTACAAATTTCTTTGGCATTATGCATCCCCATTGTGGATGCTCTAACAACTATGCGACAAGTGTCGCTCTATGCGAAAAGGAAGAGGGGCGGTTAGTGACGGTTATGGGTGGTTATTAGACTTAGATTAATTTTGAAAATACATGGGATGAGAGTCTAACAAATCTTTAGTGATGGAAGTAAAGCCAAAAAAACTAGGGCAATTTACACTTGGGTCCCTTATTGACATTTTTTAAACATTTAAGGACAATTTGCTATTAGGTCCACTTGTTATGCCACTAACGTGGACTTCTACAAGAAGAGAATTAGTGGACCTAAGTGTTTAAAATTTGTCAAAATTCCTTTAGTGTTTAAAATTTGTTTGCGAGGGACCTGAGTATTTTTCCCAAAAAAACTAATATGATTTTCACTAAGCACTGAAATGATTTTAATTAAGCACTGAATCACCTTATGCTCTGGTCATATTTTTTACTACCTCCTTCCAAAACTAATAATTCATATTTAAAAATGACAATTTCTTAAGGGAATTTTCGAGTCACCCACCAATTAATTTTTGGGTTTAGGAGACCATTAGTGTTATCCCAAATTTTAGGTATACATTTAAAATCTTGTAATGTACATGAATTATTTGTAATTTTTTTGGAAATTTTTGTATTTTGTATGTTAAATATTATAATGTATATGTGAATTTTTGTAATACACACGCGTTAAGTTTGTGTGTACCCTAATTTATAAGTTATACATTAAGGGTTAGAGACCTAAATGCCCAAATGAAGTGTAAGTGGAGTAGGGCCAATAAAAATTATGGGGGTAGGGACTAAAATGGAAAAGTTCTCTTTTTTCATCCCACCCTATTAACATTAATCATTAAAGTGTATCTGTAAAACTAAAATACCATCTAACATAATCTCTCTCCTTAACCCACCTCTTTTTCTCTAAGCATAATTGTGTTTTTGTGAATACTTGCTAGGTTGATTAGTGAAGTATTTTTAATAACTAGTTTAGTATCGTGAAATTTGGTTTGTTGATTGCGCTAAAAAAAGAAGAAGAGGAAAGTGGACTATTTATTTGGGAAATTTGGGACAAAGGTAGTAATTCTTAATTGCTTCCAACTGATGAAGTGGTTAGATTATCTCTAGCATGAAGCTTGTTTTATATATTTTGAGCAACAATACCTTTAGGGTTAAAGAAAGATGAGCAATCATGATTAGGCAACCAAAAACTCTTTAAAAGACAGGGGTTTTTAAGTTCCATATTTGTGTTGATGAGTTGCATTTTTCAACGATGCCTTTTTTTTTAATTTTTTTACTTTTTAGTTGAATTAATCACAAGAATTTATGGAAATTGGCTTAAATGTTACTGTTCACACACGGGGTACTGTTCGTACGCGGGTTATCGTTCACTTTTACTTCTTATTTAAGGAGAGTTTAAGCCATGATTCAAAACATATAGAAATAGAAGAGAGCTTTCATTGTTCTTTATTTAGTGCTCTTGTATACACTTTGAGAGGATTGTGAGGCTTGAGAGATTTGTAACCCTTGTTATTTATATTAAAGAAAGGAAGCCATTATCCGTGGACGTAGCCAATTTGGTGAACCACGTACATTTTGTCTTGTGATTTGTTGGTGTGTGATTTCTCATTACTTTGCGTTTAGAGTGTATTTCTCTTGTTATCTCTTGAGTTTCTCTTTATCTTGGATCTTGGGTGTGCATGAATCACTCCATTGAGTGAGTATCCGCACAACAAATTGGTATTAGAGCTATGGCTTGTAGGGTCTTTTTGCTTTGTGTACATCCAAGGTGTTTGAAAAATTCTTAAGTGGGATTTTGGTCTTGACCCAGTTGTTTCTTGTTGAAGACTCATTTCGGAGATTATAGAATTTCTACATCTAAGGTTGCAAAGGTGTTAACGGTGAGGTTTGACTTGGAGAAGTTTGATGGTAAAACCATTAATTTTGCCACGTGGCAATGTCAAATAAGAGATGTCTTGATCCAACAAGGTTTGCACAAGACGTTGAGGAGGGTTTTGGCTAAACCTGAGAATATGTCAGAGGATGATTGGAGAGAGTATGACTTACAAGCGTGTAGCACAATCTGGTTAAATCTCGCACAAAATGTGGTATACTATGTGATGAAGGAGGAATCGACGGAGAAAATATGGAAGAAATTGGAAGACAAATATATGACGAAAAGCATAGATAGTCGACTCCATCTCAAGAAGAAGCTCTTCCAATTTGACTATATTGAAGGTGTGTCGATGTCCGAACATCTTGATGAGTTTAATAAAAATTTCTCGAATTTATTAAGCTTAAATCTTGATATTGATGACGAAGATAAAGTTTTGTTGCTTCTATATTCACTTTCGGACTCATCTGAGCATTTGAGCACCACATTGCTATATGGGAAGGAGGAGGTGAAGTATGGTGATGTCTCTTCGGCATTGTTGGGGAGTGAGAAGCAGAAAAAGGAGAAAAGTGATTCTCAGTCTGATGCGTTGGTTGTATAGGATAGGACCGAGGAGAGAAGGCAAGGTGGAAGAGGAAGCTCTAGGTCCAAATCTAGGACCAAGGGCTTGGCAAATGTCATGTGTTACAAGTGCAAGAAGAAGGGGCATTTAAAAAATGATTGCCCTAAGCTAAAGGCAAGAGACGATAAGAAAGGTTTCGCGAGATCAGCCAATTCTGTCACGTCGAAGGACGATGAATTTGGGAGTATGTTAACAATTTCTTCACGGGAAAGCTCTTCAAACAAGTGGATACTTGACTCAGAGTGTTCTTACCACAAGTGCCCCAATAGAGTTATTCCATACCTTTATGGAGGTGGATGAAGTTAAAGTCTTTATGGGTAATGACCATATTTGTCGGTGGATTGGCACGATCAATTTGAAGATGCATGATGGAGTGACTCGGACTCTCACGAATGTTCGGCATGTTTCGGAGTTAAAAGAAGAATTTGATTTCTTTGGGTGCTTTAGATTCCAATGGGTGCAAGATTGTACTCGAGGGCGGAATGTTAAAGGTTGTCTTGAGTGCCTTGGTGGTGATGAGAGGAAAGAAGGAGGGAAACCTCTATTTTCTTATAGGGAGCACGGTAGCATGTCATGCCTCGATTGTTGATAACAAAGAAGAGGCAAAGCTGGATTTCACTAGGCTTTGTCATAAGTGTTTGGGACATGCTGGGGAGAAGGCCACGACAATGTTGTGTAAGCAAGAGTTGCTAAAGGGTGCAAAGAGTTGCAATTTGGCTTTTGTGAGCATTGCGTGCTTGGGAAGCAAATACAGGTCAATTTTGGCACGATGATTCATTGCACGAAGGGCGTACTTGATTACGTTCACACGGATGTTTGGGGTCCTTCGAAGACACCATCTTTGGGGGTGTTTCTTAAATGTAAGACGATGATGGAGAATTAGACCGGTAAGAAGATCAAGATTCATAGGTCGGATAACTACGGCTAGTACCGATATGATCCTTACTTGAAGTATTGCGAGGAGGGTATTGCTCGACACTTTACAATTCGAAAAACGCCACAACAAAATGGAGTAACAGAGAGGATGAACCGGACCTTACTTGAAAAGGTTTGGTGTATGTTGTCAAATGCGGGATTTCCGAAGCGGTTTTGGACGGAGGCTTTATTCTATGCTTGCTTCATTATCAACCCTTTGCCATCTACTGCAATTGATTATAAGATTCCTACAGTGGTTTGATCATATACACATCCTACTTATGAAACAGTATCAGTTTTTCGGTGCCCAACTTATTTTCATGTTAGTGAGAGCAAAATTGATCCGAGAGTTCGAAAGGCAATTTTCATGGGTTCAAGCAATGGGGTCAAGGGATACAAGTTATGGTCCCCGGAAGATAAGAAGATAGTGGTGAGTAAGGATGTGACTTTTGATGAGGCGTCTATGTTCAAGATGCCAAAGGTAGAGAAAGAAGATTATCCGGTAGGGAATGAGAGTGAAAAGATGGAATTGGAGGTGACTACTCCAATCGACTCTTCAAGTGAAGAGGTGGAGGTTTCGGATGAGGGACTTAGTCAATAACGGCAAGAACAACCATCTTTGGCAAGCGGAAGAGAACAGAGGGTTCAGAAAACTACAAAAAGACATGGCTTCAATGTTGACACAGTTGCTTAGGCATTATTAGTTTACGGTGATGAGCCGTTTACGTATCGTGAGGCGATGAGTGATACTCATTGTGATGAGTGGAAGGTTGCCATGGGTGAGAAGATTGATTCTCATCACAAGAACCAAACTTGGGAGCCTGTGAAGTTGCTTAAGGGGAAGAAGTCTGTCGGGAGTAAGTGTGCGTATGCTAAGAAAGATGGGGCTCCAGATTCCTTCCAATGTTCGTTACAAGGCAAGGTTAGTGGTCAATGGCTTTGCACAAAGGGAAGGTGTTGATTACAAAGGAGTGTTCTCTCCGGTGGTGAAACACACTTCCATCCAGGTGCTATTGGCTATGGTAGCGCATTTTGACTTAGAGCTTTAATAACTCAATGTCAAAACGACATTTTTTATGGGGATTTAGAGGAGGAGATTCACATGTCTCAACTAGAGGGTTTCAAGGTTGTTGGCAAGGAACATCACGTGTGCAAATTGCGAAAGTCTTTGTATGGATTGAAGCAATCGCCTCGACAGTGGTACAAGTGGTTTGACATGTTTATGTTTGGTCAGAAATTCACACGGAGTGATTTTAATCATTGTGTTTATTTCAAGCGGCTCAAGGAAGGTACTTTCATCTATTTACTCATGTATGTTGATGACATGCTCATTGCTTGTTCGAGCATGATAGAAATTGACAAGATAAAGGCTCAATTGAGCTAAGAGTTTGATATGAAAGATTTGGATAAAGTCTAGAAGATTCTCGGCATGGAGATTAGTAGAGAGAAGAAGAAGGGAAGGTTGAGTCTTTTTCAAAGGCAATACTTAGAGAAGGTCGTAGCACGGTTCGGGATGTAGGATGCAAAGCCTGTGAATACTGCCTTGACTGCACACTTTAGACACTCGGCTATAATGGCTCCGAGCACCGAGGATGAGTTTGAGTATATGGCTCAAGTTCCGTATGCAAGTGCAATGCAATGGGTAGCTTGATGTATACCATGGTTTGTACTAGACCGAATATTGCTCAAGCAGTGAGCGTTGTGAGTAGGTATATGGCAGATCCGGGCAAAGAGCATTGGAATGCGGTGAAGTGGATTTTGCCGTATCTACGGGGTTCACTTGATGTGGGACATGTCTACTAACGGGTGGAGAAGTCACATGTGTGTGGGTATATGGATTCGGCTTATGCGGGTGATTTGGACAGGCGTCAGTCGACTACGGGGTATGTTTTCACAATAGCTAGTGGTCCGATGAGTTGGAGGTCCATGTTGCAGGCCACGGTTGCTTTGTGTACTACGGAGGCGGAGTATATGGGGGCAACAAAAGCGTGAAGGCGGCCCTATGACTTCAAGGTCTTATTGGTGATTACACAGGATTGTGTGGAGGTGCATTGTGATAGCCAAAGCGCTATCCACTTGGCCAAGAACCAAGTTCAGCATGGAAGGACCAAGCATATTGATGTCCGGTTTCATTTCATACGAAAGGTTATCGATGGGGGTATTGTTGTTTTGAAGAAAATTGACACCAAAGATAATCCGACTGACAGGTTGACAAAGGTGGTACCGGTGGTCAAGTTTGAGCATTGCTCAAACTTGATCAATGTTCTATATTGTTGAGACCCATCGGGGTTGACTAGTGGTGTTCCTAAATGATTGAGCTGATGTGTGGGGGTTACACACTTCTTTCGCCAAGGTGGAGATTTGTGAAAATTGGCTTGAATTTTACTGTTCACATGCGGGGGGCACTGTTCACACCCGGAGTACTGATCACACGAGGAATACTATTCATATGCGTTTTACTGTTCACTTTTACTCCTTATTTAAGGAGAGCTTCAACCATGATTGAAAACACACAGAAATAGAAGAGAGCTTCTATTGGTCTTCATTTAGTGCTCTTGTATACACTTTGAGAGGATTGTGAGGCTTGAGAGAGCTGCAACCCTTGTTGTTTATATAAAAAAAAGGATGCCATCATCCGTGGACATAGCCAAATTGATGAACCACGTACATCTTGTCTTGCCATTTGTTGGTTTATGTGATTTCTCATTACTTTCTCATTACTTTGCATTTAAAATGTATTTCTCTTGTTATCTCTTGGGTTGCTCATTATCTTGGATCTTGAGCGTGCATGAATCACTCCATTGAGTGACTATCCGCACAACAGAACTCACATTTAGATCAGTATGATTCTAAAAGTAAATTTTTTTAGTGGTTTGTGAATCATTCTATTGAGAATGACTTCTTGGTTGGTGTGCAGGATTTTAGTGCACAAAATTTTGTTAGGACTTGGGTAGGTTGACCAAATATGTACACTAATCAATTTTATGTTAATTTCTATTTAAAAATGACAATTTTTTAAGGTTACACTCATTTGACGGCCAAGACAAGTTTATTATGCCTAAGAAAGGAAAGTGGACTACGGAGGGAGTATTTCTTGATTGTATCCAACCGATGAAGTGGTTAGATTATCTCTAGCGAACCATGCAAAGTGCTAGAGGCTTGTTTTATATGTTTTTTGATCCAACAATACCTTTAAATTGGAATACTTGCAATAGAAGTAAGGATGTGTTTGGAAACTCGATTCCATTGCAATAAAAAAAATTGCAGTTTAAAATTTGAAAATTTTGAACTGAAAATATCCCACTTTCAGATCCATGGCATGGAATTGAGGTTCTCAAATCCACCCTTAAATTTCTCATCCATAATTGAGATTTCGTAACTTGAGTTCAAGCAAAATGATTGACGGTGCGGCAATGGTCGTATTACGAATGGTTCTGTTTGCTTCAAACTTCCATAAATTAACCCAAACCCATTCTTCCTCATTCACTTCAAAGTCCAATTAACAAAACAATGATGAAACAAAACAAGCAGTGGAGTGTAATTGAGGGGGATTCTGAATACTATGTTGTTTGGGTCATCATACAGGGATTTATAGTAGTGGGGATGAGAGTTTATTGGGAGTTTGGTATTTTAAGGGAGTTCTCACTGTAAATTTACACATACACTGAAGCCTAACATGTGTATGTGTTCTACATAGTTGGAGGCGTCCCAGGGGTTGAATTTAACCCTTCCTAGTCTACGATCTCGTAGAAAACTAGCATAAAATCTAGCATAACCGCTCCAACACTTGCACTAAGCAAATCTGTTTGAATATTTTTTTTCTCTACTGAACCAAGGAGTAACACCACTAGTAGCAGCAGCAAGAATTGGGCATATATGGTGTTATTTCAGTGTTTAACAATGCAGGCGCACTTATGTATTGCTCCGTTAAGAGATATTATGAATTCAGTGAAGTAATTATCTATTTTAAAGACAAAAATCAAAATGCGTTGTTGCAAATACATAAGACTAAATATTGCAACAGAAACTCCACAAATGCTTGTTGAAATGGTGCCAAGGTTGGTATATAATGTTTAAAATACAAGTTTGCCACTTTAAAGGAGGGCATGTAAGTACTTTCGTCAAATTCTGCCAAGTTAGTGGCTGATTTTGGACCGCTCGATAGGAATGAAAAATACATTAGGGGCTGAATAGAAGTTTTTTAAATATTATAGGGCCATATAGGTAATATAATCAATTATTGAAATCGAGGAAAGTTGTAAGTTAGGGATTATATTATATTTTTTTCGAATTTTTTTCATTAGGCTAGTTTTTATGGTTTCTTTACGAGGTTGATGTAGCGAAAAGCGATGGAATAAAGGGATCAAACCCTAAACCCTTGAATCCACAAGGAAAAAGCTTCACAAAACCTCAAAAGAGGGAATAAACTCCAAATTATATTGATAATAAGGATGATGTGATTATAAGCTTACACCTCTTGCCAATATATATAGGCAAGTAAAAAGGAAACAAAATATATTAAAATAATACACACTTAACCCACTAGAGAAAGCAATGAAAGAAAGAGATAAATTAACACCTAAACCACCCATTTAAAGAAATCTTTAAAAAATTATAGAAGTGTAATTATCACTTCACATAGTACATATTGAGGTTTACCACTTCACATAGTACATATTGAGGTTTACCACTTAATCATAGTGCAAGAGGCACTTGATTTATGTTATTCAATATAAGGCAGAATGTTGCTGTCAGAATGCTGCTGTCAGTACTTTTCTATTACTATTCATACGAACAGTATTGTTGTTCCACATCAGTCCCCTCTACTTGAACAAAACTCGTCCTCGAGTTAGGATAAAACGGCTCGTCTGGAGGGTGATACTCAAATAGGTCAGCAACGTTGAAGGTGGATGAATATTCATGATATTTGGTAGTTCCACCACATATGCATTGTCGTTAATTTTCCCGGAGGTACGAAATGGCCCATACTTCTTGATCTTCAGTTTACTAAACTGGAAATCTATTCATGCACAAATAAGCCATGACTAAATCTCCAATCTCAAAAACTTTGATCCTCCGACAACCTTGGTAATGGGACCAAATCCAAAGCATGTCGTGGGGGTTTACTGTACACGATCTCAAAAGGAGTTCTGCCGGTCGATCGGTTCATCATGCTGTTGTATGCGAACTCCATCTGAGGAAGAACTGCATCCCATTATTTAGGTCTATCTCCACACGTGCAACGAATCAAGTTGCCCTATGTACGATTCGTAGTTTCTGTCTGGCCATCGGTCTGGGGGTGTGCTGTGCTGCTATACTTCAAAGTACTACCAAACTTCCCCAACAAAGTCTTCCAGAAGTGACTAATGAATTTCACGTCACGGTCAGACACAATGGATTTGGGCACTCCATGCAAACGAACTATCTCCCTGAATAATATATTGGCAATATTAGAAGCGTCGTTGATTTTCTAGTAGGGAATGAAATACGCCATTTTTGAAAACCTGTCAACCACCACAAATATAGAATCCATCTTGCGTTGGGTTCGTGGCAGCCCCGACTCCCAACACAAATTTCATGGACAAATCCTCCCAAATATGCGCTCTGGCACTTACAGTGGCGTATAAAGTCTTGTATTCTGTACCTATCCTTTTGCAGTTTGGCATATGGGGCATTTCATCACGTATCTGCCCCCGTCTCGCTTCAACCGTGGCAAGAAATAACGTTCTTTAACTAAAGTAATAACCATCTCCTTATTAAGGTGACCTCCCAGTACTCCGCTATACACTTCTCTGAGTCTTTGGAATGCACAGACGGTTAGCCTGAAAGAGGAAACCGTCGTGGACGTGAAAATCTCCAGCATCCAGCTTCGACCGACACTTCTCCCAAATGTCTTAGAAGTCTTCATCGCCTACATATTTGCTCCTTTAAGCAATCAAATCTCACGACCTCAGTCCTAAGAATAGTAAGTAAAGATGCTCTCCTGCTTAGGGCATCAACTACCTTGTTCATCTGCCCTGATTTGGGTCGCAGAGAAAAAGTGAACTTTTGCAGGAAAGTGATCCAATGAGCATGCATCTTGTTCATAGTTTTCTGACTATTCACAAACTTAAAGGCATGGTGATCACTGTAGAGTACAAACTCGCGTTGAATAAGATAATGTTATTAATGCCGTAAGGCACGAAACACAACAAAGAATTCCAGCTCATAAGTAATCCATTGTTTCCTTGCCTCGTTCATCTTCTCACTGAAATACTTTATTGGCCTTCCTTCTTGAGACAGAAAAACCCTGATTCGTATAACTGAGGCATCACATTCAACCTCAAATAGTTTATCAAAGTTTGGTAAGGCCAATACCGGTGCAGAACAAAGCTTTTCCTTTAGTAACGCAAAGCTAGTCTTCTGCTCCGCTCCCCACCGGAACTGTTCCTTCTTCTTTAAGGAAGTCACTGATGCAGCTATGGTGCTGAAATTTCAGATAAACCTTCGATAGAACATGGCAAGTCCATGAAAACTGCGTACGTCGGTCACTGTCTTAGGCGTGGGTCAATCTCTTATGGCTCGCACCTTTTTTTGTCAATTTGGATGCCATCCGACCCCGGAACAAAGTCCAAAAATAACAATTAGCTTATCATAAAGCTGCACTTTTTCAAGTTTATATACAGCTTGTGGGCACGCAAAGTCAACAAAACCTCTCTCAAGTGCCCTATGTGATCCGCCTCATTATGATTATATACCAAATTGTCGTCAAAATAAATAACAACGAATTTACTAATGAATGGCTTGAGCACCTGATTCATAAGTCGCATGAAGGTTCGGGAGCATTCGACAACCCGAATGACATAACCATTCACTCGTACAATCCTTTAGTCTTGAAGGCTGCCTTCCATTCATCTCCAGGCCGGATTCGAATCTGGTGATAACCACTACGTAGCTCTATTTTGGTGAAGAACTTAAATCTTTCCAGCATATCCAACATGTCATCGAGCCTTGGAATCGAAAATCTGTATTTCATTGTGATCTTGTTGGCACGACTATCCACGCACATCCTCCAACTTCCGTCCTAGGGATAGCTCAAGGACTCATACTTTCCTTGAGTAGTTCTGTTTGTACCAGCTCTTCAACCTGTTGCTGCAAAATCTCGTGCTCCTTAGGAATCATCCTGTAATGCGATAAGTTCGGTAGACTGGCCTCGGGAACCAAATCAATATGGTGTTATATGTCACTCATTTGTTACAAGTGATCTGGTAACTCTGCGGGAATTAGATCATGAAATTCTACCATAATTTGTTGCAGAATCTCAGGGATTGGTGTAGCTTCTCCAATCTCTCCCTTCACAACCAGTGTTATTCCCTCTTTCTCTTCTTTTATCAACTCCCCTGAAACTCTTTCCCCTCCAACGTTAGGAAAGTCTGCCGCTCATCTTTAGAACCATTGGGTACGGTTTCTCTTTAATTGGTTGGAGCAAGGACAACCTTCTTCTCATGCCACACAAATTGGTACGTGCTATTGATTTGGCACGAATATTGTATATCTCACCCCCTTTTACTTATGCATTTTAGCCCCCTCGGGTACCTTAATTTCTATATTTATGCTCGTTAACCAGACAACCTCCGTTTTATATACTAACATGCTATATGAGGTATAATTGAGCCTTTGTAGGTACTTAGGTACTTAATATGAAGTTCGGGCGCTTTCCGGAAAAGTTCCGTTAAAGATTGCAGCTTCGGGGGCATTTTAGTAATTTCAGCATTCGGGTTTGAATCCCGAGCTCTTCACGGAAGTTGAAGCCCTTTGATTTCTCTTCGAGTGGGTGCATGATTCCGATGTATAATGAGGGAGTAATGGCATTTTTAGGATGGTTTTGTCTTCAAAATTACACTCAAGGTCACATTCAAGGGCATTTTAGTCATTTCATAATTTGGTTTTTTGGCCTGATGTCTTCTTGAATGTTGTAGCCCTCTGAGTTATCTTTGCGTAGCCTCCAACCGTGCCTAATTCCGAGTTATAACGAAGAAGTTACGGCATTTTTCGTAAAATTGGACAAAGCTGCAGCAACCAGACCTGTAGGGGGCGAATCGATTCGTTGTGCACCAGAAAGTTTTTTTTCAGCTCCCCTGTTTCCGAATCGATTCGGATACCTTCGAATCGATTTGCTCCCCTGTTTTCAGCCTTCTTTTATTTACAAGTTTGCCATTTGGGTTTTGTATAAATACATTTTCTCTCATTTTTGAGAGAGACTTTTCATTTTTAGATAGTTTTTGTTAGGGTTTCATTGTTTGGGAGTCACCCTCTCCTCTTTTCTCTTGGATATTTGTCCATATATATATGTAAGTTTTACTATTCCATTGTCTTCTTCATTTTTCATGCTTTATTTCCTTCATGTTCTTTACATTTCCATGCCTAGTTAATCTTTTATTCTTGTTATTTCTTGCTTTAATTAGTTTAATTGTAGTTTAATTAGTTTATTTATGTCTAGTCCGTAGTTTATCGGTTGGGATTGCGTTTCCGCCATTAATCGGTTTTGAACTCCGAAAGTTGGGTTTGGGGGAAAATTGCATTTAATTATAACCTCGGTATTAAAGTCGGATTATTATGCGTTTAACTTTCTTTGTCACGCAACCTTAGTGTTTATAGCGATAATCCGAATTTAATCCGCGTGTGACCATTTTTGATTAAATGTTTAATCTCGCAACTTTGGTTAAATTCCTTATTGTGTGATGTTTATGCTTAATAGAAAATGCTCGATTAAATGTTTTCGAACCGAAATTCTAATTATTAGTTGTTTCCCGACTCTCGTTTTAATTAGTTGTAATTTAGCGTTAACTTCTTATTTTTCCTTTTTCACCATTTCAACCCATCACTTTTACACTTTTATTTTTGAAGTAGCAAAACAATTAAAATCTAAAATTCAATCACTCCCCGTGGATTTCTTACGATACCCGACTTACCGTTTTGCTTGCTTGTCAAGTGTAGTTGTAGTTTAGGTTTTTTGCATTGAGTCGCCGAACCGATAACAACGATTTGCGTATTACACGACGCACGGTTCATGCCCATTTATGATCGAACGCGAATCGTGCGTCGTGTAATGCGCAAATCGTTGTTATCGGTTCGGCGACTCAATGCAAAAAACCTAAACTACAACTACACTTGACAAGCAAGCATAGCGGTAAGTCGGGTATCGTAAGAAATCCACAGAGAGTGATTGGATTTTAGATTTTAATTAATTTATTACTTCATAAATAAAAGTGTAAAAGGTGATTTGGGGTTTTAAAGGAAATAAAGAAAAAGGGAAGTTACGTTGCACAAAAGTAAAGTGAGGATCGGGATCGCATTCCACCACACGGATCGAAAGAACTACTAATTATAGTTAAGGCTCGAAAGCTATTTAATCGAGCATTTTCAATTAAGCATAAACTTCACGCAATAAGGAATTTAAGCCAAAGTTGCTTGAATAAACATTTAATAAAAAATGGTCACATGCGGATTAAATTCGGATTGTCGCTATAAACTCTAACGTTGCATGACAAAGAAAGATAAACGCATAACAATCATCTTTTAATACGCGAGGTTTCAATTAAACGCAATTTTCCCCAAAACCTAATTTTCGGAGCTCAACGCCCATCAGTGGCGGACACACGATCCAAACTCTATTTAACTACTCACTACATATGTTTAATCTAATTAAACAATAATTAACGAATGAAAACAATAAATAAATGAACTAAAGCAATTATTTAGGCAAGAAAGTGAAGAACAACAAAGAAATTAAGCTAAAACAAGTAAAATACAACAAGGAAGACAATGAATAGTGAAACTTACATGCATAAAATGGGCAAAACCCAAGAGAAAATGGAGGAGTAGGGCAAAAAGCTCCCAAAACAAACCCTAAAAACTATGTAAAATGAAAGATATTCTTCTCAAAATGAGAAGAAAGTTAATATATACAAAACTCAAATGGCAAATTTATAAATAAAATAAGGCTGAAAACAGGGGAGCGAATCGATTCGGAGGTGTCATAATCGATTCGAAAACAGGGGAGCTGAAAAAACTTTCTGGTGCACAACGAATCGATTCGCAGGTGTGCGAATTGATTCGCACCCTACAGGTCTGGTTGCTGCAGCTTTATCCAACTTTACGGAAAATGCCGTAACTTCTTCATTATAGCTCGGAATTAGGCACGGTCGGTGGCTACGCGAAGATAACTCAGAGGGCTACAACATCCAAGAGGACATTAGGCCAAAAAACCAAATTATGAAATGACTAAAATGCCCTTGAATGTGACCTTTAGTGTAATTTTGAAGACAAAACCATCCTAAAAATGCCATAACTCCCTCATTATACATCGGAATCATGCACCGTTGGTGGCCACGTGAAGAGAAATCAAAGGGCTTCAACTTCCGTGAAGAGCTCGGGATTCAAACCTGAATGCTAAAATTACTAAAATGCCCCCGAAGCTGTAATCTTTAACGAAACTTTTCTAGAAAGCGCCCGAACTTAATACTAAGTACCTAATTACCTACAAAAGCTCAATTATACCTCATATAGCATGTTAGCATATAAAACGAAGGTTGTTTGGTTAACGAGCATAAATATAAAAATTAAGGTACCCGAGGGGGCTAAAATGCACAAGTATAAGGGGTGAAAAATACAATATTCGTGCTGAATCACACCCCCTAACTTACACATTGCTAGTCCCTAGCAATGAAGTACAAAGCAAGAAGAACTACAAGCAAACCACAAAAAAAGAGATATGTACAAAGGGGAAAAATGCCAGTTTCGAGGGCGAACGATTGCATTTAGCATATGCAATAAGCCGTTAAACCCCTAGGTTACCCTAGTGGACGAGTGTCGTCTCGTGAGGGTTTTCAAGGATGAAACCCACAAACATCATATGGTTTCCTCAAAATATGCCCAACCCAACATGCGACAAACTCAAAAACAACGAAAAAGATTTCAAACATGTTATTAGCATATTGAACGAATTCAAGCTAAAGTCCGTTGTTATTAACAGGCTGAATGCTCCTCATAGAAATGAAACTTTAAAAGTGGGAGGGGGGAGAGCACATGCATAGTATGATTTGGCAAAAACTTAAATAAACCGGACAAGCGTTAAAGCAAGCATATATTTAATCCTCACGGGCATTACACTCATTAAATGAATTCACTCGAAACAGGGAGGTAACACACGAAACATGCGGGCATAAATAGTAAATGGAAATGGAAACTAGGCCGCACACATGTCACAAATGAAGAATGCTACATAGGAAATAAAAACTTGTAATCTCAATGAAAGATACCGCTCATTAAAAGAGGCGAAATGTATTTTCACAGATTATCAAAACTATTTAAACTTTTAAATTAAATTCACCCTAAGATCACATAGGACTTTATAGGGTTGTAATGTAGGTTTGGGGTTGAGGGTACGAAATGAAGGATATATGTACGGATTCAAAGTGTTCGGGGATGAAAACTCGGGATAATGGAAAATTGTGGGCAATTACGAATGGAAATCAAGTTCCATAATCAAGCATTAAATATAACAATTGGAGAGCAATAAGGATCATTGAACTATACATAACACATATATACAAACTTTCTTTTTTCTTTTCTTCTTTTTCTCATGTTTTCTTTTCTTTTCTTTTGCTTTTTGCTTTTTCCCTTCTTTTTCTTTTCATGCTCAAATTGCAACCACGCTACACAACATCATTCAATCCCAAGCAACATTCCAAACAAAGGTAAGGAAGGTAATATATACGGTTTTAAAACTCTAATTATGATTTGGTTATGGAATTTTGGGTAATGAAACGAAATGCTAATATTTAGGCTCAAAGGGGCGGGCTAGGGAAAGATATATAAGGTGAGGTCAAGGCTAATATGGGTGATATAACAAAGATGGCCCATGATCATTTCATAAAGTTTACGCAATTCTCGAGTCAAAACAATATATGAAAATCATGCTCAAGTAACACATTTCAAGATATAAACTCAATTAATGAACGATCAAATGAAAGAAAAGTCAGATTACCAACGACTGTAACGTTTTCAAAGAGGAAAGAGAAGTGTATAACACTCACAAACGAAGAAAGGCCCAAAGCTCACTCGGTGTAAGTATATACAATACAACAAAAGATTACCGAGTTATAAAAATCTTAGACCAAATCAATAAAGCAAGAAAAGTGTATGCGCTCACGGGATTAAAGTTTAATTCATGAAATTATTCATAATATCAATGATTTGAGGACTAAAGTCTAATAACTTTTAAAATCGAGAACATGCATTGTTATTGGATTGGGCAATTATTGAAATTTATCATCGAAAACAAAGGCTTTTGCCCAACAAAGGAGAAAAAAGAAAGAAAATATTTTTGAAAAATTTTCAATTTTTTTCTAACAAAGCATACTTAGTATTTAAATGTGAGCAAATCCATGGACTATATAAGAAAATGGATAGAATATCCTACACCCCCTAACTTAAATGTTGCATTGTCCTCAATGCGCATTAAGAACACAACACAAAGAGAGGAAAATAACGATATTACCCAAAATTGGAGCGATCCCCGGACAAGTATGAGTCCAAAGAATCTACAAAACAAGTTATTACCGAGCATAGCAAAAACAAATAACAAGAAGTTAACTAATTACACTAGACCAAATATAAAAAAAAAAAATTTAAAGAGAGAATAAAAAAAAACTAACTATGTACAACCTACTATTTGGACTTCCAACAAACTATTCACTAGGAGTCTAAATAATTGAGGATCCACCCAAAATGGGATTTGACTTTGGAGGATCAATGGTGGACCCTCCGTGGCATGCACGCCTCCCGAAAAATAAGAATTCCGTTTGAAAAATGGAAGACATGTGTAAGGCGTAAGAAATGAACCATCATCAATTAAAAGTTTGAGAGGGATGATGAGGGGTTTGGATTTTAAGGGAGACAAGACTACATTAATCTAGGAAAAATTAAAATCACATCCCAAGGTTCTTCAATTGGAAGGAGAGGTGGGGCTAATGCAAGTGAATAGCCCATGAGATGAACCATCTCAAAATAACATTCCCGTTCAAGAATCGGGTCAAAGTCCTCAAGACTTTCAACCGGTTCTTGTGATAAATTTAACGGTTCGAGAATAGTAGGGAGTAAAGGAAGTGAAGGACAATCGACAGTGCTTGAATCACTCTCAATTATTTCTTCCTCAAAAAGGGGTGTAAGTGAAACGAAAGTTTCAACCTCAACCCGACTTTTTGAAGATGAAATGATCTCATCGAGTTGGACATTTTTCTTTGTCCAAGCATCATAAATCGCAACCTCATCGTTCAATTCCTTATTCCCACAACGCAAAGTTCCATCCCAAGACAATGAGGGATTACCTATAACTTCTTGATTTTCACGTGCAAGATGCTCATACTCAAGAAATTATAGGCATTCTCGCATTGTTTTGGGAGTGTAACTTTGAGAACTATTAGCATAACAATTAAATTTATCTAAAGAGTTATGGTTAGACATTTCAAAATAAGCTAATTCAACAAAAGCAACAAGCGCCAAAATTTCAATTTCTTGAAATAATCTATCACAAGTAAAAAAAAAAGGATAAAATAAAGAATAAAAGAAATATTATGAAATAGTAAATCAACTACAATCTAAAACACACTCCCCCGGCAACGGCGCCATTTTGATTGGGCGCGAACTGTGCGTCATGTAATACGTAAATCGTTGTTATCGGTTCGGCGACTCAATGCAAAAAACCTAAACTACAACTACACTTGACAAGCAAGCACAACGGTAAGTCGGGTATATCGTAAGAAATCCACAGGGAGTGATTAAATTTTAGACTTTAATTATTTTGTTACTTCAAAAATAAAAGTGTAAAAGGCGATAGGGTGTTATGGTGAAAAAGGGAAAAGTAAAAGAAGTTAAGTCTAAACGAGAATTAATAAAAATGAGAGTTGGGATCACGTCCCCGCCATGGGCTAAGCAACTAATAATTAGAATTTCAGTTCAAAAATATTTAATTGATCATTTTTAGTTAATCATAAACATCACACAATAAGGAATTTAATCCAAAGTTGCGAGATTAAACATTTAACGGAAAATGGTCACACACAAATTAAATTCGGAATATCACTATAAACACTAACGTTGCGTGACAAAGAAAGTTAAACGCATAATAATCCGACTTTAAAATGCGAGGTTTCAATTAAACGCAATTTTACACAAAACCTAACTTTTAGAGCTCGAAATCCTTAAATGGCGGAAACGAAATCCCGACCCTATTTAACTAGTGACAAGACATGGTACTAAACTAATTTACACTAATTAACTAAGAAAGCAAGAAATAAATACAATAAACTAATTAACAAAGCAATAAATCAAGAAATACAAACTATATTGATGGAGAGGATGATGAATAGTTCAACTTTCAACACCCAAAGGGGTCACAACCAAAGAGAGATGAAGAAGAGTTCTCAATACCCAAACCCTAACCTAAAATATCTATTAAAACTGAGTATATCGTTTATTACAACAAAAATCCTATATATAGTAGTTGGAAAAGAAATAAAGAAGAAAGAAATGAAAAGGAAGAAAGCTATCAAAAATACAGGGGATCGATCGATCGACCCTGACAGTCGATCGATCGATGGTTAAGAATAAAGCCCACTGCCTCCATCGATTTCAAAATTGCTGAGGGGTCGATCGATCGACCATTTTGGTCGATCGATTGATCAAGCAGGTCTGCATCAAGTTTCCCCTCTTTTGGTTGGTTTGAAATCCTCTTTCGCTAAAATCTCCGTAACTTCTTCGTTAGGAATCGGATTCATGCACCGTTTGCGGTCACGCGAAGCTTGCAAGGAGGGCTACAACTTCCGTGAAATGTTGGGTCAGTTGCCCAAACTATGAAATGACCGAAATGCTCTTGCGCATGCGGATGTGTACGGAACTTCACCACAATGAGTTCGAACTTTATATTAAGCATCCAAATACCTATAAAAGCTCAATTAACCCCTGCAAAGCATGTATATATAGAAATCCGAGGTTGTCTGGTTAACGAGCATAAATATAGGGATTAAGATACCCGAGGGGGCTAATAACGCGTAGGTTAACGGGTGAAATACGCAATATTTGCGTCGTATCAGTTATCTTTGCCCTTGTGGGTGGCGTCTACATCATATTGCCACGGCCTCCCAAGTAATACATGATAAGCATCCATGTCTACGACATCGCAGATGATCTATCTTTATAATGCTTTCCAATTGAGAAAGGAACTCGATATACCTCTGTTACACGCACTTCTGATCCTTTCTTGATCCAACCGATTCTATTCGGTGATGGGTGTTTCTTAATCTGCAACTGTAGGGCCTTAACCAGTGCTTTGGACACAATATTCTCGTTGTTTTCATTGTCACTATTACGTTGCACACTTTCTTATTCATCGTGCAACAAGTTTTCAATATGTTGTGTCGTTGATAATCCACTTCCTTCCTTGGGGCCAGTAATAATCTTTGCACCACACAGGCTCTGCGATTTCTTTCTCGTCATACTCGTCTTCTACTGGTTCATATTCTTCCCCTTTCGCGTTCTCAATCATGTTTATTCGCGGCCTCATAGGACTTTCGTTAGATTTGTATCTTGTTTGTTGACAACGATAACATTTAATCGTTCTAGGATAAGCGTACTGGCCAAGGTTAGGTCAATTTTGCTGCGGTTGAGGATTCTGTTGACGTCCCTGGGTACGGTTGGTATCCGAACCTGAATCACGAACGTTGGCTCGAGATTGAAACTGGGTTGTTGGTATAAACTTTCCTTTGTTTATAGTTGGTCCTGCATATGACGCTTTAGTGCCGGTGGGCATCTGCTTTGTTGATCTCGTCAACTGAGCCTCCAACTTAGCTGCAATATTCGTTGTTTTTGATAAACTCCACATAGTGTAGAGGCTATTCGGATCATGAATCTCCGGTCACAGTCCTTCTATGAATCTGGTGATCTGTTGGCTCTTTGTCTCAGTTAAGTTGTTCCGCGCGTTCGGTCCATAAAACTCCTCCGTATAATCGATAACTGATCGTGTTCCTTGTCGACAGTTCAGATATTGTTGATACAACATCCGTTCATAGTCTGGAGGTAAGAATCTTGCTTGCATAAGTCTTTTCATCTTCACCCATGTTCTAACAAGTTGCTTCCCTTGGCACCTCCTGTTGCTCTGTATTTGCTCTCACCAAGTTGACACTCCTCCTTTTAGTTTGTAGGTCACTAATTTCACTTGCCTATCTTGTGAGATATCATGATATCAAAGAAACTTTCCACCGTACTGATCCAATCAAGAAAATCTTCAATACAAAGATGTCCATTGAAATGTGGAATATCAATTTTCATCTTATTCAGGAATATTAATTTTCATCTTATTTAGGAATATCAGCATTCCTATTGTCGCGACGATCCCTCCTACCGCGACCGTTCAAGATATCTTCTTCCTCTACCCATGATTTGGCAGCCATAAGCAACCTCACGGGCCTGATCCCTAGCTCGGTTTTGATGCGCGTTGCCACCAAGAGCAAGTGTAGCGAGTGTTCGTTGTATCTCTTGCACTATTTGATCCACACGTTGGACAGTCTGATGCATTTCTTCCACCCGCCGTTCTTGAACCTGCACGACTGCTCAAAGGGCCTGCACTCCTCAATTTGCGTTGTCGAAGTGGTTGCTTCCTGTTTCGTTGTTCGCGATCGAGTCAGGTGAAATCAAAGCTCTGATACCAACTGACGTAGCACAAAAGCAATGAAATAAAGGGATCAAACCCTAAACCCTTGAATCCACAAGGCAGAAGCCTCGCAAGACCTCAAAAGACAGAATAAACTTCAAATTATATTGATAGTAAGAATGATGTGATTACAAGCTTACACCTCTTGTCTATATATAGGCAAGTAAAAAGGAAACAAAATATTAAAATAATACACACTTAATTCACTAGAGAAAGCAATGGAAGAGATGAATTAAAACCTAAACCACCCATTTAAAGAAATCTTTAAAAAAATTATAGAAGTGATCTTTATGGTTTATCACTTCACATAGTGCATATTGAGGTTTACCTATTCAATCCAAGGCAGAATGCTGCTGCCGGTTACTGTTCATATGAACAGTAGTGTTGCTGTTCCACATCAGAGACTTAATATGGTTTATATATCATTGATAATCAGATTTAAATATTGATTTACGATAAACTTTTTGCTGTGTTACCTGTGGCCATTGTGGATCCTTTGCGGGAGTAAAATCTCCTCTCCTTCCTCACCCACCCGCCAATATGTGCACATAACCTCTCACCCCCTCCCTTTCTCAATACTTTCTCTGCTTTGCATTTTCTGTCCCACTTCTATCTGAGACAGAGTAGAACCAGGCCCCAACCACATGCGTGGGTCCCCACCTAGTCACCTTTGCCAGCGAATTTGGATGGTATGATGACCTCTCATTGTTAATCCTCGAGTGCAAAGCGGGATGGCAAATGTGGGGAAGACAATATTCAAGGCTTCTTTCCTTGGGTTGCAAACGTGTTGAGCCGAACTATAACATGTTAAAGATTATTTGTTATATTTGATCGAGCTGAAGCTTAAAGCAAACATGTTCGAGCTCGTCTGGATCATAATTTGCCTAACTCAAGCTTGATCCGTATAATATTCCCAAGTACTCAAACCTGGCATTTGGCATCAATGGTTATACTGTATACCGGCCCTCAAATGAACATTGAAAGGAAACTTTGTACTGGAGCTTTGCCCATGAGTTAGCGGGCTATGGTCTGATGTGATAATTTAGATTTGGAGTGATGTAACCATTTGATAAGAAAACATTTTGTAAAGAGTGATTCTGTCTTCTTTATTTCCAACCTGAGCTTTTACTAAAGTAGCTTTTGCTTGCTGTTAAAAGAAAAGAAGGTAAGAGGGTTAATTGTAGACTTTATACCAAGTACGGTAACTTGGTGCCCAAGCTCCTTGGAACCTATATAAAGCATAGCAATCTCTCCTTTGTAGCTAATTGACATCGAGTATGAATTTCGAGAGAGAGAGAGATTGAGAGAGTTTATTTGATGTTTGTAAGTCTGTCAAGATTTCTGCACTGTGCGTTTACATCAATGAGATGTAGTGGACCATCAATAACACCTGGCATACATCTTTACTATCTGGGACACCTTTGAACCCTTATCACAATAATCACTATCAAATGCTCTGCATTTCCTGTCTCCACTGATTTGTGATAGACCAGTGCAGCTAAGACATTCTGTTGACTTTTTCTGAAAAAGCATTCCCTTGAAATATATCTCCTAGGTGAGCATTTTATGTTTATTTATATTCAGTGGACAAGCATAGTTAATTTTTCTCCATAATGAATTAGTGAATTATTTATGTATGCATGTTGCTATAGCCTGTTTCAGCTTTTAGTTTTAAATCCCAACTAACCTAAGAACCTTAAGATAACAGATTAACAGTAAAAAAAAAGTAAAAAAATAACCTGAAATTGCTTTGGACCATTTACGTGTTATAATAAGATTAATTAGGTTTCACATTACTTACGTTTGTGTTTAATATGCTTGCGAGATGGATAGACATTAGGAGAAGATTTAATTAGTTCCTTGGAGATTAAATTATCATAGCGTTTCACATGTTTAAAGGTCGTTATTTAAAATAATGTTCCGCCTGTCAAATGCTTTGATTCATTATCGCAATCCTTCTGTTGAGTGCAGTTTTATTGCAGTTATTAGGATGTGGTCCACATACCCAATGTTCCCAAATGAGTTTGAGGCTATAGCTTCAAGGTGTGACTCAATGTCAGGCCTAGTTGCCATGGTGATGTTATAGCAACACAAGCCAAAGTTAGAACCTACACTCAAATACGTACTCAATGCTATAGCAACTCAAGCCACTGTAAGCCTCAGTTTTGTTGATAAAGCCCTAATTTTATTCCACTACATCACCTTTTTTACTACTCTCTCTCTCTCTCTCTCCTTTTATGGTTTGACCAATTCCTCCTCTGATTCGATACTCTCTGTCTCTCTCTTTTTTATTTCTTCTTTTCTCGGGTTTTCTCAACCTTTTCTTCTTCTTTTTCTCTGCTTCGATTACCCCCCAATGTTCTTTTTATCTCCTTTCTCTGTTCGATTTCTCCCTTCTCTCTTTTCATCTGTTTATGTATTACATGCCGTTTTTTGAGAAATATGTATAACAGATTTATGCACTTACAGTGATTGAAATTTGATGCTATAATATGTATATTTAAATCTAATATACATGTTATAAACTTATATATATTTATGCATGGAGATTTAATAAGTGATGTGTATTTATAAAATATAAAATTATGCACTACTTTGTGAAGATGTATTGTTTGCACTGATAATGGTGTGAATCAAGAATACAGGTACAAAATTGTAATATCTTTTATTTCTATTCTTGCTTTTATTTTCCATTTTCAGTGTTTAGATATTGTAGTTAGTATTTGGGACCTAGAAGGTACTATTAGTGTTGTCATGAGGTATGCCACATATGGGTGACATCACTCATGACCTCACAAATCCTAGAACCTTCTAGAATTAGTTAGCACCTTCTAGGAAATATTTCCCCTCTCTCTAGGCCTATAAATGTGACAATTCTGGCAAATCATTCAATACGCTTGTGAGAGTTTGTGCTAGAGTTGTTCAGTGTTCTAGGCGCAAGGTGCTAGGCAGCGGTAATGGACCTTCTACGGTTAGGAGGGGGCCTAAACGGTTATTTATTTATTATATATTTTAATGTAAATCTATAGAAAATACGTATTATAAATGTATGACAGCTTTTTAAGTGAGCATTTCACACAACTCATAAAGAGAAAAGTTCATGTATGTAAAAGATTGAGTTAATATTTGAAAGTGATAAAATAGAAATTGGTTATGTACAACTATCACAAGACGAATAATCAACAAGATTGATGTCATTTCAGTTAGAAAAATGAAAACCCAACACAAGAATTAAAGTCAGGTTGCAATGTGGACAAGATTGAAACGTGCAATGTTTTAAAAGGCGTTGGGCACAAAGCGGGTGAAGGGATTCCAACTAGAGTTAAAGCGGTTTTTAGGTCTAAAAGACGACAGCCACTCCTCAGATTCCTAGGGTCTAGGCAAGGCGGCAAAACAGGGCCTAGCGCCTAGGCGGGGATTTTTAGAACACTGGAGTTGTTATTCTACTTGGTTCCGTTGCATTGACCCGTATCACGTCAGATGATATATACAAATTTGTTCTGATTTATAGAAGTTTGCATGTTCTATGGATAACCTGTTAGTGACTAGGATGCTAGGAATGTTTCACCGCCTACCCTAGGTATTTATGATAGCCCATTATCATAGTTAATAGATCTTCACTCTTGTGGTTGATGATATAGTATCTCTTTTGTTATGACTTGTAATATAATTGTATTTGATCCTTTGTTATTATGGGATACTGGGATGATGAAAACTATGTATTTCTTGTCAAGTTCGATTATGGATCTTTTTGTGATGATAGATTATTTTTATGAATTAATAGTTTGGGGGTGATGTTTTCTGACTTAAGGCTATAGCCTTGCCTTGTCAGCATAAATTGGCTCGAGACTGCTTTTAGCTTTTTTCATAAATTGCAAATACCTTTATATTAGGAGTAAGGTATCTGTGATTTCAGTAAAGAATATGGACAACATCCAGATACTCTTATTCATCGAGGGACCAAAGTTTTAAAGGTTTATATGATAAGTGTATAAAAAAACGTCAAAACTCCATTTAAGCCACAGCTTCAATTGAAACGGATCCTTAGCCAAATTGCACCCTTGAGTTATAAAGATAAACGAACTAAAGCATTTCAGTTCTATTAGGAAACTCTCAGTTTTGAAGAGAAATATGTCATCAATACCCATAAGTTCTTTAGCAGATCAGTATGTTGTTACATCTGCTACGCTGTAGCAAGTATTTCACATTGTGCATGAACCAAAACCACGTGTACTGGCTCAAGTAGGAGCGTATTTTAGTAATGGTAACAAAAATCACAAAAAATGAAGAGATATTTTAAATTTATCTTCACAAAAATATAACAATGAAGGGACATCGATATCCTTTTCCCAATGAAGTTGTGCTTCCTTTCTTGGCGTGACCATTGGTCCCTCCGCAAACCAAAACCAATCCATATGGGATTGTAAAATAAAAATCATGTGTTTTGATGAGTTGGATCTCTAAAAAAACGAGATTTCAACGAATTAAACTAGTGGTTCAGAATGAACAAGGGTTAGATGGGATTGAAGGGACACCGATTTCCCCCGTCATCAATTTTCCATCTCAAAATGAACAAGAGGTCCCTTTTGTGGAATATCCGGGTTTGAAGGATCGGGAAAGAGTTGTCTTTACTCTTTACGAATTTCTTTACTTAAAAGATTCCTATTAGTTTTTGTGTTCTGTGGGTTAAATGGATTTCAGCCCATTAGCTTGGGCCTAATAAAAGTGAAACTAGAGAAAAAAGGTGGGGTTTATATTAAAAAAAAAATCCTTAAATAAATAGTATTTAGAAGATACCTTTCTCTAATTTTCTATTAATCATATTGTGCAGATTTGTACAATTCCACTGGACACTGCTAAAGTTAGGCTTCAACTCCAGAAGAAAGCAATTGCTGGGGATGGACTGGCTTTACCAAAATATAGGGGTATGTTGGGTACAGTTGCCACCATTGCGAGGGAAGAAGGCCTGGCTTCTTTGTGGAAAGGCATTGTACCAGGATTACATCGCCAATGCCTGTACGGAGGTCTAAGAATTGGGTTGTATGAACCTGTAGGCCCAGTTTCTTAATCTCCTGTGGACTCGTTTTTTTTTTTCTCTCTCTCTTTCTCTCTGTTGCTTGCTTAGTTATCGATTTTAATACATCATTTGCATGCTGAACAGGTTAAGAACCTTTATGTTGGTGATGGTTTTGTTGGAGATGTTCCTTTATCCAAGAAAGTACTAGCTGCACTTACAACTGGTGAGGATGTGTGGTGAATGTTGTTTCCTTGTTGTCATCCCTTCTCAAAAATAAAGGAAATTTGTTTGTAGTCATGTACTGGGTCTTTCTTGGATCCATAAGGAATAGGGGGAAGTGCATAGGAAACCCTTGAACTATGAATGTTTATAAGAAACACCCTGAACTATTCTTAATGCGAGAAACCCACATAGTAATTCATGTCTCTGTAAAGACCCTCCTATGTGTAGCTAATCATAAATTTTTGTCGCTAAAAAAAGTCCCTGGAATTTACATTCTTTGCACTAAAAGGGCATAATACATGGGGGGATTTTTGCACAAAAACTAGTTTGAGGAGGTTTCTAGCAAAACATGCATAGTTTAGGAGACTTTTTTGCACTTCCACTTGGTAATAATCTTTCTGCATCTAATTTATGTATAGCAGTTATATCTTCTCTCAATAAATTTTATTAATTTTGTATTTTCAACGAATACTTGTACATCAAACAGGTGCTTTTGCAATTGCGGTGGCCAATCCCACTGATCTTGTAAAAGTACGACTTCAAGCTGAAGGAAAATTGCCACCTGGCGTGCCAAGGCGTTATTCTGGAGCATTGAATGCTTACTCTACAATAGTGAGACAGGTTTATATCTGATCTCTACACCTGCTCTCCATCCCGAAAAAATAAAATAAGATAATTGCTGCGGTTATTTGTTTGGTGTTATCATTCAGATTTACTAAATTATATATTTGACATCCAGGAAGGAGTTAGGGCTTTGTGGACTGGAATCGGGCCCAACGTTGCACGGAACGCTATTATAAATGCTGCCGAACTAGCCAGTTATGATCAAGTGAAACAGGTAGACTCTAAAAACAGAGTTTGGGCTATCCATGAGTTTTTAATATATGGGATATCCTTGCTATTTCTGACTTTTTTTCACCCCAATGCAGTCAATTCTGAAGATCCCTGGTTTCACTGATAATGTTTTAACTCATCTGTTATCTGGATTGGGAGCAGGGTTTTTTGCAGTCTGCATTGGCTCCCCAGTTGACGTGGTATATTTTTTCATCCTAATTATGTCATTAGTTTGAATCTTTGACCATATGTTTTATCATGTTTATTTAGATATTTGAATTATTGGTCAAAAATCATAGTTTTTTTTTTTTGTATTTTAGCATGCTAGAACAAATTATGGGATACTCTATTTTTGGATATGTGCCACCGGTGCTATTTTAGTGTATAAAACGGTTGCAGTTGCTTCTGCTAGAAAATTTCCTAATATGCTGGTTAGATGCCCTTTTAATTGTTATTTTCTGGCTCTGAAAAACTAAGTATGAATCAGATTATCACTTGTACGCGTTTGTATTAGATGAATGATAAATTGCGGAAGTACTAGCATTCAACAGTCAGCAGTTGGTTTTCAGATTATGACTTATATTTTCTGAGAGCTTGTGAACAATACTACTTCTGGGGCCCTGGGTATTATATAACACAAACACAACATGACACAACAGAAATTTGTTAATCTTAACTAACTACAACACGAATGGAAAGAAATGAGGAATACATGAATATACATTGGATACTTTAAATGCTATTATACACAAGTACGGAATAATACACAAGTGTAATATATGTGATTGCGACATGAAATTAGCAAGTTATCAATTGTAATAATTATCGTCAATGTTACATAAACAATGGGGTGTCCACAGGGTGTATTGTTGACACATTGCAAAACGACAAAATAGAAGTTAGCTTTTGGAGATATGTAGGCCTTTTGAACTTTGTTATCACCGTATAAACGTTGACAGAAGTGATTTCATTATATTATTTTGCAAGTCCTCTTCTCAGCTTCTATGTAAGAATATAAAAGTAGAAAGAAAAAAAAAAGATCCCGCTAATAATAGATTCATCTCATATAATTTGCAATTACTATGAAGCAGTTGGAACCATTTATCGTAGAAGTTCCATCACGGCTTCTCATTGCAGAATTTGATCAATTCCGAATAGAGAGTTTGAAGAAATTTTAGATATGAAATGATATTGTTAAGCTCATGAGTTACAAAACTTAGGAAAGTTGTTCGTGAAGATGTTAGCTAGGTTTCTGTCCATATCTATCTCTGGAGGCAGCTCCTTACTCTGGAGGAGCTTGCTTATATGAAGGAATTTGTGGACACCGGAGGGAATTTTATCCCTTTGTCCATGCCTAGTTATGATACAGTTACTTCAAAATGAAAAATCAAGATGGTTAGTAATATCTTCATTTTGAATTCAAGTTCCCCTCTTAAAGGGATGCTTTTCCGTAATTAAGTATTGTGTGGCCCCTGAGAATATCGAGTTCAATTAGCTTTCCACATATGTTAAATAAACTGAAAATTGTTTGTTCTCTCAAAATTTCCTTAAAGGTGAAACTATACTAAATTTTCGTGTAATGATTTCAATAGTGAACCGAACTTAGAAGGCTTACTTCTGCAGGTTAAATCAAGAATGATGGGAGATTCCACATACAAAAGCACGATCGATTGTTTCGTCAAGACTTTGAAGAATGATGTATGTTCAATTTCCCTCCCCTCTCTCTCTCTCTCTCTCTCCTCTCCTCTTTTCTTTATACTTTGTTTTTAAGTTTGGAAAAAATATGCATCATGTGGAATGAAAAATTCCCTTTTGTGATTGTTTCGGGATTTTCTTTTGTTTTCAATGATGTTGTTTCTTCTTATTAAGATAAAACCATGGTGACGACATTTTTTAGATGTTATCAGACTTACTCAAAGGCTGTATTATTTCTGAAGCACAAATTTGGAAAGATATATGCAGAATAGGTCTTGCCATTCACTTCACCATCGCAGTTTTCCATTTATAGCTTTAGTAACCAATATTAGTAAATTGTTTTCTCATTTTCAGTCAAATTTAAATTTTATCTCGATGACTTATTGTACCTTTTTGCGTGCGATATGTGAAACTTTAATTTCTTTTCTCCCAGATTGATACAGGCAGGAAAAGAATAAAATAAAATAAAAAATAAAGATGAACCCCTGCCGCCTACGAACAGTGGTTTCTCATGATTGAGTTTTAATTTTCAAGTGTAGTATTAAATTTGGCTTGATGCATTTAAATCAAGTTGACTAATATTACATTCTATTTTTTCAGGGACCTCTTGCTTTCTATAAGGGCTTTATACCAAATTTTGGACGGTTAGGGTCATGGAATGTGATCATGTTTTTAACCTTGGAGCAGGTATAACTTACAAATAGTATTAGTCCATTTGGTTACTCCTTGTATGCACTCATATATCTTCTTCACATTTTGGTGAAAAACAAAATCGCTTTCAATAATTTGAACACTCTCTCCTCCCCTAGTAAATAAAACTTGTTCACGAACACTTTCTTTCCTAGTTTGTCAATTTAATAGTTAACCGAATTGTCTAGACTTATTTATTTTGTTATTGTAATATTCTCGTGTCAGGCTAAGAAGGTTGTGAAACGCTTAGAGTCAGCTTGATCCTGAAGGATGGACAAAATGGACCCAAATGCAATAAGAGAATTTGCTGCCTCAAATATTGGATGTTGAAGGAAAATAAAATCCTCATTTGTTCTCATTTTTCTCTTTGCTAAGTGAGTATGCGAAAATCGTTGGAAAGATAGTACCAATTTGTGAGGCTTTTAGTCGATTATGATTTAAATTTTCTTGTGTTCTGGAAGATAGATTAGGTTTCTTTCAAGTGTAATAAAGTGGCATGATATTTTTCCTTACAAATCCGTTAGGATATATCCATTTCTTTACAATGACAAATATCAAGGCATAATAATTTTTGGGTTGCTATGACTTTAATAGCCACTTTTATGGTCATTTTTGAGTTATTCCCTTAAAATTGGGAAAAAAAAAATGGAAGTAGTCCCCTCAAAATGGTTGTAAAAGCTCACAAAGATTCACAAAAGATCCTCGCAAAGTTGCTTAAAACCCTGATTCAGGGCGTCCCTAAAATATACTACAATTATTTTAGGGTGATTCGAAAGTGAAGTGAGGGTGTACCTCAAAAAATGTCCCTAAATTTTTCTGAAAGCATATAACTGTTGCAAGCAAGTTATACAAGCATTTCTCTGTTTACAATAGCAAATTCCAAAGCACAATAAAAAATTTAGGCTGTTTCGGCTTGAACTGCTACTCCTATGGTCACTTTTGAGTCATTTTGTCAAAGCTAAAAATGAAAAAGATGGCAATAAACCCTCGAAAGTGTTGTACAAGCTCACGAAGTGTCGAAAAATCTTTGCAAAGTGTGCTCAAATCTGATTTGGGGAGTCCTTTGGCTTCAAATAAAATTTAATTTTGGGGTAATTCAAAAGTGACCATAAAAGTGAGGGTGAAACTCAAAATATCACTATTCTTATGAAAGCATATTTACAAGCAAATTATACAATTGAATACAACATTATTGGCAAAAACCAATATCAGCAGTTCCATTGAAAAAATAGACAACCATATGAAGGGGAAAAATCAGAAAAAAAAAAAGGATTAATCACCCCCCAAAATGCAATATTGCACCCCAGAAAAATATAAGCACTATCAAAGCCCCCAAAAATGAGTGAAAAATGGAACACCAAAAAATACAGAGGCAAAAACATCAACTTAGTTTCTGCTTTTCCAAAATCCAGTTCCGAACTTTGCCAATATAGTCATCAAGTCTAACATAAAACTGCTGCAATTTCCCGGTCCCCACCAATGCATATGTATCAATGTGATCTTCATACTTCTCATATAGTGATGGAAATGTAAGCATAATAACAAGGCCTGCCAGGAAGAAGAGAAAAATACAAGTTATGTCTATAAAAAGAAATATTCTGCATCCCAATCCTTTTTTATTTCCCTCTAGAATCACAATGTGTGATACCAATAGAGCAGACTAGTAATGAGTTACTTGTTCATTTTTATTATCCAGTAATGCCTATGAACATTACACACACACACACACACACACACACACACACGAAGAGGATCTGGTGTGGACCTAAAACGAGTTTTTTACGGATCAACCCAAAACAATGTCATTTTGGACCATAATGTTTTTGTGTTTGCACATTTTGGTCCGAAATGACTTCGTTTTGGCTGGTCCGTTAAAAAACCTATTAGGTTGGTCTGCACCCTGTTCGTCTCTCTCGTATATATATATATATATATATATGTATATATATATATATATATATATATGTATATATATATATATATATATATATGTATATATATATATATATATATATATATATATATATATATATATAGAGAGAGAGAGAGAGAGAGAGAGAGAGAGTTAGTTAATTAGTAATTTTATAAAGGTAGGAGGAGGATCTAACACTAGTACTTTTTCTCGAAATATAGGGCACAATGTGCATGTCTATATGTTCAAGAATTTAACTGCTTCTACCAATTTATCTATCTTTCAAATGCCCCCCCCCCCCCACCCCCCCACCCCACCCCGGGGGGGGGGGGGAGGGTGGATGGGATTTAGTACTTCTCAAACTTAAAGGGAGAAAGCGTTAGATACTTTAACAAAATTTTGTTTTTCTTTTAAAAAAAATATACTTCGATTAGTACTCGTTCAATATATTGAAAGTCGAGAAGGACAGCCGTGGATAATCTGTCCCTGCACAATTCACCCTAGACCAAATGAGGCCTCAACTCAAAAAGAACTTACTGGCGTATCCCAATGTAAGGTAATCAGTCAATCCCCCAACAACAGAAATGAGCAACAGATATGCAGCTAGTTTGATGTACATTTGTGAGTCTCTGTCCATCGCGATATCCTGGGATACAGAGAGCAAAGCATTTACGTGATACCGTATGAAAGCCGCCGCTTTGTTAACCATTTCCTCCGAGAGGTGGAGATTTGGTATAGGTGGAGCAGGCCTGTCCAACAACATTTGTAGGATAATAAGAAAGCAACTCAGTTTTTACTGTGATTGTATTGCTGGTTCCTTTAAGAGTACAAACGGTTACTATTTAATGTTTGTAATATATGCGTCTTGAATGTGGAGATGAATTTTTTTCCTGGAAATCTAAAATTGTAATTTGACATATAAATATTTCATAATTCATGTCAAGAGCTGAAAACAACGTGCTAATCCCTTTTCAAAAACTAAAGCATCGCAGTGAATTCCCGAATAAGCACAAAAGCTTGAACGAAACTAGTACTTAATGAAATGAATAACTTGATGCCGACTAGATGTATCAAATTAAAACTCAACTCAGACTAAATCATATTTGTGGTGTTTACAACAATGGTCATATAACCCAACAACAAAAACCTCAACTTTCTTAATTGCCATATACTTAAACAATCCACCAAATAATATGTACTAAGGCTTAGGATAAGCAACATTTATCATCTCTTACCGGCTTAGAATTGCTGCAGATTTTGCCCAAAGAAAAAGAATGGTAAACAGAAGCAAAAGAACACTAGTGACAAGCGATATTAGTGTATAACCAGATCTCTCAAACACCACCCAACAAGCTAGAGCCATCACTAATATCCCTACTGTTAGATTTTTTCTTCTCCACAGCATCACATCTGCAACTGTTTAAGACAAAATATATATCTACATCATTAACAATTGTTTAATTCATAAAATACTTAAACTTCAAAACTCACAAATTAATCTTGGTTTGCAACCTTTAAAATAATCCTTCATGATAATATAATAATCAGAACTTTAGATTTAAATTTATCTGGTATTTATATCAATATGAACTGTTTTCATTAATCATCAGATGAGAATTATACTATGACCAATATAATACATACAATATCTATATATGTATGTGTTTTGACTTTGGATCCAAAACCCATGATTAGAATTTGGCAATGAGCAAGAGAAACAAAATATTAATAATACAAAAAACTTACCAAGTCCACCTCCAAGGATCTCATGAACAGTTTTCTGCCTTTTAAACAATCGATCTGATGAACCCATTTTGCCAACTAATTAAAATGCAATCTTTTGTATAACCAAAATAGCTGCAGCTTTTATATGATCTAAAGATAAGAGTATTATCTGTCTTCTTTTGTTTCTTTATAAATAAGCAAACAGCAATATCTTCTGTATCTCAACCTTTTTCTAGCCTCATATGTGATAATGTGACTGTTTAGGGGTGGGATTGGTACTTCTTGAATTCCAGCCTAAAAGTTTGAAGCTTGAAGATTTTTTCCTCCTCTTCTATTTTTCTACCCAATATATATATACCAGAGGATGCCCGTGTTGGGGGCACGGCCATAAATTTTCCCCCGTGATAAAAAAAAAATTAAAAATATAAATTAAAAAAATTAAAAAATATAAATATTTAAAAAAATATATAAATTAAATTATTTAAAATTATTTCCCTTTTTAAAAATAATTATTTCCCTTTTAAAAAAACAAAAACAAAACCCTTTTTATTAAAAAAAAAAACACTTTAGCATGACATTTCATCCATGGGCATGAAAGGGAGAAAATATCATGCATGAAATGTCATGCATAAAAGTGGAGATATTTTGCCAAAAACCACATTCCTTTATTTTATATATATATATATATATATATATATATATATATATATATATATATATATATATATATATATATATATATAGTACTGCTCTTGTGCGGACTGTTCCAAATTTTCAGAGTGCGAATCGGACATGTGTCACCTGGCGGCGAGCCAATAAATTATCAGCTAAATTATAGGCGCGCTCTTTTTTTTTTTCTGGGCGCACCGTCGGGTGACACATGTTCGGTTCGCATTGTTAAAATGCGGGACAATCCGCACAAGAGCAAGACTGTATATGTGTGTGTATATATATATATATATATATATATATATATATATATATATATATAGAGAGAGAGAGAGAGAGAGAGAGAGAGAGAGAGATGATTAGATGAGGACCTCTGTTTTTTTTACTAATTAAAAAAAGGGGTCCTCATTCAGCCCTCAAACTTGGACTTCACTTGATCCTTTCCCTATCTATATATATACACACAATACTGTTTTTGTGCGGAGTGTCCTGCATATTAACTGTGCGGACTGAACATTTGTCACCTAGCGGTGAGCCCAAAAATTATCAGCACTCTCTCTCTTTTCTGAACTCATTGCTAGGTGACAGCGGGACAGTCCGCACAATAGTGTATATATATATATATATATATATATATATATATATATATATATATATATATATATATATAGTCCTGCTCTTGACTAGTCCGCATTTTAAGAATGCGGACCAGATATGTGTCACCTGGCGGTGAGCCCAGAAAATAGAGAGAGTGTGCCTATAATTTAAGCGATAATTTCTAGGTGCACCGTTAGGTGACACATGTCCGGTCCGCATTCTTAAAATGCGGACTAATCAGCACAAGAGCATTATTATATATATATATAAGTTGGAGAGAGAGTTTTAGGATGGAGACATTAATTCCTCCCGTGAACAGCATCGGTTAGTGGGGTGGGTTTTGCTACTTTGTTCCTTATTATAATATTATTAGCTTTCATGGCTGCGACCGTTTTTGATTTTTTATATGCAGCAACACGTTGTATTGTTTTAAACCAATATTTAATGGACATAGGCATGTCAATGGATCGGATATTATCCGAATCCGAATCCATTTAAGCGGATATGGATCACGCCTAAAATCCGATTAGCCGATTACCCGTTAATTAAATGGAGCGGATTTAGATTCATATACTCCGATCCGTTAATAATCCGATCCGATTAATATTTTTAATATATATATATATATATATATATATATATATATATATATATATATATATATATATATATATATATATATATAATATTTTTAATTAATATATATTGCATTTAATAATATCGTAAATAAATGTATTTTAAATATTTATTATAATAGTTCTTTGTTTCATTATCTAATTTTTGGAACATTTGCAAAATAAATTTATGAAGTAAAAGTTGAAAATAAAAATGTTGCAAATCAAGTTTAGCATAAACGGATCGGATCTGAATCCGTTTAACATAAACGAATATGGATTTGGATGTGCCTGATCCGTTCCGAACCCGATCCGTTTACAGGCCTAAATGGACACTCCCTGAGAGAAAATCGCAGATTAAAAACGATATTTTGAATTATACACTTAGTTAACGGCTGAAACCAATTTTAGTTATTTGATGGGAAATAGCTATTAATTTGAGACATTTATAAAAAACAAATAAGACTATTAATTTGGGATGAATATAGTACATATTTTGGCAATTAAAAAATTCACATAGTCATTGTCAAACATTCCATGAATACCAAAATAGGTTATTAAACTTCATCAAATGTATAATTAATCATTGAAGCCTACCATGTCAAAAAGACCTAACAAAAAGGTTCAATTTCATCTCCTCATTTGAATTACTGCATAGTCTGCACCTTTGGTCAATTTTACAATCTCATGTGATATTGGCATTACATCACTTAAGTATGTCAATGGATTGGGCTTGTTGGATAATATGTATACAAAGGAAGAAATGAAACTCTACTATTTATAATAATTCTATCAACTTCAATACAATAAAACTTCTTGAATAGAATTCTGTTAGACTTCAAATAAATTCTGGAAACTTCAAGGCGTGATTTCACTTTCCTAAATACAGTATTTGCCCCACTAAGATGATTTGGTATACAAACGGGAATCTGTAAATCTGTGCTCAAGATACAATGAAGCAATTGCATTATCTGCAAATTGTATGTTTGAAGACAACCCTTGGATGCAACAGCGAAGAACAGATAACTTCAAGTTCTTATTCTGTTTCTGTGCACAAAATAGAATAAGATAATTTTGTATCTCCTGAAAATGTAAGTGAATAATAATTGTTGGGGTTGGAAAATCAGGAACTGGGTTAATCTGAATAATAATGTGCAATTTCGAATTAGGCAGCCTTTATTTATAGATAGTGAAAGGCTTTGTCTTCAAGAGTTATGACTGTTGAATTAACAGTTTTAATTAATTCTGAAATGGTATGACTGTTAATTACCAATAGTCTTAAGCCATTTCTGAACAGGTATAATTAAACTGAATTGGTTTTACACAGACCACCCAAAAAGTGACCGCGCCTGAGCTACCGCGATCCGATCCGGATGAATCCTGGCATGCGAAGTGCAAAGTGCACCACTAGCGCCTCTACAACCCACTGCCCCACGGTGCTTCGCACCATATTGGAGCTCTCTTGAATATCCCTCTTAAATGCTAGATGAAGTAACTCTTCATCTTCCATTTGTACTTATTAAGTGCACACTTTCTTTATATTTTTTCAATGTGGGACAAAAGGTTGCCCACTCCTTTTATAGCTTAGTGGGTATCACTTAGCTTTACTCATTTTCCAATCTGGGACACTCTCCCTTTTATATTGGGTTTGTTTCCTACTTTTCTCCACACATTTTCAATGTAAGACAAGCTTTTACTCCCAAAGCTTTTACTCACTTATTTTAAAAATTTCCAACATTCCTCCACCATTTTCAAAATAAGTTTTGTAAATGTTTGATTGTCTGTAAGACTGTGTATAAGCACTGGTGTCTCACGACTTGAACCAATACCCTGTGAAGATTCGTCAAGGCTAACCATGAAATTATAGTAGACTTATCTTTGAACTATCAATCCATATTGATCAGCCGAATTTGTCTACACACACAAATCTTTTAGTCACTGATTATCCATATAAGCCGACACATGTATTAGGCCTTGTGTTTGTACCTTGACACTACACCAAAATGCTAATTTTGTGACTGGCTTTTTGTGACCGCCAATAGGGGTGACAAACTTGTCACTCCCGGGAGCAGTCACAAAATTATTTATAACTCCCATTAGGGGTGATAAATTGGGGTCACCAGTCATAATTCCCGTAGGGGTTATAAAAATTTGTGACTGCTGTTAGGAGTTATAATTTTTCTTTTGTCACCCCCTAAATTATGACGGTAAATAGCAGTTATAAAGGTCATTTGTGACTGCTAGCAGCACTCACAAATCTTCCATTTTGGTGTAGTGTGATTTCATGAGTGCGTTAGAGTCAAGCCCAGTTCTCATAGGAAGCGACACCACTTTCACACTCATATTGGTAGACTATCATAGGTATCCGTGTAACTAAAACACCATAAATCTATTAAGATTAAACTCATCCTCTTTCATTATTCATTACATGTTCTAAGAACTTATCCTTGGGATGTTTGATTTTGTAGTGCTTACAATCATGTTGTATGATGTACTTTAATCATTGAACTTGAGACTTGAATATGTCAAGTATAAGTTGAGTTTCCATCAAGAGTGATTATTGTTAATGGGCTTTAGTCCCATTCCAAATAATGTCTTAGACACCAGTCCTCTTGCAAGACCTTTCGTAAACGGATCAGCTAAATTTTGACTTGATTTTACGTAATCCAGTGTGATTATATTATCTGTAATCCTTTGTCTGATATAACTATGTCTCAGGCCAATATGTCTAGATTTTTCATTGTACACTTTACTATAAGTTCTAAAAAGTGTAGAATCACTATCACAATGTATAGTTATTGGAGGCATTGGTTTTGGCTAAATTGGAATTTCAATCAATAAATTTCTTAAACATTCTGCCTCTTTACTAGTTGCAGCTAATGCTACAAACTCAGCTGCCATTGTAAAGTCAGCTATACAAGTCTGTTTCTTTGATCCCCAAGAAACAACTCTTCCACCAAGAGTGAAAATCCATCCACTTGTTGAGGAATGATCCTCCCGCTCAGTTATCCAACTGGCATCAGAAAAATCCTCTAATACTGAAGGATATCCACTACAGTATATACCATTGTCCATAGTTCCTTTTAAATATTTAAATATTTTATTAACAGCATGCCAATGCAATGAACTAGGATTACTAGTATATCTACTTAATTTACCAACATCATATGCAATATCAAGTCGAGTACATATCAGGCATACATTAAACTACCAATTACTCGTGCATATTCCAATTGTGAAATAGCCCTACTAGTATTAGGGATAATTTTTAGCTGTGGTTCAAAAGGTGTACTAATAGGTGTGCAATCAAACTAATTAAATTTCTTCAAAATTTCCTCAACATAATGAGATTGAGTGAGAACTATATTTTTATCTTTCCTTAGTATTATCATTCCTAATACGACATCAGCGACACCCATATCTTTCATATCAAATTTAGAAGACTAAAAATTCTTTATATTATCAGTGCTTTATAAATCAGTACCAAGAATTAAAATATCATCTACATATAAACAAATGATCACACCGATACCATTAGCAAATTTACTATAAACACACTTATCAGATTCATGAATTTTAAAACTATAGGAAATAATGACTTTATCAAATTTTTCATGCCACTGTTTAGGTGCTTGTTTTAAGCCATATAAGGACTTAATTAATTTACATACTTTATGTTCTTGTCCAGGCATAACAAACCCTTCAGGTTATTCCATGTAAATTTATTCTTCTAAGTCACCATTTAAAAAGGCAGTTTTCACATCCATTTGATGAATTTCAAAATTATATATAGATGCTAATGCAATTAAAACTCTAATAGTAGATGTTCTAGCAACTGGTGCATAGGTATTAAAATAATAAATTCCCTCTTTTTGTGTAAAACCTTTAGCAACCAATGTAGCCTTGAATTTATCAATTGTTCCATCTATTTTCATTTTCTTTTTAAAAATCCATCTACACTTGATAGGTTTGGATCCTGGACGTCTACTAACTTCCAAATTTTATTTCCCATGACTGAATCCATTTCATCATTTATAGCTTATTTCCAAAATGCTGAATCTACGGACTTAATTGCCTCATTATAAGTTTGTGGGTCTGTTTCAATACTAAGAGTCAAAGCAAAATGATTACAAGTCGCATTTCTAGTTCCTTCAACAAGATAGACTACAAAATCAGGACCAAAGCTCTTTTCTTTTCTAGGTCTTTTACTTTTTCTAATCTCTTCTTGTTCTACTGGTGGAGTTTCAGGTAATTGTGAATGAGTGTTTACTTCTTTTTCATTATCATAAAAAAATGCATCTCTCGATTCAATTATTGTATTTCCCTCAACAGAATCATTAGGTTCACTAACTAAAAATCTGTAGGCTTTACTATGTTGTGCATAACCTATGAAAATACACTCAACGCCTTTGCTTCCTAATTTATTTTTCTGAGTTTCAGGTAGTCGTATAATAACTCTACAACCCCAAACTTTAAGATAACCTAAATTAGGCTTTCTATTCTTCCATAATTCGTAAGGAGTTTTCTTATTATCTTTAACAGGTATCCTATTCAGAATATGATATGCAGTTAAAAGTGCATCTCCCCAAAACCCTTTACTTAAACCAGAATAGGAAAGCATAGCGTTAATTACCATTTCAGTTAGTGTCCTAGTTTTTCTTTTTGCTACTCCATTTTGTTGTGGTATATAAGGTGCAGTAACTTCATGTATAATACCCATATCTTCACAAAATTGAGGAAAGTGATATTCACCACCTCTATCAGATATAAGACATTTTATTTTAGTATCACATTGATTTTCAACTTCATTTTTATATGTCCTAAATCTATTAAGCACATCATCCTTAGAGTTTAAAAGATATACGTAACAATATTTTGAAAAGTCATTGATAAATGTAGCAAAATATTTACTACCACCTCTAGTAGGTGTTCCATGCAAATCACAAACATCACTATGTACTAATTGCATCGAAGATGTAGTTTTTTCTATCTTTGGAAAAGGCAATCTTGTTATTTTTATTTGCATGCATATTTTACACTTTTCATTCATATCATTCTCATATTTAGGAATTAAATTTAAATTAACCATGAAATGTATTTTCTTTGTATTAATATGTCCTAAACGACTATGCCATAATGAAAGACAATAAATGATATAAGCAGAAGAATCTTTTTCATTGATATCGAGCTTAAACATGCCCTCATACAAATAGCCTTTGCCTACAAAGGTACCACTTTTAGTCAGAATAAATTTGTCTGACTCAAATACAAGATTAAAGCCAAATTTGTTAAGAAGACTTCCAGAAACTAAATTTTTCCTAACATCAGGAACATGAAAAACATTGGTGAGACTAAAGATTTTTTCGGAAGTGAATTCAAGATCCACCGTCCTTTTGCGTTTAACCACAGCAGTTGAATAATTTCCCATATAGAGAACATATCCTTCCACAGTTTCATAGGTAGAGAACAAACTTTTGTCCTTACATACATGCCTTGTGGCACCAGAATTAATCCACCAAGAGTTATCTTCTCCAAGCATACTAGCCTCGGATATCATAGCAGCAAATTTTTGCTTTGTGTTTGATGATCCACCTTTTTCTTTTAGTTTCTTGAACTCACGACAATCCTTCTTGAAATGACCTGGTTTATTGTAATGAAGATAATTTCCTTTCATCTTTTTATTTGCTTTAGAATTATTTGAAAAATTCTTTCATTTGTTATTCTTTCCATGATTGCCAAATTTGTGCTCATTTCCTTCCTCCACCACATCGACCTTAGAAACAGAATTTTCCTATTCCTTTTTACCATCTAGAGTTCGAGACTCTTGTTCAATTCTTAAATGAGTCTCTAATTCTTCAAGTGAAAGATCTTCCTTTTTGTGCTTAAGTTATTTCTTATAATATTTCCATGAAGGAGGAAGTTTTTCAATTATGGCAGAAACAATTACATTATCATCCATATTTAAATTTTTAAGTTTGTAATGATTGAAGATGCGTTGGATGTCATGAAATTGTTCTAGCACAGGCATATTATCATGCATTTTAAAGATTAAAAACTGACTGATAAGGAACTTCTTACTTGTAGCGTCTTCCGTAAGATATTTGGTCTCCAATGTGTCCCATAAATTTTTTGCAGTCCCAACATTTTGATACAAGTCAAACAAATTATCAGCAAGTGGATTAAGAATGTGACCACGACAGAGATAATCATAGATTTCCCATTCTATGCGTTGCCTAGTCTATTCCACGGTTTCATCTTCTTCTTCTTCATTTGGTTTTGGCTGTGACAAGACGTACACAATCTTCAATGTTGTTAGAAGAATGTGAACCTTTTTCTGCCAACGCAGAAAATTACCACCATAAAAAAGGTCCAACTTGACAAAGCCTTATGTTATTTGTCGAAGTGATTTGGAAGAGTCGACCATTTATGATATTACCATATTTAGATTGTTGGATAATATGTATGCAAAGGCAGAAATGAAACACGTTTATTTATAATAATTCTGTCAACTTCAATACAATAAAACTTCTTGAATACAATTCTGTTGGACTTTAAATAAATTCTGGAAACTTCAAGGCATGATGTCACTTTCCTAAATATAGTATTTGCCCCACCAAGATGATTTGGTATACAAACGGGAACATGGAAATTCGTACTCAAGATATAATGAAGCAATTGCATTGTCTACAAATTATATGTTTGAAGACAGCCGATGGATGCAGTAGCGAAGAACAGATAACTTCAAGTTCTTATTCTGTTGCTATGCACAAAACAAAATAAGATAATTTTGTATCTCCTGAAAATGTAAGTGAATAATTGTTGGGGTTTGGAAAATCTGGAACTGGGTTAATATGAATAATAAGGTGCAATTTTGAATTAGGCAGACTTTATTTACAGTTAGTGAAAGGCTTTGTCTTCAAGAGTCGTGACTGTTGAATTAACTGTCTTAATTAATTCTAAAATGGTATGACTGTTAATTACTAACAGTCTTAATCCATTTCCGAACATGTGTAATTAAACAGAATCGATTTTACACAGACCACCCAAAAAGTGATCGCGCCCGAGCTACCGCGATCTGATCCGGATGAATCCTGGCATGCGAAGTGCAAAGTGCACCACTAGCACCTATACAACCCACTGCCCCATGGTGCTTCACACCATATTGGAGCTCTCTTGAATAGCCCTCTTAAATGCTAGATGAAGTAACTCTTCATCTTCCATTTGTACTTATTAAGTGCACACTTTATTTATATTTTTCCAATGTGGGACAAAAGGTTGCCCACTTCTTTTATAGCTTAGTGGGTATCACTTAACTTTACTCATTTTCTATTGTGGGACATTCTCCCTTTTATATTGGGTTTGTTTTCCACTTTTCTCCACACACTTCCAATGTGGGACAAGCTTTTACTCCCAAAGCTTTTACTCACTTATTTTAAAAAACTCCAAGAGGGTTTAGACCCAATTTCGATTTATTTTATTGGGTGTGACCAATTTTTGAAGCACCGTATGCCCATTGACCTAAACAGACTGGATTTTGTTTTACCTATCTCCGACTAGTTTAAGACCCCCACCTCGTTTAAATGCACACACATATGTGTGAATATATATAAATATTTATATTTTTATATGTTGTTTATATCTCATTTATTGATCCAAATTTAAAAGTCTTGAAGATACAATTGAGCAATGAGTATTCTCAACGACTTAACAACCGAATCGTAAGACTCCTTAGTTTATAATGGACTTATTTAGATTATGTTTGTTTTAAAAGTCCATGTTATTTACACTGACAATTTTTGTTCTTTCCTTTAAACTTATTTTGTTATAAAGAGAAAAATAGTGCATTGGAAATGAGAGAAATCTTTTATTCAAATTGTTATTATGAAAAATGACATTACGTATATATATAGTTGCTCATTAATACTGACAAATTAAAATTCAATTATATGTACTCGATTATATAATGTAGAATTAAGGGGAACATACATATTGATTAAGAAACTGTTACTTATTTACTTTTTTAAATGGGTCGGGTTAACAATCTGGTTTCGTGTCCTTAACGGATCCGAATCTACTCAAGAAAATGAATGACCTGTCGCGTAATTGGTATATATCCGATCAGGTGAAAAACTTAATAGGTTGTTGTACCATGAATATGGTGCGACCCAGGAACCAATCAGAGAGCAACAATTGGACTCATCTTTTCCCTAAAAGTGATTGACTCAGGTCCCATTCTAGTCTGCTCGTGCCATTCTGTTTGGTCATAGTGACACAGACGGTCAATTTAACTTGGTTAGCTCATAGTAGTCAACTCTGTTACTTAACACCGTTACAACAGACATATGCCTGATGATAGGGTGACGTCAGGGGCACTCACTGGACATATGTGCATGGGAAATATAAATGATCCTCTACTATATGTAAATAACAGGGTCCTAAAAATCCTCCCCCCACTTGACTGTAAAGGTGTGACTGTAACCTATAAGGCCACCAACCCTTCCCCTCTATCTCTTTTGCCAGACTAAAACATAACACACAATCCCTCATTGTGGGGGATCGAGATATAATTTCCTACCGCCATGCTCCCAAATGATAGAGTGAACTTGAGAGCTAATAACAATCATTCATCCATAAATTTTTTCCATTGAAACTGATACAATCAACACTACACCTGTGAACGTAGGTACTGCTTTGGGACGAACCATGTAAACCCGGTTTTCATCTTTTTCTCTCATCCATTTCTCTAATACTTACTCTAGATCAGTATCACTTTGATTTATATCTATTTATCTATTATATTTTAAGATTAGTGTATTCAAGATAAGGCCCTAATCTATATACTAGTTTTAGATGTTAACAGATTGACGTTGTCTGTGGAAAACTTAACAAGCCATTTGTTACTTTCCACCATTCTTGATTCCTGTAACTTGAGGATACCCAGTTATAAGAAAACATTGAATTGTAACCCGATTCATATGTATTTTATCAGGTTAAAGTCTAATAATATACACTCTTTTTTATTATCTTTAAATCTCATAAATACTTATTTGGATCAACTTTATCCGGCTTTGGATTCGTTTCCCTGCAACTTCATTGGTGTACCCTGTTTTAGAAGTTTTGAATCTCTGTTTTTCGAAAGTTCTGTGAAACATGGATGATTACCCAGAAAGTAGCCACGCTGTAGAAGGATTTATACAGGACGACATACATATTTATTCATTGACTCGACTACCTTCTAGCCCGATGAAATCTTTACTCCTTTACACTGATCATAATAACCAGGTGAATCCACCAACAGCACACAATGCAGTCCAACCACGCCTCGATATTTATAGATCTCAATTAGGCTCCGTTAATCAGCAACACGGAATCCACCATGCCAAAAAATTTCAAACGATTGAAGAGTGAGATATATTAGGGGGTTTCAAAATATGAGATCTTTAAGTAACATTAAAACATTTATTATTGGATCTCAAAACTGGGTGAAAATGGATTTTAGAGGCTTATGATTTTATTTATATAAAAACTTCTCTCGAAACTGAACAACTGCCCACTTTATATATGGAAAACACTTAAAAATCGACGACATAAAAAATGAGGCAAGAAATCCAAACTCGTTCGAATGAAATTTAGGTCTCGTTTGAATGATTTTGGCATCTCGTTCGAATGACTTCCCCAAACTCATTAGAACAATATCAAAAATTTGCCACATTGAAGCTTATACCTGCACACTTAACACACCTTTCAAATTTATAGAGGATAACAAATTAAATAACACATTGTTAGCCAAAATAATCCTCAACATATGAAATCCGTGCCCCTTAATCTAATAATTCTCCCCCTTTTTGTTCGATAATAGACAAAGGTTAAAGTACACAATATGAATTAAATGTGATCAATGAGTGAACAATCATGTTATGCACTGTGAAGAGAATCTAGCAATAATAATGTAATAAAGTGTAGTAGGGGCTTATAGATAAACCTATTCATTGAGAGGTTAAGTGAGAAACTAGAGAAGGATTCATCAAATATTAGTAACATCACAAAAGAGTGTGAGGAGTCAAATGATTTGATTCAATATCAAGGCAGAGCTAGAGCTAAATCAAAGATTGAGGAAGTTGTCCAGAACAAGTAGTTGAGGAACTATGTATTTTTTCGATTTATTTATGTTATAATGATTTATGTTGTAATATTGAGATGAGGTTACTCGATACCATCTATGGATCATCTCTGGAAAGACGTGGGATATCTTCCATGCTCTATCGAGCAACCTCACTCGGGATCTCTAAGGGAACTGGTTTGGAGGATAGAGAGTAGGGCTTCGTTAAAACATGATTTAACCATTTTGTAAGAGAGTAGTCTAGATTTGTGGAAGCAAAACATCTAGAGTATTTTTGAATTGAGTAATGTTGTTGTGCCTACATATTTCATTTCTTCGCGGAATCAAAGTTTGCGTAGTTCGTGGGTCCGTACGATACGCCATAAAACTCGATTTTGGTGGTTTTGTAGTGCGAGGAGTGCCGAATCGAGCTAACCGCCTCTAAACTTGAGTATATCGTATAAAACTTGTTATATAACTCAAAAATCCGTATTATCACATGAAACTCTTGAAAATTTGTGGGGAATAAGAGGAAAAATATCTCTCTTGAAACTTGCCCCCAAATTATCCTCCCTCTAAATGAGGGGGAACTTTCTTTTTATAACCATAATATCATAAGTGGTATTGCCACTTGTTATTTTTTCTATGGGACCAAGTGTCAAATATTTATAGTGCCACTTGCCAAAATATCTCTCGTGGTATTTAAAATAATTATTTTAAATTATTTACTAGAGTGTTTTCTAGTTTAATCCGCCAAACTCGGGGCATACCCGATATATTAGTCACGCGTAATAATATTGTAGACAATGTAGTGCCCGGACATCAGTAAAGCTTGATAAATGATTTAATCTCACTTTATCAAATCTGCGGGGTTAATTTATTTCAGCCCCTCCTACATTTGCCCCCTCGTACACATAGTTAGTGCGTGGATGCTTTGGTTGAGACATATCAACTATGTGTACGAAATATCATTCAGTATTTTTCAACTATCTAGGTCATCATGTGATCACGTTTTATCTATAACAAGCGTATATGTGCATACATCATTTGCATATAGTTTAAAGGGCAATCTTGTTGCCTTTTTTTTTGGAGGAGGAGTATTTTGGGGGTTGCCCCTATTCCTCTCGAATGAACATGTCTCCAAAATTTTAGTTTCATTTCAAATAACAAACTTGTCAGATGTATCGGCATGAGCAACTAATTGGTAGTCATCTGAGTATAGTGGATCTTTTGTAATAATAAGATCAAAACTTATCGAGCAACCATTTATGCTTCAAGTGAATTGGCGTTTTTAAACCAACATATTTTGCAAGTGTGCCCAATTTTTACTTTGTCAAGAAACCATAAAGGTCCTTTAAGTAAATTGGGACTTTAAGCGTGCCCCGAAATGAAGGTCTGTAAGAATGCCAAAAAATGAAGGTCTTCAAGCATGCCTAGTAAATTAGGACTTTAATCTTCCATAAATCAGGTCAAGCATGCCTAGTAAACTAGGACTTTAATCTCCCATGAATCAAGGTCAAGAATTCCTAGTAAACTAGGACTTTAATATCCCATAAATTAGGGTCATGCCTAGTAAAATAGGACTTTAATCTCCCATTAATTAGGTCGATGCCTAGTAAAGTAGGACTTTAATCTCCCATAAATCTGGGTCATGCCTATTAATCCAGGACTTTAATCTCCCCTAAATTAGGGCCATGCCTAGTAAACTAGGACTTTAATCTCCTGTAAGTCAGGGTCCAGCATGGCTAGTAACTAGGACTTTAACCTCCAATAAATGACGGTCAAGCGTGCCTAGTAAACTAGGACTTTAAGCTCCCATAAACCTACCTAGTAGACTAGGAATTTAATCTCCCATAAATGAGGGTTAAGCGTGCCAAGTAAACTAGGACTTTAATCCCCCATAACGAGGGTCACACATGCCTAGTAGACTAGGACTTTAATCTCCCATAAACGAGGGTCAGGCATACTTAGTAGACTAGGAATTTAATCTCATATAAACGAGGGTCACACATGCCTAGTGGACTAGGACTTTAATCTCCTATAAACGAGGGTCAAACATGCCTAATAGACTAGGACTTTAATCTCCCATAAACGAGGGTCATGCTTGCCTAGTAGACAAGGACTATAATCTCCCTGAAACGAGGATCAAGCGTGCTGTGACACCCCGCCCAATTAAATATAGGGTGATCAGTCCTCTACCAATTTAAAACAGGATATTCAGTTGGTTCATTCTCAGCATCACTGTCGAAAACTTTTTAACATATTAATCTCCTAATATAAAATTAAGCTAGGTGTCAAAACATTTCCAATTTTAATAAAACCAAGTAAATCCATTTCTTTCCATTTTAAAATATAAACCATTCACCACACATAGGAACGTAAATAAATACTGAACATGAATCAAGTACTGCAATAAATAAGACTGAGTAAAACTCTCAGTTCAAAACTCCAAACCATACAATAAACTGAATACAAAATCTCTGATAGAAGAACTAGAAGTGGGCGACATATGCCCTAAACAAGAAGTCTAGATGAAACTGAATGGAAAGGATTGATGCATCTACTGCAAGGATCTACAGCTCCCACAACAGTTGCAACACGTCAAGCAATCGAAATCTCTAAATCTGATACTCCTGTGGCTGAGCACTTGATATAATACATATATAGCAAAAGAGTGAAGATATACAAGAAACGGGTCAGAGCCCGATGTGTAAAAATATTTTAGCAAGTATTTAAATTGATTCTTAAAACAAGTCTTATACGCATGTTAGTTATCGAACTCTCACATGAGTTTCTCACCTCTCGTCTATTATGCACGCCTAACGTACATCTAATCTCCCCTAGTTATACCTCCCATTCAAACTAGTCAGAAACCATACTAATACTAACTATGCTCACTAGTAGTATTCCCGTATCGCCTATACAATACGCTATTCAGATAGTTTATCTCACATACTAAATTTCATTATTCACCGTTTGAATGGTTAATCTTTTATTCACTAAGATCATTTTACTTCTCATTTTCATTTTATCTACTAGTATCACAAAGTAGAAAGTTACCCAAGTACACTCATACATATATATAGTCTCATCATCCCTATATATATACACTAATCCTGCACCCTTAGGTTAAGACCGCTTGGTACAATGTAATAATCATTATTATTACCAAATCTACTAATTTCACACAGTAGCAATATTCACAAGTCCATATATATATATATATAGTACTGTCATCCCTATACATATATATATACTAATCCTGCACCCCCGACTAAGCCCCATTAGTGCATATCTCCAGAAAGTCATGCATCCCCGGGTTAGCACCCATTAATGCACCTATCAATAATAATTCAGCACCCCCAGGTTATCAACCATTAGTGCGCCTAACAATAGAATATTGCATCCCCGGGTTAGCACCCATTAATGCACCTATCAATATTAATCCAGCACCCTCGGGTTATCACCCATTAGTGCGCCTAACAATGATCATCTTTGTACCCCCGGGTTATCACCCATTAGTACGCTTATCAATAGAGTTTCTGCACTCCCGAGTTATCACTCATTAGTGCTCTTAACAATAAGGTTCTTGCACCCTCGGGTTATCACCCATTAGTGCTCTTAACAATAATATCACATAATAGGCATACACACATCCTATTATGAATTATAGGTATTTCTCCAACCTACATATATACTACTCATACGTATTTTAATCTCATCTCTACATATAGTATAAATATTTAGATTACTATCTCTCTCGTAATCTCCAAGGTATCCTCTCTCTCTATACCGAAATAATTAAAGTATTTATTCTCACATACTTTCCCGAAATTCCATCTTATTTAAATTTCTTATCTGACAGTTTCTCTCACTCCAATAAATCGGCAAACTCAAAACTAGACTTTGAGAAAAATCCCCAAAAATTCCCTCTGTCGCTCGAACCAGAAAGGTTGTCGTTTGAACGACTTCCACGTGTCGCTCGAGCGAATTCACGCGAGATGCCATCTCGCTCGAACGACTTCGCGCGAGATCTCCATCTCGTTTGAACCACTTCGCGCGAGATCCCCATCTCGTTTGAACCACTTCGCGCGAGATCGCACGAGATTGCACTGTTCGTCTTCTTCACCAAACTTCAACGTTTTTCACCATTTTTTGAACCTAAAAACCTCTAAGACTCAATTCCCAACAACTCATCATCAATACCCATCAACCCCTAACAGGTTATAGATCATTTCTATCATCTTAGGATCCTTAATTCATCTTTAATCATCATAATTACATAAAACCCCCAAATTAATTCACATGAACCCTAGTTTTCAAAATCCCAATTCAAGAACCTAATCAACCAGATTCGTTCATCAATATATAATCAAATTCCATGATTAATCCTCTACATACATGAAGGGATTTCAGCCACTAATTAAACCAATCCTTAATCATAATTTAAATCTCCAATTTTCACCCAATTAACATATAAATCATGATTAAATCCACCTATACTAACATGAGCATGATTATTGCTAAAAGAAAGCAAGTAATAAACACTTGCCTCGAATATGACAGTCTGATCCATTTGTGATGTTGGTATATACATGTTCCTTTTTTCGCGATCTACGCGTTGGTGGTCACGGCTGTGCAAGGTGATGCCGAATGAGCTTTCTCTCTTGGAAATTGGTTCTCCCTCACACCCTCCATGGTCGTTCTTGATTTGTGTAACCTATTAACCCTAATGGACTTTCCTAGGCTGATATAATTGTTCTTAATTTTCGTCCATTAATTTAGCCCAAAAATACAATTTACCATAATGCCCTCTCGGGGTGCCGGTTACGCCTAAAATTGCCCCGGGACCCAAATTAAACACCCGAGTATACTATTTTGACTATCTCGACCCTCCCGGACTCAATGGCGCACTCGAAATGATCATACGAGTTAATATAAATAATTTTTCTTTTATTCCATTCAATTAGTCCCGACACGACTCACACGCGTGTCAAACTTAAATTACCAAACTGTCGTATTTCTCACTTCCGACAATTTATCAAATATCATAATTCCATATTACATATCTGTAATACCCCGTACTTTTGGCTATATTTATTTTTGGGATTAATTAATTAAATGCGTATTAATTGGAAATTAATCCGGGTTATAAATACTAATATGATGCGATTTGGTATTTGTTTATGTACATATAAAATTATATATGTATTTGGTATTATGAAATTTGTCGTGGGATTTATATGCGGCAATTTGGAAATTTTGTTGAGACGCGTGGGACCGCCGCGTCACGGTATAATATTTTGATTTTAAAAGTGAATTTAAAATCTATAATCCGTATGGTCATTTTGAGTGCGCCAACGCGTCCGGAAGGGTCGAGATAGTCAGAAAACACTAGCCGGGGGTATAGTTTGGGTCCCGGGGTATTTTTAGGCCATACCGGTAACTTAAAGGGTATTTTAGTAATTTGGTATTTTTGGGTAATTAAAAGTGACGAAAATAGAGAGTTGTAATCTGATAAGGATTGACCCCAACCAACCCTTATTAACCCAACTAGCTACGGAGGTTTATCAAATTAGGTTTTCATAAGTTTCCCCAAAGCAAACCCTAGCCACCATAGCCTTTTGGAGAAGAAAGCTTGGAGAAGGAGAGAGAGAGAGGAATTCTGCAGAAATTCGACACCAAATCCACAGCAAATTCAGAAATCAAACCAAGGCAAGTGACTTTATTTCATTTAAATTCGAAGAATGTCTTTTCCATGTTAGATATTGAAGAATCTTGATTGTTCTTGAAAGATTAAAAGAAAACCCATGAAATTTGAAGATATTATTGAATGTTGGGATAGGTTTGCATGTAGAAACATTGTTGGGAGATTTAATTTCGGAGATTTCATATCTAGGTGATGTATAAACGAATTAAAATCTGGGAATTTATGATGAGAAAAAGTTAGGGTTTATGTTCTTGAAGAAAATTGGGAATTAATGTAGAAATTGTGATTTAATGATGTTTAGAAGATATTAAACCCTTTAATGATGTTAGTATAGCCCCTTAACATGTTTGAGGATGATTAGAGAACTCAATATATTGTGGGAACGAATTTTAGAAGAGGTTTGAGGAGTAAAAATGGTGAAAAACGAATTGGGGAAAAATCTGGGCCGAAACTGGCCACTCGTTAGAAGCAGCCCCCAGGTCGTTCGAATGAGCTCGTTCGAACGAGCTTCTAACGAGTTGACCAGTCGTTATTAACGAGTAGGGATTTTCGTTCGATATCTCGTTCGAACGAGATATCGTTAGAAGGGTCAGTTCGTTCGAACGAACTGGGACCTCGTTCGAACAGCCTCGTTCGAACGAGACTTCTAACGACCTGACAGTCCAAACTCGTTCGAACAGCCTCGTTCGAACGAGACTTCTAACGACCTGACAGTCCAAACTCGTTCGAAGCCTCGTTCGAACGAGACTTCTAACGAGTTGACAGTTTGACCCTTTTTGGACTGTTTTGACTTTTGGAGTTCCGGGAACTGGTTCAAGGGTAGAGTTAGCATTCCTTTGATGATATAGTGATTGATTTGGGACTTTTGAGTTATTGAGATGAGTAAATCATATACTAGAGTTATATTCATTGAACCATTTGGGTTGAGACGTGAGTGTCTACTACGATGTGAGGATGAATCATGGCGCGTATAATTACAAACCGGAATAGTATGAATATTGATAAGTATAAGCTAGTACGAGTATGCAATATGTACTACGATTAAAATACGGTATTACTAAGATGTGTGTTTACTTAGTATTAGTATATGGATTGTGTGTATGACATACCTACCATACTTGCTATCACGGGAGGTTGCGTTCGCTTAGGACCCTCTATTCCTTGTGTGCCTACGGGGGGGATATAGACTGGTACCTTGATGAACATAGGTCATAGAAAGACTTATTGTGATATTAATAAGTCCGCTGACCATGGGAGCGTAGGTATGTGCGTGACCCATGTGATGGTGACTGTGTTCGCCTCCACTATTTGTGATTTGTGTTATCTGAACTATTCCTGAGAGATTCGGAATATGTGATCCTTATGTACGTGATGTATCGGGATGGATAGCAGAGTATGTGTGCACTACAGCTTAAATTGCGGGGTGCTTGTATTGTATATTTATGAGATGAATAATATACGTTATATTAATGGGAATCCTCATGTTAATGTTGTAAAAATATTACGGTATTGTTTCGAGTTATATAATGAGTTAGCTGATAGTTATATCAATGGCATATTTAGTAACTGAGTTTATGTTAAACCTCTATTTAATTACGAGTGTTGTTATGTAAATTGGAACCGAGTAAAATGGGTAGAACCTTTGGTAGTCTAGCTAGTTACGTTGTCACTCAACTAGTGGAAAGGGTAGTTATAGATGGGTACTTACGTTAGGAGTGCACAGTTAGTCGAGAGGTGAGAATTTAATGTGAGTGCACGTCCTAACATGTACTTTGCATTTAATGTTTTAAATGTTTTTAAAGCACTTGCAGGTTTTTAAAATGATTTCCACTTTCGGGCTCTGACCCATTTGCTTTCAAATATATTTTCTTGTAAAACCATTTTAGGTGCCCAGCCACAAGGACACCAAGCATAGGATACTCATTCAGGTGACGAGCTGTAGCTGCTTGTGGAAGCTACAGGGATTTGCATGTAGACGCTTCTATCTTTTGGATTCCAGAGTCACCATCTATCCGTTGTAGGGCATGTTGCCCATTTCTATTTAGAGACATCATTTTTACATTTCAGTTTTCAGACTCTAGCATGTATTGCTCAGTATTCAGTTTTAGTTATTTATTTCAGTTTGCTTATCAGTTGTGGGATTCGTATTGAGGAGTTTTTCCTCCAGGTTTTATTTACATATTGTGATGGTTATCCGTTTTACTTCAGCATGGTGAATGGTGTTATTTAGTTATTCATTACTTCTGTTACATGTTAATCAGATTTAATAAAATTTGGCACTTACTTTTTAAATACTAGGTGGTTAGAAAAAAATAAAACGTTTTCGACAGTGATGCTATTAACTGAGCCAACTTGGCATTTCGAATTAATTTTATAAAGGAGTAGCTACCCGGTGTTTAATTAGTCGGGGTGTCACAATATCACACAGTAATATTCAATAGTTCACAACAATAAGTATAAACCCTTGGCACGCTAGTTAATAATTATTTAAATCCGGATTAATAACAAATTAATTTCCCACGCTTTAATTTAATTAATCCAACAACAATAATTAATCGCATATTTATTCCCATAATAATAATAATTAATCACATAATTATTTAAATTGTCAAAAATACGGGGTGTTACTTACTTCCCCCTTACAACGAAATTTCGTCCCGAAATTCGAAAAAAGTATACCAGGTACAGACAACGCTGTAAAAATATTGCGCATCGCATCCTGACGCTCACAAGTAAGCTACTCCGTACCACCCATATAGTATGCTATCAAATACCCTTAATAATGAACACTTCACATGTGTTTTCTTTAAACTCTAGGTTACCCTGTCATATAGGCTCTTGCCCAAGCCTTTCTGCTTAAGTTTCACTACTTCAACTTTATTTTAGATATTCACAATCTAGCCTTCTACTATTTGCACCTTAGTAGATTTATCCTCTTTTCATATACATATGACTTCGTCTCGTGTCGTTCATACAAGTAAATTCGCTGTGCAATATATATTTCACACACAATATATACGATAATATCGATTTTTTTTCTCCTACATTTGTAATCATAACTGGCCCCTCACCTTTAACTATCAAGTAGGACAACAACCAAGTTTACTATGTCATACTTCTACTGGCACTCTGCCCGAACGTGAACTTACAGGAGTTATTTGGACACAAACTACACTAGTGGAAGGTACTGCTCCCGCCCTCCTCTAAGATCTCAGGGTTCACATAAAATTTTCTCTCCCGCATCCGGTTAGACCGCTTATCCTGCCCATCCCTCTGTGGGTATTAGGCCGTACTTAATCGCATCTTAGTACTTATAATCTCACCATCTCAGCTACATGAGAATATCCTTGGGAATACTCTTCCATTCTCTAGTGGAAGAAGCCCCTATCGGTTTCGAATTATCCGCCTTTTTTTCTAACAGTTAGCTGACCCACTGCCGACTAACTTTGAAGGTTACTCTACATTAAACTCATCACCACTGTTGTTTGTATTCTGACACATCTTGTCTTTCTTGAATAAATTTCAATTTATCTTGAAACGTAAGTCTCTGACAAAACGTCGTGAATAAGCTCTGGCTTACCCGACTACATGTTATCGAATTTACATGCAAATCACAATCCACTACCTGATTCAATCCCTTAGGGCGCCCATACACCCTATACCTTACGCATCATTATACAAAAGGCATAAAATTTTGTTACCTCAATTCTTGCACACTCGGTATGCTGATGTGGTAGGGGTGCACTCAACCGCCCCACTAACCAGAACTTAATCAATCCTTCAATGGTATCATTTCTCTATTCCGAAAAATACTAAGGCCAGGCTACTCTATTAGCCTTAAGTTATGAAAGAATTATCAACTCTCAAATATATTCTCCTATAGGTACAATAACCAACATACAAAACTTATGTACTATCGACCAAACTTCTCTCGAACTACCAACGTTCGCTAGTTTCATGCGTGGGATGTCTCGCAAAGTGAAATCCAAACAAGGAACCCCCCCGATACACTACTATCTAACCTAGCCGGTTGTTGAGGTTCGTAAGGCCTTCAGTACCTACTATGTACTTCCCACAATCTACGTATTGTGATATAAAATTTTACTTATCTACTCGCATGTCCCTAAAAATGTAACATGAAGCATGGAGCCCACACTATCCCAAGTACTTGGTGCTATAGATATATAACGAGCTATATTTCTCCGCTTGATAAGAACACAATGTATTCAAATTCTTAACAGATAAATAAATTTCTATGCTCGTGAATCACATATAATTAGACACTATACTCGTCGAGGTCTATATTACCATGAAAATTTCATATTTACACTCATATCTGGACCCAACCCTATTTCAGGTGGCGCCGTACAAAACTAAGATCACTCCTTCCGGAGTATCCGGTACGACAGTCATATCAATATATTTTTACTATCGTTTAACCATACGGTAATTAATCACTACACATTACCATAATAAACTCTACTAAAGCAGACTCAATGCAGTAGTAAATTATAACAACAAAACACATTCTTAGGGACCGCTCGGTTCCCTCACGAGAAATCATCAAAATGCCCTGCTAATAACGAGAAATACGTTTGTAACAAGACTGTTAAAACTAACGTTTCCACTAAACTCAACCCGCACACGAAGTTTAGGCTTTCCAATTTACATAAAAGTTGTGGCACACCCATGTCACTAGAATCTATCCTTTACTCATAAGGAAGAAGCAAAACCTCACCAGTCTCGCCCAATCACAGGGTCTCAGCACGTGGCTGCCGTCACGACCCATGAACATCTGCAATAGTCATATCTCCTAGGATTTCATCCTATAGTTGTCCCCTCTTACCATGGACAATTTATTCCATCTTGTGGATTTCACGCACATTATAAAAACGTTGGCCCTAACTCTCCAGGTCTCAATTATAGCTTTATAAAACTCCCATTTACATCCCGGGTCCCGTAGACTCTGACATACTGTATGCTACTATTAACGAGGACTCTACTGGTCCAGCCTGAACTCATCATTCTCGGGTTTAAATTTCCTGGGCCTAATTCTCTTGACCCCAAATTCTTTCGCTGGAAGTCTCGCTCCTCCAGTCGTTATGCCTAACTGGCACGGTTTACCATTTCTAATCTCTTCGGTCTCACTTCTCAATTATGGACACATTCAACACTTGTAGTCCTACTTCCTTCACATAAGGAAAGCTTCACGAACTATTTCCCGTCACTGGCCCCACTGACCAGTTTGGGAATGTCCTCTCGGACCGACAGTCTCAACTCACTATTATTCTTCCATTGTCCCTTTGGCTACGCTAGCTATTCGGAACTATGGTTGGACTCTACAGCCTGATTGACTTCATCGTTCTCTTGAAGTTAATCACCTAAAATCAACTAATCGAGTTCCCTACTGGGTATACTCTCACGTGGGGTTCACTAACACCGTTAAATTCAGTTTCTGCTTTTCAGCAGGTTCATTAACCCTCTTTACTCCCTTCTCTTGGAAGGACTGCAATCACTAGCAACCGTATAACTTTGATGACATCAACATTAGTCATCCTAGATGGATTTCTCATTCATACTGGTATTCTACTCACGGGTCCTTTATCAACTATAAAACCTTTGGGTAATTTATACCCCTCTGCCAAGTACGAAGTTCATTAAGCAATTCAACCTTTCTCTAATGATCGATTTCTATCTTACCCATTGTACTAAACATCAAAATTGCACTCACATTTTGTTATCACATCGAATGGAAAACTTCACAGTCAAATCATACCTAAATTTCTCTCTAAATTTCAAACACACTTCTTCATGTATGGTGATTGTCTCTAATCACTACACGATGCTCCTAAGAGTTGTAGCTTTTAACTCCAAATTAAATTATGAGTGTCGTCATGCCCCACTCTACACAATTGCCTTCGGATTTTCTACCTCCGCTGGTCTGTTACACTTTCTCATTTTCTTTTCTGCATCTTCACCGAGGGGTTTTCAAAAGATTCCCTCTAATTTCCCCTTTATCGACTATGCTAGGTGGCCCTAAATTCACTCCACCGTTACCTATGACTGTGTCGTGGGAACCCACGGTTCCCGAGTGATGATTTTGCTATCTCTAGTTTAAGTAATTCTCGTGGTGATTTTTATCCCAATCACTCTTACCCGATTACTCTATGTCTTCTGTTGAGCCTCTTCTCCCGCGGTTCTTCTTACGGCCCTCGCTGGTCGTTCTAAAATGTTCGGGGTTCAAATCACACCGAATTTCGTATAATGAGTCACATCCATTATAATTCGCAGCAGGAAAACGTAAGTCGCATACGTAAGGGAACACCACAATCCTATCATAAGGCTCTACATCACATAACGATACGCTGAAACGTAATAATCCACACAGATTCTAAGGACACTAGAACCTGATGCTCTGATACCACCTGTGACACCCCGCCCAATTAAATATAGGGTGATCAGTCCTCTACCAATTTAAAATAGAATATTCAGTTGGTTCATTCTCAGCATCACTGTCGAAAAACTTTTTAACATATTAATATCCTAATATAAAATTAAACTAGGTGTCAAAATATTTCCAGTTTTAATAAAACCAAGTAAATCCATTTCTTTCCATCTTAAAATATAAACCATTCACCACACATAGGAATGTAAATAAATACTGAACATGAATCAAGTACTGCAATAAATAAGACTGAGTAAAATTCTCAGTTTAAAACTCCAAACCATACAATAAACTGAATACAAAATCTCTGATGGAAGAACTAGAAGTGGGCGACATATGCCCTAAACAAGAAGTCTAGATGAAACTGAATGGAAAGGATAGATGCATCTACTGCAAGGACCTACAGCTCCCACAACAACTGCAACACGTCAAGCAATCGAAATCTCTAAATCTGATACTCCTATGGCTGAGCACTTGATATAATACATATATAGCAAAAGAGAGAAGAAATACAAGAAACGGGTCAGAGCCCGATGTGTAAAAATATTTTAGCAAGTATTTAAATTGATTCTTAAAACAAGTCTTATACGCATGTTAGTTATCGAACTCTCACATGAGTTTCTCACCTCTCGTCTATTATGCACGCCTAACGTACATCTAATCTCCCCTAGTTATACCTCCCATTCAAACTAGTCAGAAACCATACTAATACTAACTATGCTCACTAGTAGTATTCCCGTATCGCCTATACAATACGCTATTCAGATAGTTTATCTCACATACTAAATTTCATTATTCACCGTTTGAATGGTTAATCTTTTATTCACTAAGATCATTTTACTTCTCATTTTCATTTTATCTACTAGTCTCACAAAGTAGAAAGTTACCCAAGTACACTCATACATATATATAGTCTCATCATCCCTATATATATGCACTAATCCTGCACCCTTAGGTTAAGACCGCTTGGTACAATGTAATAATCATTATTATTACCAAATCTACTAATTTCACACAGTAGCAATATTCACAAGTCCATATATATATATATATATAGTACTGTCATCCCTATACATATATATATATACTAATCCTGCACCCCCGACTAAGCCCCATTAGTGCATATCTCCAGAAAATCATGCATCCCCGGGTTATCACCCATTAGTGCGCCTAACAATAGAATATTGCATCCCCGGGTTAGTACCCATTAATGCACCTATCAATATTAATCCAGCACCCTCGGGTTATCACCCATTAGTGTGCCTAACAATGATCATCTTTGTACCCCCGGGTTATCACCTATTAGTACGCTTATCAATAGAGTTTCTGCACCCCCGAGTTATCACTCATTAGTGCTCTTAACAATAAGGTTCTTGCACCCTCGGGTTATCACCCATTAGTGCTCTTAACAATAATATCACATAATAGGCATACACACATCCTATTATAAATTATAGGTATTTCTCCAACCTACATATATACTCCTCATACGTATTTTAATCTCATCTCTACATATAGTATAAATATTTAGATTACTATCTCTCTCGTAATCTCCAAGGTATACTCTCTCTCTATACCGAAATAATTAAAGTATTTATTCTCACATACTTTCCCAAAATTCCATCTTATTTAAATTTCTTATCTGGCAGTTTCTCTCACTCCAATAAACCGGCAAACTCAAAACTAGACTTTGAGAAAAATCCCCAAAAATTCCCTTTGTCCCTCGAACCAGAAAGGTTGTCGTTTGAACGACTTCCACGTGTCGTTCGAGTGACTCCACACGAGATGCCATCTCGTTCAAACGACTTCGCGCGAGATCTCCATGTCGTTTGAACCACTTCGCGCGAGATTGCACTGTTCGTCTTCTTCACCAAGCTTCAACGTTTTTCACAATTTTTTGAACCTAAAAACCTCTAAGATTCAATTCCCAGCAACTCATCATCAATACCCATCAACCCCTAACAGGTTATAGATCATTTCTATCATCTTAGGATCCTTAATTCGTCTTTAATCATCATAGTTACATAAAACCCCCAAATTAATTCACTTGAATCCTAGTTTTCAAAATCTCAATTCAAGAACCTAATCAACACAGATTCGTTCATCAACATATAATCAAATTCCGTGATTAATCCTCTACATACATGAAGGGATTTCAGCCACTAATTAAACCAATCCTTAATCATAATTTAAATCTCCAATTTTCACCCAATTAACATATAAATCATGATTAAATCCCCCTATACTAGCATGAGCATGATTATTACTAAAAGAAAGCAAGTAATAAACACTTGCCTCGAATATGACAGTCTGATCCATTGGTGATGTTGGTATATACATGTTCCTTTTTTCGCGATCTACGCGTTGGTGGTCACGGCTGTGCAAGGTGATGCCGAATGAGCTTTCTCTCTTGGAAATTGGTTCTCCCTCACACCCTCCATCTTCGTTCTTGATTTGTGTAACCTATTAACCCTAATGGACTTTCCTAGGATGATATAATTACTCTTAATTTTCGTCCATTAATTTAGCCCAAAAATATAATTTACCATAATGCCCTCTCGGGGTGCCGGTTAGGCGTAAAATCGCCCCGGGACCCAAACTAAACACTCGGGTATACTATTTTGACTATCCCGACCCTCCCGAACTCAATGGCACACTCCAAATGACCATACGAGTTAATATAAATAATTTCTCTTTTTATTCCATTCAATTAGTCCCGACACGACTCACACGCGTGTCAGACTTAAATTACAAAACTGTCGTATTTCTCACTTCCGACAATTTATCAAATATCATAATTCCATATTACATATCACACAGTAATATTCAATAGTTCACAGCAATAAGTATTAACCCTTGGCACGCTAGTTAATAATTATTTAAATCCGTACTAATAACAAATTAATTTCCCACGTTTTAATTTAATTAATCCAACAACAATAATTAATCGCATATTTATTCCCATAATAATAATAATTAATCACATAATTATTTAAATTGTCAAAAATACGGGGAGTTACACGTGCCTAGTAAACTAGGACTTTAATCTCCCATAAACGAGGGTCAAGCGTGCCTAGTAGACTAGGATTTTAATCTCCCATAAACGAGGGTCAGGCGTGCCTAGTATACTAGGACTTTAATCTCCCATAAACGAGTGTCAGGCGCGCCTAGTAGACTAGAACTTTAATCTCCCATAAACGAGGGTCGGGCGTGCCTAGTAGACTAGGATTTTTTATCTTTTGGATTGTTTTATTAAAATTGATTATGTGCAATAGTACTAATAGAGAGTAGAGATTAGTGGATGTGATATAATGAAACAAAAGCACAAAATAAAAATAAGATGAATAACACTTAAAATGGGTGAACTAGAGAAAGGGGTGGAGAAATAGACCTCCTTATGGCTGCTTGTTGCTGACTTTGGAATGCAAGTGCGCTAATTTTGAAGTGGTATGGAAGTGATGTAGAGAGATGGGGTGAATTACCAAGTGATCTTAGGAGATGAGTTAAGAAAATGTGGGAAAATGGACCTTTTTAGGAAATGAAGAGGCTTTGATTATGAGGGAATGTAATCTGGTTTCCTGAGAGGGGTCTCTAGACTATCCTTTGTAGGGTGAGGTCATAGAAGGGAATTCAGAGCCCTTTAAGAATCCATTGAGCCACTCCTAGGTCCAGGAGTTGACCAAAGTCAAACGGGGCTCAAAAAGCGCCCGATGGTCTCTGGACGAGAGGTTTTAGGAGGAAAATAGGTTGTTCGTCCTTCGAGCATTCATTGAGCTTCGCTCAGGTTGAAGAGTTGACTGAAGTCAAATGGGGCACTGGAGCGCCTAGTGGACTCCGGGTTAGTACTCGGGGTATGACCTAGGGTTTATGGTGAAGTTATGTGTGTTAGGGACCTAAGGAGGAGCTTAGGGGGTCCTAGGATGAGGTGTTTAAAATTTTGACTCGAAATTCATTGAGGCACATATATAACATGATTGTCGTGATGAATGTCTAGAAGCAGCGTAGTGATTGTATTGGACAATGTGGTCCAACCATCGTTTGCTTGAATGATAAGGACCTCGGTGTCGAATGGAAACCTGAGTTTCATGTGGAGTGATGAGGGTAATGTCCCCATGGGATGTATACAGGCTCTTCCGAGTAGGAGGTTGAAGTTGGTCGGGACTTTGAGTACTTAAAACTTGACATCACACTTAATAGGACCTATTATGAGAGTAAGGATTATGATCCCTAGGACCTCTCGATGGGTGTTATCATAGGCCCTGATGGTCGTGGAAGATGGTGTGAACTCCAAGGTGGTGTATCCCAGACCAGTGGTAGTGCGAAGGGGGCATATGTTGATGGTGGATATGTTGTCTACTAGTACTAAGGGTATTTTTTGTCTGCGAGTATTAGTTGTAATGTGCAATGAAAATTGATGGTTGCGGCCTTGCATTGGGAGGTCTTCATCTTAGAAGCTAATGTGATGTTGCATGGTGATGGAGCCTGTTGATACCAAATTTAGTCTGCTGACATGGATCAATAAAGTGAAGACACGTGGCAGTCTACGTGGCAACAACAAACACTTCCGAGGAACCATACTACAACGAGGTACACTGTTTCCTCGAGGAACTCATACGCTCCGAGGAACGAGAATTCTCCGAGGAACTCTTGAGCACCGAGAAGCTTAGGCGGTCCGAGCAACTCAGGTGGTCTGAGCTGCACCTCGAACAAAGCATTAATAGTGGGATAACCAACAGTTTGACTGTTCATTAAATGCTTATCATTCAGACGCATACGCTTAAGGAGCATTGAATGTATCACCCTTTCATATGTACATCATTTAATGTATTACCCTTTCACATTACAGTCCCAGGGCTATAAATACATTGTACAATACTCATTGTAAAGGGACCGAAATTTCTTGAGATAACTTATAATCGAGAATTCTCATACAATCAGCAATACCATAACAGTGGACGTAGGCCATTCTTATAAGGCTGAACCACTTTAAAAATTCTTTGTCTTATTTATTTATCTGTGATTGAATAATTAGATATGATCTAATTTTTTACATCAACAGATTGGCGCCGTCTATGGAAAACGACTGGTAATATCATTTTCCATCAAAAACATTCCATCACAAATGGCTGATATTCCAGAATCTAGCAATCGAAACGCTGGAAGCCCTCCAAATCCATCTGCTCCGCCAAATATTCCAGATCTGGCTGGAATAATGACAAATCTGGATCAGGGCCAGACCGTCATGCAAGAAACTATGCGTCAACTCATACAAACCCTCCATGGCGGTGCACCAACCCATTCAAGACCACGAAGTATTCAAAGAAATACCCGTGCATCTTCTTCGTGTACTAGGCGTACCAATTCATATCGTAATGAAGAGTCTGAAGATTTTTCTTATCAACCTGGACGAACTTTCCAGTCTCTCCAGTCTTCTTCTCAAGCGAGCATTCTCAGCCTTGTATCTACGGGAAGACTCCCTCTGCTCGTGGATCCTTACCTCGTACGCATCAATCAATCTGGATATCTGTGTGGACCTCGCTGGTCCCTGACTTTCTTCTGAGGCTGGCCTTTCCAGGCGAGCTCTCTGATTTGAACGTTGAACTTCAGACCTAATCCTGCGAGGAGCAGGTGGCTCTTGAATATCTCCTGCCTGAGGGGCATTGCTGCTGTGACCAGACATCTTAAACTCCTTTCTTGGTGTGGGCTCTTCTCAGGGACAGATGAACGATTTCCACAGACGGCGCCAATTGTGGTGACAATTATTGTTCAACACAAATAAATAAGAAGAAGGCATTCACCAAGTGAGAACAAGGAATATAAAATGACAATCACACAACAAATGATGTACGTGATTCAGTAAAGATGTGCCTACGTCCATGGTGGTGCAGTCGATATTAATTCTATATACTCCGAAGAGTAATTAGAGAGAATACAAAAACTGTCCTTTTGCCCTGGACCTAGGGTTTAATATATACATGTACTTGTAGGTAAGTGGAGGTGATGGGTTCTCCCACGTCTTCCATCTCCCCTATAACTTCCCTTAATGAGAACGTGGGGGGAGACCGGATCAAAATAAGAGATGAGGGGCCTAGACTTTGGGCCTCCAGGACTGGGCTACTCGTCCAGGCCCATGGTCCTAATTCCGGGTACCCACAGGCGTAATAACTAAGATAACACACTCGAAATAAATACGTAAACATCATCACCAAAGTGAAGCAACACGTCAACCCTAGGTGAGTTCAATCCGACACAACCTAATTTAAATTAGCCGCTACACATGATTAGCAATATTAATTAAACTAACTAATTAAATAAAGCAACTAACTAAATTAACTCTACAATTATCTAGGCATGGAAGAAAATGGAAAGCATGAAAAAAACTAAATTAGAAAGCAAGTAAATAAAGCACAAAGCTAGAAGATGAATAAATAGTAAAAACCTTACATTAAAATGGGTACACCAAAGAAAAATGGAGGAAATGGGCAAAGCTCCCAAAGTTACAAGCCCTAAAACTAAAGCTAATAAGAGATCTTTACAAATATGAGACAAGTCTTCCTTTTATACTAAGTTAGAAAAAGGAAACAAAATAAAAGGAAAAAGAAATAAAAGGGGGATAAGTTACAAATAAAGAATTAAAAGAAAAAGAAAAAAGAAAATAAAAAAGGAATAGTAAATAGTGGTAGCAAAAATCTCGGACCAAAACAGAGCCTCGATCGACCGCGCGTGCTGGCCGGTCAATCGCGCAAAATTGGAGGGCAGGACTGTCTCGCAACCAAGGCAAAAACGAATTTACCGATCGATCGCGACGGTTGCGCCAGTCAACCCCAAATGCTGAACAAACCCATAATCGCAGCAATGGCACCCCAAAACTCAAGACCCACTTCGCATAGAATCCACCATGTTAAGCCGGGAGCCACTAATTCGTGTGAGACCTAAGGCCCATGTCCACCATTTTTGTGCCCATTTAAAGCTAAGACCAAGCTCCAAAAGAAACCAACAACCTCCAAAAACTCAAATCTCCATTAATGGCCAAAGACTCATTTCCACCATTAATGGCCAAAACCTAAGCTCCAACATGGCCAAAGAGACCCATTTGCACGTGTGGACCAAAATCGAGCTCCAATTTCAGACCAAAGTCATTAATTTGGGACGAACCCAAAACCCGAGCAAAACCCGAGCCAAAACTCAAATTGCCATTCCATTTGCTGCAAAAAATGTTTAGGGACATGGAAGGAATTATAGGATTTGCTATAAAAGAGAAAGGGGACATGGGTGGAATTATGAAATTGTTAATGAAATTCTTATAATTTTTTTTCCGATTAAAGGTCTGTGTTTTCTTCGTTCGGGCTCTGATTCGAGTACCATTCATGACCACGCGAAGCTTGACCCGAGGGATACCACTTTCGTGAAGACTTCGGGAAAAAATCCCAAAAAATAAAATTACGAAATGCCCCTGAACGTGCAAATCGCGACGAAACTTTACCAGAACGCGCCCAAACTTCATACTAAGCACTTTAATACCTATAAAAGCTCAATTATACCTCAAATAATATTTTAGCATATAAAACGGAGGTTGTCTGATTAACGATCATACTTATAGGCATTAAAGTACCCAAGGGGCCTAAAATGCATATGTTTCGAAGGTATATATGTGCAATATTCGATACGAATCACCTGTTCTAGTGAGGAAATCGACGTCCCTCTTCAAAGTGAGCACAGGTTTTATCTAGGTTTCTTGTTCATTTCTTTCTAAGCGGAGCATGAGATCCGCTAAGGATGAGGGAATAGAGGCAAACAGTGTTGGATTTGAAGCCATGACTTTCGTCCAATCCAAGATAGGAGTCTGGTTTTAGCTATTGGGAGCTCCATCCCAGGTTATTAATGGTGCTTGGGATATTGGGATATCTACCCATCGTACAATTATGTCTGATTTTAGCATTGGGGTGAAATTTCTGCCACTATGGCCTATACTTGGTTGTCTATCTGGTTTGGTGGCTTTGGTGGGGGTTCTGTAGACATTGAGGATCTCGACCAGATGTCGTCGTTCGAGGTAGTTTCTTGATTTTCCTTATTGTCGGAAGGGCCCCATTAGAAGAGATTTCTTGTTGCTCTCCATCATAGGAAGGGGGATTTGGTTCCCCTAGATCCATTTCCTTTACGATATTGGCAGCTTCACAGAAGATGTCTTCATAGTAGTATTGATACTTTACGTATTCTGGCCCCTATGGAGAGATTTTATAAGCAAAACCTGGAGAGAGTTAGTGCAGATTCTACATAATTTTGTCCGTACTGATCACGGGGAACGGGGTGGACAAGTTCCATTTCGATTGTATATGTGTACCTCTGTAAGGGGGACCTTCCGGTGAGGGATGGCCTCGGTGGGTCATCTCATGTTTTTGTTCAATAATATCGGTTATATGGGTTGCATTTAGGTATAAGTTCCCATAGTTGCATCCTGTGTCAGTGTAATGGTGGGACAAGGGGGATATCCCTCGTACGAAGAGGTTATAGGCTAGCTGGGAGACGAGCAGATCCAATTAACTATTGGGATTGGTGGGGTCTTCTTAGGGAAGAGGTATCTCAGGGAGGTTATTCTATATTGTCATGGAATTGCACATGGTATCCCGTACTTCCATGGGTAAGTCACCCCATCCAGTGGCCCCGACACTCTAATAAATATTGATACTGGTATGTCAAAGTTCCCCTTTATTGTTGAAGAACTGGAGAGATGACCCTCCATATGAGAAGTTGGGTTATAGGTTGTCTTCGGTGTGACCTTCCTTCTTTTTGCGACACATCTAGTGCTCATGGGGCTTTAGCTGGTCAAACTCCTTTGTAGTGGCTCTGTATCCGATCCTAAATTTTTAGTCTCGAATATTAGGGGCTTCAGAGGATGTGGGCCCTTGTTCATGTAGACCGAGGCTTTTTGCTAAAAAGTAGTCCCACTATGTCATCATTTCCCAAGCTTGAGGGTTGAGGGTGAATTCGTCTCCGAGACTGGGGATGTGTTCCCTTTGGTGATAAGGAGATGGTAGAAGCAATGATAAAGGATTGTTGGCGATATTTGGTTTGAGGGGATGAGGCTCCCAGTATCGATGAGGTATTGGATAGCAAACCTTAGGGCCCAAAAGTTGTTGGTGATGTGTTTGGGTCCCTGGTGGAACTCGCAATGTGCATCAATTTTCCATTTCTTGTTTGGGAATGCAGAGGGTGGTCTGGGGTTGAGAGGCCTCGGGCAACCATGCATTTTTAGGGCAGCGTATACCTGATTGATCGAAGATTGTAGTTTGGTGAACAATCTAGGTGGAGTCCCGAACTCTTTGGGAGGGAGACAGCTTGATAATTATTTGAAGAGGGTCCTTATTGGAAAGGTGAAGCGGTGACTACCATTGCTTGTGAAGTATAGGTAATCGGGCATGATGTCAGGTTTTGGCTAATCACAAGGGCGATGATGTGAGATGTAGAATCTCCAGATGAGTTATTTCAGGTGAAGAACTAGTTCGCAGTTCGATAAGGTTCTTAAGTGGCTTTGGTAGTCCTTATAGCCAAACTCTCCTTAATCTTGCACCCAATGTGGTTAAAGTGAGGGATCCAAGTGAGCCTGAGTTCATTATATACTTATTTTCAGAGATTTCAAATCACAATTTCTATCTGGTCGTTTTCAAGGGGAGGTTGACCATCTTACCGTCATTATTTCTCCATCGAGTGACGAAAGTGCCAATTGTCTCTCGGCCAGATCCTCATTATATTCGTACTATTTTAGGTAAGCACGACATACATCGCCCCAGGTTTTAGTGGTCCCTTTTCTTTTCAGTCCCATATACCATGTGAGGTCTCCTCCGAATACAGTGGATGAGAACATGCTCTTTATAACCGATAAGCCAACGTTTCGGACCTGTATCTAAAGGTAATAGTTGGATAAGTGAGCGGTCGGGGAACCTAGTCCTTTATAGATTTTGAATACTGGCATCTTGAATTTTTTTAGAAATCGAGATTCAGGATATAGGGATATCTTTTTATTGTTAGTAATCTCATTGATGGTTTACATCTTATTAATGGCTTCCTGAAGGAGACGCAGTTCAGACTAGACCTGTGTAATCTCCTCATTTGGAGGTGAGGGTATAACCTCGTCAACTGGCAGAGGGGCAACAGATTCAGCTTGTGGGGGGCCTTGAAAGGCGGTGTGTGGGTACTCAGGAGACTACATGTATGGTTTAAAATATTCATATAGGACAAATAGTACTAGGAAGTGGGGGGCACTGACATTAACAAGGGCGGTGTTAGGACTGGTGTGAGCGGATTTAGGGGATTAGCTAGAATCACCTGAGTAACGTGCTTCAGTGTAAGGGGAGGGAGGAGGGAGTATGTTCTCTCCTATTCCAGGTGGATTGATGGTCTCTTATAGGCGTACTTGTCCTAGGCTTAAGTCCCTGATTATGGACTGCAAGTATTATGTGAGGCGGTGATGTTTTCCAGTTGACTTAAGATTTAATCCATTGCGAATGAAGCTTATTCTTCCTCAATGGACATGGGGCGTACTGCGTAGAAAAATTATCAATCATGGGTGGGGAGTTCACTAATGAAAACTAAATGACTTCACGGTGCATGTACTCAGGTTTCCAGGGTAGGAACTTAGTGTGATCTCTCTGTCAAGGCTAGCAACCTCGAAAAAAGTCGAGGCACTTTCGTTTAGTTTTTTACAGACAGAAGGACAATACATAGGGGAGAAGGAATCATATATACATGATGTAATCGAATGTAATTATTTTATCTATTTTTAACCATGTTTGAATGGTACTTTATTTTTTGTATTTTTGGTTTGGTAGTATCTTCTAAGGGGAAGAATTGAATAGAGTCACATTGGATTCAGGTAAACAGGGATGAGCTCTCATCTTGTTAGAATGAGGAGAGAGGAAATAATAGACTGTGGTCTAGTATTTTCTCAAAATAAAATGTGGTTAGGGTAACTAAACATAAGGGAAAGACATTCAACCTGGAATCTGAGGGGTTTTAGACCAGCCTCCGAAGGTCTGATAATTTTGTAATATTAAAAATTTTGTTAGAGCCACTAACCCGTAAGTATCTATTCTTTTTGTGCAATAGGGTGTATTCCTTTAGCTTTTTCTATATGCAAAGGGGGTGATGGGACTCAGTGATAGGTGGATCTATTTTCATTGCCATGGATCACGATATATCGCGTTGCTTGGATCGAGCAACCTATAAGGTACATGTGAAACCACTTTACCCTAGTACTAAATAAATACGAGAGCCTATTCGATATACCCTAGTAATGAACAAACTTCAAACATTCCCTCTCACCGATACCTTGGTATCAAAAGAGAAGTTGTTCGATATACCACATAGGTGTGAAAAAAGAGTGAGGACACTCATTGGCGACTAGCCTTTTGGGGAAATAACTTTTTGAAAGTACGAGCTTTATTCAGGGTAGTGACTTCTCGAAAGTATGAACCTCTCTTTTGGTGAGAGCTGACTTTTCTAAAGTACAAACGGTCCTTTGGATAAAGTGACTTTCCTAAAGTACGAATTTCTTTTGACAGTTGCTTTTGGGAGCCTCGAGGGTATATGGTTTAAACAATATGAAAATCAAGACTACGCAGTGCGTGATGCAAACATGTAATCTTTAATTTTTACATACTTTGATGTTTATTTTATCACAAGGTCCTTGGCGTGTACCTATATGTTTAGGAAATGTACAATCCTGTATATGGGGACCTAAGCACGTATCTACATTGTGAGTGATTCTAAACTAAGGCCGCTAAACAGTTCTAAAATTTACATAAAATAGTTATGCGGGAGAGAAATATTAAGAATATTAGAAAGGAATCATACAGATAGTTCAGTTCACTTAAGCTTAAAGTTAGTTCGGTTCTTTAGATTTATCTTCGGTGTAGCTGACGAGGTCCAGCTATGATACACAGTGTTATATTCTGATGGAAGAAAAATTATCCCCAGCGGAGTCACCGTTATGGCTTTACAATCCCCGGGAGCGAGGGGAAGAGGATGCCGTGTAACGATTGGCATGGGAGGATTGTCTACCGGTTCGTCACCTTCCCCCAAAGTCAGGTTATCGGTTCGAGGTTGGACTTAGTGACTTTCCCCTGGAATATGTTTGACTCCATGTTCAATTTTAGTCACACGCCCCTAGTTCTTAGGGCTGGTCCCAAGCATGTTTTGTGCGATAAGGGGTTCGATTAGTTTGTTGAGAGTCACCAGTTTGTTTTATACAAAAACAAATGAAAGATTCGAGATGGCCCTTTCGGCCTATTCCTAAGGCAGGTTTTAAGTCTGCAATTCGTCGAGATATTCTTTTAGTGTGGGTTCGGTAATTGGGTTACGACTGGGGAAGGTATTAGGCACCCTCTTGTTAAGTATGCTTCTTTAATCCTATGCTTATTATTGCTCTTTACTTTAATTGATTAATTTTTAGTTAATTTTTAGAACGTGTTTAGAGAACTTAGCATAAGGTTCCCTCCAAAATGTAGATAAGTGCTTAGGTTTGAAAATGGTATTAATGAAAAGTGTAAGAACGTCACTTCAACCAGTGTAGGTACACAATATTGCTTCTGTATGACTCCCTGATTGTTTTTGTATAACGGATGGTCATTATTATGAATGTAACTATGCGAGAAAAATCGGTTTTAATATAGTTTGATATCTCGTTCGAAGTTTGAGGAAAGATATAAAGTTGAGACACAGTTGCATCTCTGTTATAATTAGTGTATACATGTTTGTACGTTTATATGCGTTTGAGCATTCGTATATGTATATTCAGGGGATACGTTAGGGATGTCCCGTCTTGAGATAGTTTGATATTTCATTTTGTGTTTTAGATGTAATTGACGAAAGTCGAGAGATGGATGCATCTCTATGGAGACAACATATCACGAGACATGTTATTGAGGCTCGAGCTCACGAGATGGACTCGGTATTGCACCTACGTACTCTTGTGGCCACGAGATCAAAGCCTACATAGTCCGACCTTATATGGTCTGTATGCTTTTGAGCATTTGTATTTATTATTCCACCTTGAGATGGTTTGATATCTCATTTTAGATATGTCTATGTAAGGTATTAGAGATAAGAGATGGGTGCATCTCGGTGGAGACAACATATCAAGAGACATATTATCGAGGCTTGAGATCATGAGAATGACTCGGTATTGTTCCTACGTAGTCAATGTAAGGTATTAGAGATAAGAGATGGGTGCATCTCGGTGGAGACAACATATCAAGAGAAATATTGTGGAGGCTTGAGATCATGAGAATGACTCGGTATTGTTCCTACGTGCTCATGTGTCCACGAGATCAAAGCCTACGTAGTTTGGTTGTTCACGTTCTCTAACGTCATGTGTGTGCAAATGTAGGACTTTGCTTGGGAGGGAGAGGGCTGGTGTAGGTTAGAATTGGAATGGGCCCAAAGATTTTCGGTGGAGGCATGTTATATTATGATCGTAGGGCGATCACTAACCGAACGGTATTGTCTCTTAGACTAGTTTGGAGCTGTATAGGGAAAAGGGAAAATGTATTTAGTATAGGAGTGGACCAGAAGCCACCGACAGAGATCTAAGTATCCCTTATTGACATGGCTAAAATTCTAAGAGTGTCGTAATCCTTGGACTGGTTACTCCATTATTTGGAGTGGGGATGGAGGCATCCCTAATAAATAATACGCCAAGAGACGTATTATGAGGCTTGGGCTTCACGAGTTTGATTCGGTATAGTGCCTATATACCAAAATGGACTCGAGATCAAAGCCTATATAGTTCCAACAACGAGGTTGGAGAATATATAGGGGTGTTTGGATAATATGTAGGGGTTGTATTAGGGATGGATGCATCCCTAAGAAATAATATGCCAAGAGACGTATTATGAGGCTTGGGCTTCACGAATGTAGTTCGGTATAACGCTAACGTACCCAAGGAGATTTGGGATCAAAGACAACGTAGTTCCAACAAACGGGGCATATTTACAGGTGCAAGATATGGGGTACCGGGAATACAATATACAACATTACAGTATTTAGGTAGCCTAGTCCTTAATATAGCATTTTCGTTGTGTTGGATTGATATATTTATATGTTAAAATAATGTCTAATCAAAGACTGATGTTTAATGAGGATTTGGATATGAAAACACATGTTCAGGTGTCGTCCCATATTTACTTTTAGAAATTAGCTTAATGCAAAGTTTCGTATTAACTCGGCTCACGGACGCTTTCCTCATAATGATTTTGAAAAGTATGTTTTCATATTTTATAATTATCGTTGTGCCATTTCGTTAGCATTGTTTTAACATATAAGCATGTTAAGACAATTAACAGAGGTGTTGGATTAAAAACCAGGATTTTAAAATATAGACGCTGTAAATTTCATACCCGGACCCCTAAACGGGGGTCGGTCTAAAAGAGTTAAATAAATATGTATAATCTATTTCAATATATATATATATATTGGGGTGGAGGGTATTGCCTCAAAATTTAAGGAGAGCTTCTTTACCCTCGTGGTAAAAGATGATTTTTTTGTTGGGGGTGTCCCTTATTTCCGACTTTTCAGTTGAGCAGGACTTCATCTACAAGTCTTGACTTTGGCATTTTTTCTATATCCATTTGGACAGAGCTTTGACTAGAAGTGTTCGATTTTTCAAAATTTCTGCAGAGGATTGACTCTATTCGGGATAAGAAACGACTATGCGGAAGTACAAACTTTCCTTTTTAGGGTAAAGCAACTTTTCTGAAGTCCGAACTTCCTCGGGACTTCTAGAATGATCTCGAGTATCTCAGATGCTCGGGGAATAAGAAATTTAGAAAACCTGATCGTTGTTCGATTTTGATCTCTCGGTGATTTTTTAAGTGCTTAAAATGAGAGGTGGGTCCTCTATTTATATGACACTAGGAGGGTCCTTTTGTATTTTGGGAGAAGAATGAGAACCATTCTTTTTAGATAAGGTGGCCACGTGGATGGCCGAGATCAAACGTTTTGACACATTAAAGGGGATTTAGGTCCTTTTGACATTTGATAGAAGTTCACGGTACTTGCTTTTAAGCCTTTTTACTATTACTTTTATTTTCAATTTTGACCTAAATAGTTTTTGTATTGTAGTTTTTAAGGTCTTTTAAGAATCCACTTGGGGTGGTTTTTCATTGAGACTTAGGTGGGGCCTAGTTTAGGGTACAGGATTTGGGCGAGGTCGGGTTTGGGGAATCTAGGGGTGATTTTACCCCGGATAACTTGGACAAGGCCGATTTTAGAGTATTTTATCATGTAGAACATAAAGAACCACACCCCGATTCTAGATTGGGGTGTCCACACTAGATATAATCTCATTAGTTATCACATGAGCATATTAGACATAACATCAGAAACCAACAATTTGGCTTGCTCGAATAAAGCTCGAGCTACAAAAGGAGTACTCGTAAGTTTTGACTATTCCTTAGTGACCTTTGATCTCTGTGAAACTTGAGAAGTTGTTTCTCCTTTAGAGGAACCAGCTGCCGAGGAAGCTTTTTGTTTAGTACCAATAGTCTAAGTTACACCCTTCTTCTTGTCTTTCTTTGACTCTTGAGGCACTTTACTCATTGGATCTAGAGGAGGCATTTCCTTTGGTAGATATCTTTTTGTGGTACTCACCTCAAATCCAACACCAACAGTTGAACTATTTTTTTAACCAAGTTCTAACGATCCATAGCATTTTACCATGGGATACAGAGGCTTTGTTTTAATAAAAATCCTAAAAGCCTAAGTTGGGTTGGACAATAATGGCATAACCAACCCAGAGATACATCACCCTGCCTCTTTTTGTTAGGATTCACCAACTTGTCACGGAATTGTACACACAGAGAAAACACATTGCGATAAGTGAAGTCAAGACAAGCATTATAAAAGGAATTACTAACTCTACTGTTGCATCATATGGGCTTAGGAATTCCAAGGTCATAACCAAACTGCCTAACACATCGATAGGGGTTGTAGGCCTAACTTTCAACATCGCATTTTGTGAACGAGGGAAGATGGTTAGGTGTGAGCAAAAGTACCACAGCCAGAGAAGCATCATCGATGACAACATGTTACCCTGAGAGGATCTGAATTTTCTAAGCTTCATCTTTGAAAAATGACCAAGTTTGAGCTTGAGTGTCCCCAAAATAAGGTCTCTCGTAAAAAGCATTACGATCACCAATCAAAGGCAAGAAGTTCTTCTTAATCTTCCTTCAACCTTGAACGTTTGGTGGGAAAATTAATGATTGGTAGTTCTTTTCAAGTCCGGGGAACTTGTCATAGAGGAACCCCATCAAGAGGATGATATTGGAAAAGTTAGACAAATCATAACAACTAGCTGAACGTTTTATATTAAAATGAATTCTGACGTAAATGACGTCAATGGGAGCAAGAAAAGATAATTATCTCTCTAAACTCTCTTTAATCAAATCTTATAAAATGGAAGAATGACTCAAATGAGTCTACAAAAGAGGTATTTATAGGAAGGAGGTTGCTTGGCCTCTAAGCTAACAATCTAATAACAATTATGCCCTTAAGTGCCAATTAACCTTCCTTCTTCTAAATACAAAAAAAAAAGGAAAAATACAATGAATGCTCAAAATTAAAGAAATACTAAAAAGAACTAAAAATGATAAAATGACGACCACATCCCTGATTCACATCACTCTCCCCCTTGAAAAGAGTTCATCCTCAAACTCAGAGGGGAAGGCCTTTAGTGTCACCATCAAGGATCGTGATGAGAGTTAGCTGAGATGTTATCTCCGGTGCCTACTCAACGTAGTTTGGGTTCCCTTAAGCTAAGAGACCTCGACGGCAAGGGAGAGAACAATAGGAGGCGCGATGGCCCATCACCCCGCAATTGTAGCATTTGAAGGTGACCGGATGAGCAGGAGGAGGAACCGTGGCAGCAGGAGGAACAGTGGTGGAAGGAGTCCCAGCAGGTGCAGAAGTCACTGGTGCTAGAGGAGTAAGCGTGGAGCGGCTACGCGGTGGAGGGGCAGTCTAGTGGAATGACTCAACCTTAGTGGTATACTCTACCACCTTGGCAAAGGAGGTGACCTCACGCAAAGAAAGATCGCACTGGATGTAGCCCTGAAGGCCGTGAATATAACGGCTAATACGCTGTTCCTCACTCTCGCCTAGGCGGGCGCGAGTATATAAAAGCTTAAATCGCTTAGTGTAGTCTAAAACCGTGGAGTCCTGGTGAAGGGACTGAACTCGAAGAAATAACTCACGCTCATAAGTGGATGGAACAAAATTGAACATCAACTGTGCACGGAGCTCGGTCCAGGACTGGATGGGGGAAAGTCCCTTAATGGCACGACGCTCTCCAAGTCATTCCACCACATACTAGTGTAGCCCTGAAACTTGGTTGCTGCGAGGAGAACACATCAACGACCCTTCAGCCGTTTATACTCAAAAATCTTCTCCATGGCGGCAAGCTAATCAACAACGGCATCAGGCTGCAGGTGGCCATCAAATATGGGAATATCCACTCTGATATAACCCTACATACTCCGTGAAAGTAACAGTAGGGCCAACTGTGTGATGGCATCACCACCCTGAAGAGCTAGTGTGTCCTCATGTATACCATCATCGCCTGGTAAAGGCTCGAGAAGCGAGGTTCGATGGGGACGACTCCAAGGCGGTAGATGAGGAGGTTCAGGAGTTGGTAGAGGAACTGGGGGTGGAGGAGGTGAGGTAAGAAGTGGAAGAGTCTCTCGTGGTGGAGAAGGAGGTGGTACGGGGACTAACGGTTGGCGATAGGGGCACTGATTCATCCGATGCCCTTTTCTGGTGGCACACAAAGTAATGGCGCTCAAAGGGGGACACATCCGTGTGCCACTCGGTAGGAGGGGGTGGCTCAAACTCAGGATCGGAGTGGGGATGGGGTGAAGGAGGGTCAGCATGGGGAGGAAGGGTAATCCACTCCCGTACACGCTCATGGGAATCAACGGGTATGGAGTGAAAGGAACGAGTATCCCAGAGAGGTGGATGATGCGGGACATGGAGTGGGTGGTCGGGTGGGGGGAGATGTATGTAAAATAGGTGGGGGCGGAAGCGTGGGGAAAGTGGAATGGGGTATGGGTGAGGGTGTGTGGTAGTGGGTGGGGCAGGGGGTATGGGGGGTGCTTGGGGATGTTCAAGGTGTTTTTGATGATGGTGGTGAGGGTAAGTAGAAATAGGGGGCAAAGAGTAGTCGTATGGGGGTGGGGTGAGAAAATTGGGTGGATGTGGTGGTGGGGAGAGGGAGGGGACTAGAATTCGGGGTGGGGGAAGGTGGGGAGAGGGAAATTGGTGGTGTGTTGATATATTTGGTGGGAGGGGGGGGGGAGGTATAGGGGGTGGTTGTGAATTTTGAGGGTTGAAATTATTAGGAATGTGGGAGGGTAAAAAATTTAGGGTTTAGGGTTCAAGATTAGGATTAAGGTGGTGGTAGGGTTCGTTAAAAATGGGAAATAATATTAGGGGATTAATTTGGGTTGATTTCGAACCTTTTTTATACCGGATGTCACGGATCATCTCGACGAGAGTCAGGGAGTGCATTTCCCTCATATGATGTGCCATTCGAGTGAAAATAGGAGAGATAATAGATGGGCAAGTCTTCAGATGAATTTAAGGTGCAGGGGGACCCGTTATGAACACATCGAGCCCTTGGATTGTGGAAATATGACCGGAGGTTTCAACCAGTGTTGTCGGTGGTAGGGACGAGGCCATTTGGTGCTGTGTTCGGGTTGTCCTGCTTCGAAGGTTGTAACCCACAGTGGTTGGGGTGTTTTCAGGTGGTTTCGGAGGTCACAGAGCAACGGTGGAGGGGATTTGGGTTCGGGAGAGTCCGGCAGTGGATCTTGAGTGTTCGGCAGGAGCTGAGTGTTGATTTTAATATCTAACTACACAACATCTACACTAAAAAGAAGAAGTTATTCTACACAATAACTAACTACACAACATCTACGCTACACAACAACAACAACTAAAACAAATGAAATGGGTTTCTTCCTCTCTTTCTCTCTATTCTTAATATGAAAGGTTAAGTATAAATGAGGGTCAAGTGGCCTATTTATAGGAAGAGTTAGCTTGCTCATCAAGCTACTATCCAAAATGACTAAAAAGGACAACTACTAACTAAAAATGACATATTAGTACCAAACATACTTGGAAACTAATAAAGCTCTAAAATAAAGAAAAATTACAATAAAATGCAAGAAAATACTGAAATAAACTCTCATTCCCATCATTCTCCCCTACTTGAGAGAGATCATCCCGAGCGATAAAAAAGTGTGTGAGGGCAACATCCGGGGGCTCCCCTACTTGAAAGGGAAAGTGTAATTTAAAGCGTCCCGCATAGTGACTCGTAAAATAGCCTTGAAGTAAAACCACAAATTGATGCCATGGACAATGAATATGGAGGCGGCCTCTAATCCGTCCACATGAAGAGTCAAAACAAGATCTACGCGGAGAAGGCCATTGATGCCAAATTTCATTCAAATTACCCATGATGAGCCTCCTTAGCATCAAATCATGTAAAAAGGGCGTGGAGCACTCCTTATAAGGAACACAAAAAGGATCCACAAATCCCACATCAATCGTGATCACCTCACGCAACATATACTCCTCAAAGGAAACAACCAATGAACCATCATCACAAAGCTCATCATTGTGACCACAAATGGGGAAAAAATCCACCAAATCAAATATTTCCATCTTGCGATAAATAAAATCACATAGGAAGCACCCCTCATCTTCTACCCTAAAGATAGGAAAGAAGTCCACAATCTCAAATGCCTCCAAATCTCTATATCGATTATAATTGAGGAAATATGGGAAAAAAGTAACAAGGAAGGAACTCAGAATCACTAACAAGCATCGTCGGGGTTTCAACAACCTCGGAGACATCCTCGTGAAGCATAACTGAAGAGTTAATATCATCGATGTGCGCCGGAATGACATCGGATGTAGGAGGAGGTACACCGGTAGACAAGTACTCCAAATATGGGACCAAATACCTCGCTCGTGCACGTACTCATTGTTCAGGTGCCATCTCCATCTCATAATACTCGGCTCTACATCTATGTAGGTGTTGATGGTACATCTCATACTCTCCGATATAATAAGCATGATATGCCAATGTGTGAAGCTTTTGAGAGAGATATGAATCCGTCTCGGCCCAAGAAGCTTGAAGACTTTGGAGTTCCTTGATGATGGCACAACTAACTAGGCCTGTAAACGGATCGGATTCGGACCGGGTCAGGCAAATTCAAATCCATATCCGTTTATGTTAAACGAATTCGGATCCAATCCGTTTATTAATCGGATCGGATCAGGCAAATCTAAATCCATATTCGTTTATGTTAAACGAATTCAGATCCAACCTGATTATCCGATTATCCGTTTATGTTAAACTTGATTTGTAACATTTTTATTTTCAACTCTTATTTCATAAATTTATTTCGCAAATGTTCCAAAAAAACACATAGTGAAATAAAAAACTATTATAATAAATATTTAAAATATTATTAAATATAATATATATTGATTAAAAAGATATTATGTATAATTTATATATATATTAAAAATATTAATCATATCGGATTATTAACGGATCGGAGTATATGAATCCAAATCCGCTCCATTTAATAAATGAGTAATCGGATAATCGGATAATTGAATTCTAAGTATCATCCATATCCGCTTAAACGTGTAAGGACATAAGTCTCCGATTGAGTATTAATGTAGCGTTGGCTCAATTCCGGACAAAAACTCTTGAGTCATAGGATAGTGTTCTTATATATCCTTCAAGCCTATGACATGTTGAAGTTGAAGACGTTGCGGCCTACTTATCAAGAGAAGATCATTGCTGGTTTACATGTGCCTCGTTTCACGTCATCAACTTAGTTCCAATTTCTCCTAAGGTATGAATGCATTACATATATATATAGGAGCTTGGAACATTTTCTATTGGGTGTAATTTTATTTTAAACTGTAGTTTATTTTCCGAACGTTAATTTTAGAACTTTTAATAAAGTTTTTGGGCTTAATATTGAATTATGAACTTTCTAGGATTTCATTCGATATTGTCGTTTGAACGAGTTTTTCGTTCGAACGAGAATTTCGTTCTAACGAGTTTGCCAACGAATTTTCCCAATTGGCCTCTGGAACCTCGTTAGAAGGTCGTTCGAATGAGACTTCATTCGAACGAAAATCTCGTTCGAACGAGATTTTCGAAACGAGATTTTCGACGGGAAAATATTTTGGCAGTTTTTTGACAATTTTTCTCCATTATCCCACTCTTTGTTCTTAGTAACTTTTGCCAGAATTAATTTGTGCGGGAACCAACTTTGAGAAACTTCTACAATTTCCAGAGGAGTTTTTAAGAGCCTAATCCCTCTATGAAAAAGTTCATATTTTGAGTGTTTGTTTTTCAAGAAAATTATTCTTAAACACTTTTGTTTACACCCATGTTAGTTTATTCTAAGTACCACACACACACACACACACACACACACACATATATATATATATATATGCAAGGAGTTTGTTTGGCACCGGGTTCACTTTTCGACCTAAGAAGAAAAGAGTTTGGGTTTACTTCTACATCCCATAAAGAAGAAGTTCGTTGTTTTGCTGCGACATACTCACACGGTGAAAGGCATTGTGCGAGGGTCGACGGTTGTCCAAAAGCTTCATTGGTGGATTCCAAGTTTCCGGTGGATTTCGGGATTATCGACTAAGCAGAGGTTGGTACAAAAAGACACGTCAGGAGCTTGAAGGGAGTTGAGTCGAGTTGAGTAAGTCATTTGTCTTGTACTTGTAAAAATACCATACTTAGTGGACTTAAGCCTAGGGCCATCCGAGGTTTTTTTTCGCTATGGGTTTTTTCTTGTACATCGCGACGTAGTGGTTGTGAATTTATTTTATCTTGCAAATCACCTAGAACGCATGCTTAGGATGAAAAGATAAAATATAGTTCAATTCGCTTCTCTTGTTTAATTTGGAGCATGTTTAATATTTGGGTAATGTTTAACTTAATTTAGTTTAAGTCTACTTAATGTAATTTGATAAAATTTGGTTTGGCCTAATTTGCAAATTGAATTCATTAATGTTAGGCAAATTTCTAGAACTTGGGTTAAATTAATTTGGTTTAAGTGAATTTCAAATTTTTGTGTGTGTGTTCATCATAATTCACTTATTTAGGTCTAATTTTAATTTTGCTTTTAGAAATTAAAATTTTTGTTTAATTTAATTTCTCATTTTTTTAAGAAAAGAAAATCAATAAGATTTGTAAATTAAATTGTTGGGCTGAACCATCCTTATTCTGCATTTAAAGGAAATTGATTTTTATAAATTTAAAATTAGGGGTCCACGTTTCCAACAAAACGGATCGGATTCAGATTTGGATTCAGATAAAATCTGATCCATTGACAGGCCTACAACTAACCATGTCAAAATCGGCACATGTATTCATATCGCGGCGTCGTATTGGGTACCATCCCACGAGAATTTGTAAGAAAGGCATTCTTCGAGTGAGGGAGTGATTAAATCCTAGGACTTTGATAGATTTGGGAAAGATTTATAATTATTGGAAATACAGGGGCTGAATAATAATTTTCAGAAATTGGTTAGAAATTAGTGTGTTAAAGAGGTCCGGGTGGTGCGAAAGTTTTATTAAGGTATGTTATGTGGTGGGAGGTTGCCGGGGTTGAATAAGAATGTTTATTAGGGTTAGGTTTTTTAGATGGATTGGGCTTTAGAGATTCTGGAAAATAGGGTAAATAGGGTTTGGAAATTTTTTTGTTGAATTTAGGTAGAGTTTGCATTAGGAATGATCTTGGATTGTTTGGGAAGATAAGGCAATGAATCTTGATTGTGGATAATGCAATCTTGAAATTCAGACGAACTCCGAGTTGATTGGGAGTGGATAATGGTTTGTTCTCTTGGAAGATGCTTACAGATGTGTGTTACAGCAGAAACAGACCTTTTATAAAGCTCTCTGGTTCGACAAATTGGATGTTGTGACAAGGTGGTTCAGTGAATTTCGGCAGCCGTCCGTGGCTTTTCGATGACTGGCAATGGGTTTCTCTTCGGTGGAAGCCCTGGCAGATCCGGGGACTACCCAATAAGATACGTCAGGGCTTGAAGGGAGTCGAGTCGATTTAAGTAAGTCATTTGTCTTGTACTTATAAAAATACCATACATAGTGGACTAAAGGCTAGGGTCGTCTGAAGTTTTTTCCCGTTGTGAGTTTTTCCTCGTACATCACGGCGTAGTGGTTGTGAATTTCTTTTATCTTGCAAATCACCTAGAACGCATGCTTAGGATGAAAAGATAAAATATGGTTTAATTCACTTCTCTTGTTTAATTTGGAGTATGTTTAATATTTGGGTAATGTTTAACTTAATTTAATTCAAGTCTAATTAATATAATTTGATAAAATTTATTTTGGCCTAATTTGCAAATTGAATTCATTAATGTTAGGCAAATTTCTAGGACTTGGGTTAAATTAATTTGGTTTATGTGAATTTCAAGTTTGTGTGTGTGTGTGTTCATCATAATTCACTTATTTAGCTTTAATTTTAATTTTGCTTTTACAAATTAAAATTTTTGTTTAATTTAATTTTTCATCTTTTTAAGAAAAGAAAATAAAAAAGATTTGTAAATTAAATTGTTGGGTTGAACCATCCTTATTCTGCATTTAAAGAAAATAGATTTTTATAAAATTAAAATTAGGGGTCCACGTTTTCAACAAGTGGTATCAGAGCAGGATCGCTAAATTATTGCGTTAAGGTCTTTTTATATATTTTTGACTAAAATGGAATTTTCCCCATTTTCAAAATTTCCTGTTTTCGATGGTTCCAACTATGCGTATTGGAAAGCACGCATGAAATCGGCACTTAGGTCTATCGTCAGTTGTTAACGGGTGGTCCCCACCTACATATTTAGTTGAAAATGAACGTGTTCCCAAACTCACAGATAGATGGAGTGAGAATGAATTTAAACTTGCAAATTTTAATTCCCGAGGTTTAAATGCCTTGTTTAGCACGGTCACACCGGATGAATTCCGACGCATTATGACATGTGAAATTGCTAAATAAGCTTGGGATATTTTACAACTCACTCATGAAGGAACTAGTGTCATAAAAACTTCTAAACTCCAAAACCTCACCACTCAATTTGAAACCATCAAAATGAATGAAAAAGAAACATTTGATAAATTTTATGCTAGACTTTTCGATATAGTTAATTGATCTTTTAATTTGGGAGAGAAAATATCCAACGACCGAGTAGTAAAGAAAATTTTAAGGTCCCTACCCGGTAGATTTATTCCTAAGGTGATCGTGTTAAATTCTTTACCCACTTTAGCCTCTACGAAATTAGAAGAGCTCGTAGGTGATTTACAAACCTATGAACTAGACATGTTTCCCTCTAAAATGGAAAAGAAAATAGATAAGGGCGTTGCTTTGAAAGCCCGAAAGGAAGAAAAACAAATAGTAGAGAGTGAAAGTGATAGTGACTCGGAGGAGATGGCTATGTTTGCTAAGAAATTTCAAAAATTTCTCAAGTTTAATAAATATAAAAATAATTTTAAGAAATTCGAAAACTCTAAGCATGACAAAACCGATCAGATCCCTAAAGTTAAAAAAGATGATCTTAATAAGGACGAGTCTAATAGGTGTTACGGTTGTGAGGGTTATGGCCATAGGGCGAGAGAGTGCCCTACTAAACTAAGGAGAGAGGGTAAGCAACCAATTTCCTACAATGCAACCCTTAGTGATAGTGATAAGGAAGAGGGACCCGATTCCCCCACTAAGCCCAACTTTGTGTCTTTTATGGCAAGTAATGTGAGTGAAAGTGAACACTCCTTTATTGATGAAATTTTAACACATGCCACTTCCAAGTTCATAGTTTATGATTCCGTTGTTTGATGGTAGTGAGAGTTAAGAAGAGAGAGAGAGAGAGTGAAAATGAAGAAGAGGATAATGTGAGTGAACTTCAATTTGCATTTCAAGAACTATACGAAGAATTTATTAAATTAAAAAGAGCAAATTTAAAGTTGGAAGCTAGTTTGAAAGAGCGTGTCGCGGTCATAGATGAGAGTGCTTTAGTGAAAGACCTTAGGACACGTGACAGAGCTCTTTGTGAGAAGCTTGGATATGTAGAAGGCGAGAAAGATAGCCTTTAAGGTTTAATGGAATCCTTGAAAAAGGAGTTTCTCGCATTTGAAGAGCGCAATGTTTTATTAGAGTCTTACATTGTAGATTTAGAAAATAAACTAAAAGACTCTAGTAAAGTCAAATTTGATTTGGAGTGCCGTTCGGAGAAATTAGATAAAATATTAGGAACGGTCCAAATTAAAAATGACACGTGTGGTTTAGGCTTCGATACTTGTAATGAGTCAACTCATATAGCCAAAACCAATGTTTTAGGAGAATCCTCTAAGAACAATGTTATAGATCATTCCTTAGGTAAGTTTTTTCACCGAGTCTTTAGGTGCTCACATTGTGGTCGAAAAGGTCATCTTAAGAAATTTTGTTTTGATCTTAAACGAGGTCCTAGAAAATCCCAACATAAGGCAACCGAGGTAGTCAAGATTCCTACACCCCGAGATCGTCATTGATCATTAGTTTGGGTTCGGAGATCCGACTTGGTAGCTTTACAAGACAGGATTTTTTATTCTCATTTACTTTCACACGATACCTTCTTTGCTAAATCTCAAGGTTGAATGTGTTAGTTGTTTGCATACTTTAGCTTTTATGCTTCATCCTATATTATCATGCTAATTGTATGCTTGTTTATCATTTTCTAGACATTACTTTATCACATATCTCATGCTAGAATTATAACGTTTGTTTGTCTTTTGTATTATATTTATTTTGTTTGCATTAAATGAAAAATACAAAAAGATTTTTGTTTATCATTTATGTTTTACCGTTTTAGTAATTAGGCTTAATGAAAAATACAAATGATTTTTGTTTGTCTTTTGAGTAAATATTTTTGTTTGGTTGGTTGAAAATTTCAAAAAACTCAAAAATCTTTTTATTGTGTGTATTTTGATTTTACATATCTTTTGTGGCATATGTTTGTGTGTGAATATCTTCTTTTTCGCTTTCATGTGGCTAGAACTTTTGGTTAAGATTTTTAATCCTTAAAATTTTCTTTACCATGCTTACATGGAGTAGTTGAATTTTGTGTTGCTATAATGGATTCTATTTTTATATGCCTCAATTCACACATGCGCGAGCTCACTTGAAATTTTAACTGCACATGTATATTTGAGCTTTGTGAGGTGTTCTCCTACCAATCTAGTCATCTACGTATTAGGTGATCTAAGAGGACTAGTGCATGTTAAAATTCGTTGCACGTGAGATTTTTGTAAGATATAAAAATGATATATATAAATGTGCATGGGGAAGGGCTCCGAAAGGAAATATCCTCCTTTGCGAGTAAGTCATCATTTGCTTGGACCTAAAAGAAATACGTGGTACAAAGGCCTAAAAGAATAATGGCATTAAAAGAAAATATTTGCCAAGGCCTATTTGTTTAGTTTGATATAGTCATTCAAAATTTAATATGCTTATTTTTAGGGAGTTTGGATGGTATATCAACGGTTTGCACAATGTCTGTTTACCCAAGTTGCGCTTTCAATGTCATGAGTCTATTGGTTTGTAGAATCATCAACATGCTAGACTTGAATGCATTGTGTTTGTTTGTTCAATGAGTTCAATTTATATTTTCACATGAGGCTATATCTAAATGTGATAAAATTTTGCAATCAAATGAGAACTCCGTGAACATGTTTTAAGTGATTGGGTTTTAATTCATTGGTATCTTTTTCACAACCCTTCACTTCCATTTCCATATGACACATTTATGCTATAAGAGTGTGGAAAACTCATGTTAATTTATTTTGTGTCATTTGTACGTTTATATCTATATATGTGTGCTTGCATATATTTTATATCTAATGTGTATACATATATATGATATTTTATTGTGTTTATTCTTTGCCTTGGTAGCTAGTCCGCATATGCTTGAATTCATAATTGGTAACTAACTAGTTGCAAAATGTATGTTTAACATCACACACTTAGTATCGTTTGTATCAAATTGGTATCATTTTTACTGCATCTTAGTTGGTATCCTTTTTTATTTTGTATGGATTAGTTACTTTTATCGTTGCCCATATGCCTTAATGATCCTATTTCCTTATGCATCATCTTGTTTATTAGTTCTTTTATCCTTTGTCTATTCATGAACAAAAAGGGAGAGAATGATAGGGGAGAAATGGTATTTAATCCTATTATAATTGTATCTTAGTTTAGGAGATTTAACTTAGGGGGGGTCGCGACCTTCTTATGTTGATCATAGTTGATAAAGGAAGAATTAATTTAGGGGGAGTATTTATTTTACATGCATTTAATATTCTTGATATTCCCTATGCGTTTGATAGTTTGTTTAATTGTGCAGGAATTTTTCTAAGTGGTAACTTTCATCGACAAAGCTATTGATCATTGGGTCTTGAGTCAAGTTTTCTATTTTTGGGTGGGATGTTTTTGATGTTTTTTAGTCTAGTAGAGCTTGACGGCCCTTTAGGATTTTGTTTTGGTTTTTGTCCCGGAATAGCCAAAGGGGGAGATTTGTAAGGATATAAATCTCTGATTGAGTCTTAATGTAGTGTTGGCTCAATTCAGGACAAAAACGTTTGAGTCGTAGGATAGTGTTCTTATGTATCCTTCAAGCCTATGACATGTTGAAGTTAAAGACGTTGCGACCTACTTATCAAGAGAACATCATTACCGATTTACATGTGCCTCATTTCACGTCATCAACTTAGTTCCAATCTCTCCTAAGGTATGAATGCATTACATATATATAGGAGCTTGGAACATTTTGTATTGGGTGTAATTTTATTTTAAACTGAAGTTTATTTTCAGAAGGTTAATTTTAGAACTTTTAATAGAGTTTTTGGTCTTAATTTTGAATTATGAACTTTCTGGGATTTCGTTCAATATTGTCGTTCGAACGAGTTTGCCAACGACTTTTTCCAATTGGCCTCTGGAACATCGTTAGAAGGTCGTTCGAACGAAAATCTCGTTCGAACGGGATTTCCGGCGAAAAAATATTTTGACAGTTTTTCTCCATTATCCCACTCTTTGTTCCCACCAACTTTTGCCAGAATTAATTTGTGCGGGAACCAAATTTGAAAAACTAATTTTTTTCATCTTCTACAATTTCCACAGAGAGTTTTTGAGAGCCTAATCCCTCTATGAAAAAGTTCATGTTTTGAGTGTTTGTTTTTCAAAAAAATTATTCTTAAACACTTTTGTTTACACCCATATTAGTTTATTCCAAGTACCACACATATATATATATATATTCTTGGAGTTTGTTTGGCACCGGGTTCACTTTTCTACCTAAGAAGAAAAGAGTTTGTTGTTTTGCTGCGACATACTCACACGGTGAAAGGCATTGTGCGAGGGTTAACGGTTGTCTAAAAGCTTCATTGGTGGATTCCAAGGTTTCGGTGGATTTCGGGATTATCGACTAAGCAGAGGTTGGTACAAAAAGACGCGTCAGGAGCTTGAAGGGAGTTGAGTCGAGTTGAGTAAGTCATTTGTAAAAATACCATACTTAGTGGACTTAAGCCTAGGGCCATCCGAGGTTTTTTTTCGCTATGGGTTTTTCCTTGTACATCGCGACGTAGTGGTTGTGAATTTATTTTATCTTGCAAATCACCTAGAACGCATGCTTAGGATGAAAAGATAAAATATAGTTCAATTCGCTTCTCTTGTTTAATTTGGAGCATGTTTAATATTTGGGTAATGTTTAACTTAATTTAGTTTAAGTCTACTTAATGTAATTTGATAAAATTTGGTTTGGCCTAATTTGCAAATTGAATTCATTAATGTTAGGCGAATTTCTAGAACTTGGGTTAAATTAATTTGGTTTAAGTGAATTTCAAATTTTTGTGTGTGTGTTCATCATAATTCACTTATTTAGGTCTAATTTTAATTTTGCTTTTAGAAATTAAAATTTTTGTTTAATTTAATTTCTCATTTTTTTAAGAAAAGAAAATCAATAAGATTTGTAAATTAAATTGTTGGGCTGAACCATCCTTATTCTGCATTTAAAGGAAATTGATTTTTATAAATTTAAAATTAGGGGTCCACGTTTCCAACAAAACGGATCGGATTCAGATTTGGATTCAGATAAAATCTGATCCATTGACAGGCCTACAACTAACCATGTCAAAATCAGCACATGTATTCATATCGCGGCGCCGTATTGGGTACCATCCCACGAGAATTTGTAAGAAAGGCATTCTTCGAGTGAGGGAGTTATTAAATCCTAGGACTTTGATAGATTTGGGAAAGATTTATAATTATTGGAAATACAGGGGCTGAATAATAATTTTCAGAAATTGGTTAGAAATTAGTGTGTTAAAGAGGTCCGGGTGGTGCGAAAGTTTTATTAAAGTATGTTATGTGGTGGGAGGTTGCCGGGGTTGAATAAGAATGTTTATTAGGGTTAGGTTTTTTAGATGGATTGGGCTTTAGAGATTCTGGAAAATGGGGTAAATAGGGTTTGGAAATTTTTTTGTTGAATTTAGGTAGAGTTTGCATTAGGAATGATCTTGGATTGTTTGGGAAGATAAGGCAATGAATCTTGATTGTGGATAATGCAATCTTGAAATTCAGACGAACTCCGAGTTGATTGGGAGTGGATAATGGTTTGTTCTCTTGGAAGATGCTTACAGATGTGTGTTACAGCAGAAACAGACCTTTTATAAAGCTCTCTGGTTCGACAAATTGGATGTTGTGACAAGGTGGTTCAGTGAATTTCGGCAGCCGTCCGTGGCTTTTCGATGACTGACAATGGGTTTCTCTTCGGTGGAAGCCCTGGCAGATCTGGGGACTACCCCGCCCCATCGTTCCGTCATTTTCTGCACTCCGACAGCGTCGAACTGTCTCTGCAGCAGTTTTGCTGGATTTCTGGCAGCGATTAAAGGTGGTCTGCTGTCGCAATGTTCATGGGATAGCTTGCAGGGGTTGGAGAAAACAACTGCCCTGTTTTCTTTAACAAGATTGCAATCTAGGGTTTCATAGGTGGGATTTGTTGTACGTAGAATGAAGTCGGAGTGGTACCAACTTGACTTCGATTCATATTTGATAATCATCCTTGCGCCAAGAACAAACGCAACTCTGATACCAATTTAATGTGAATTACGGTGCGAAAGCGTAAAAAGAAAAAGTTATTCTACACAACATCTACACTACACAACAATAAAAATAACAACTAAAAGAAATGAAATGAGTTTCTTCCTCTCTCTCTCTTCTTAATATTTAAGGTTAAGTACAAATGAGAGTCAAGTGGCGTATTTATAGGAAGAGTTAGGTTGCTAATCAAGCTACTACTCAAAATGACTAAAAGGGGCAACTACTAACTAAAAATGACATATTAGTTCCAAATATACTTGGAAACTAATAAAGCTCTAAAATAAAGAAAAATTACTATAAAATGCAAGAAAATACTAAAATAAACTCTCGTTCCCATCAAGTTCTTTCTAACCAAGTATACACAGATTCAAGTGTGAGAGTAGCTAGAGGAATGTTGACTCCACGATCCAACCTAACTTCAATATTTACCAAATCCATACGAGGTTGATCATTGGTCTTGCCAGGTAGAAAGAATTGAGAAAGCATGCACAAGATGTATGCTGCTAACTCTGAGGTTTGACCTTTACCGGGGCCATCAAGTGCATCGGGAACAATTCCATATTCCTTATGTTCGTTGGCTTCACATAAGCCTTAAAGAAATATTTAATAAGCTGCCTAAAAGTGGCCTTAGTGGAATCCCTTATACATTCACGAGCAAGCATGCCCAACTCAATTCACTCTTTAATTTCTTCGGCATCAAGAGGTTCGTCGTTATATGGAAGGGAACCACAAGGATCTAAGCCCATCAATTCACATATATCGTCTAAGATGACTGTGAACTCACCTAAGGATGCCATGAAGGTGTGGAAGACCATGCTCCATCTAGAGATCAATAATTGGAGAGCTGGGTTATTTTTGGACAAATTAAAGTGCCCAAACCAACAGGCAGCACGTCCCAGGCCAACCTTGATGATAATATCATCGTATTTCCTATAAAAGTAATTGGACCACATAGCGAAACCAATTGGGGGGCTTTTGTTGATACAAAAATTAGTCAGCTGACATGGACCACTAATGATAAGACACGTGTCATTCAACATGGCATAATTGTATACGACGAGAAACTTGACATGACGAGCTACTCAGAATACCGGGAAACTATCTGGAAAGATCAAACCACTAGAATAGATTCAATGAATATTCTTATTATGTATCGATACATATGCCTATCTAATAACGGCGTATTGTCTATTCACATAGGCAGCCCAATGGCTATAAATACATTGTAATACCCTCATAACGGGTAAGCTATTTTAAGAAAACATACTCAAGATCAAGGCAAAACACCCAGCAATACAAGACAGTGGACGTAGGCCATTTTCTTAAGGCTGAACCACTTTAAAAATCCTTTGTCTTATTTCTTTATTCATATTTATCTGTGATTAATTAATTAGATCAAATCTAATTTTTTACATCAACACTGATAATCCCTTGAAAACAACATAAGAGTAGGGGAAGTCCCCACGATATAGCCTGAATCTTAAAAACACCATAGGAGGAAAGATAACCTCCCTGAGTTTGGTCCCCGGGTTCATCTACCATTGGCAAACTATGGTCCATACCTTTCACAGTTAAATAAAATACTTTGGCTTCTGACCAAAACACATCACCATCTCCAAAAAATGGAGCACGACGGTTGCGATCATACAAAGCATCTAGCTCAGCTATTTTTGACGCCTTAGCCTTTGTAGCGTCCTTGTCGAAAACCTTATCAAACTTACTTGACAACGCCATTAAACGGTTTGAGGGGTGTTTGACGGTGGAAATTAGATGAAAGTTGTACATAAATGGTTTTGATACAAAACCACTGGTAAAAATGAGTTTAAAAAGATTTTCCAGACGAGTTTTGGGCAACAATGATGACTTTCTCTATCTAGAAGTTAGGAAGCTCCGAGTTTTAATGGAAAAAATGGTATTTCAAAGGTTGGGGAAAATATCCATTCAGGTTGTTGACGGTTTATTATCCCACGATTACTTTAAAAATTAGGGGCAACTAATAATTGCGTGAAACGAGGAAGTTCGGAGTTAACCACAGGTTGCCACATGTCAAAAAGTAGCAAACTTGTCAGATGATTAAAACCATGCATTAAATGCTAGAGATATGTGAAGATTTGGCTCACCTGCTCAAAGCCCACTCCCAGCATATTGAGTTGCTTCAGCCAAAGTTGTTTCGAGCTTTGGGTTGATAATTCAAGTTATTTCCAAACATGGTATGTCAATTCAAGTTGTCTCGAGCTATGGTTTATCGGAGCAAGGTGTTTCGTATAGAAATTTCTTACTTGCACAATAAATTTCTCTACGAGGGGCTAATGTAGTAGGGATTTATCGATAAACCCCCTTACTTAGAGATAAACCTCCTCGTTAAGAGATTAAATGAGAAACTATAGAAGCATTCAACAAAGATTACTGACATCACAAAGGAGTGTGAGGAGTCAACCGAGTTGATTTAAGATCAAGGCAAAATGGAGTTAAATCGAAGATTGAGGAAGACTTAAAGAAGAAGCTGGTTGAGGAACTATTTATTTTATTATGTAATTTATGAGCTATGTTGTAATATTGAGATAAGGCTACTCGTTACCATCAATGGACCATGTCTGGAAAAGCGTGGGAGAGCTTTCATACTCCATCGAGTAACCTCACTTGGGATCTCTGAGGAAGCTAGTTTGGAGGATAGATAGCAATGATTTGTTAAAACATGATTTAACTATTTTTAAATACACCACGTAAAACACCTAGGTGAGCTCGAATGAAAATTGCTCTAGGAATCACAGATTAACTTATTCTCGGCCACAAAAGAGTTCTACCTTATCCCGATTGAGCACTATTCAAGCAACCATGAGAAAACAATTTGCGCTTACTCCGTTATCTTCCATTGAGTTTTAGCAAAAAAAAAGAGTATATTTCCATAAAAGATATGTGCGACGTCATACCCAACCTAACACATGTCAAATAACTTACCTTAAACAGTGATGGTTTGGTGAGCGACTTGCTATCTTAGTGCGAACACATTGTGGCTCCTCCTAACACAGCGACTAGTCACTAAAGATTTCACTCAGCATTTAATGCGTTCGAAAAATTGGGTAGGGTGGACTGACCAGCATTGAATGCACTTGAGGTTCCACCCGTCATGTCATCCATTTGAGAAACCACGTGGTCTTTAGGCCAAAAGACCACTTTGAGAGAGTTATTGCAAACCATAGCTTTTATCTTTCACCATTAATGCTTTTGTCCAAGCTTTTACTAAGAGCATAAGCATTTATTGAGATTTGACCAGTCTTCCTTTATATCTTAGTGTTTAGATGCCTCCCTGAGGTGTATCTAGAGTGCTTGCTTCTCTCTCCCTCTCCCTAGATTTCTCTGAGGTTCATTTATCATCAAACACTTGCATTTATTATCAATCATTTAGTTATACACGTGAGTTTGTTCATTATACCTGAGTTCTTCATTATCATTAAGAGCACTTTTATTATTGTGTTATCGCCATTAATACAGGTTACGCCTCCGTTTATCTCTAAACAAGCTAGCAAAGAGAGATACTCTCTTACATATGGCAACATAATTACACATAATCCAAAAAATATATCAAGGAATAACACGGATTAAATGTATGGACAGAATAAAACAAATACCCAATATACATATAAACATACATATAACATTACACACGTATATATATAGGAATTACCACACAAGACACAAAAAATAAATTTTTCACACCCATATGGCATAAATGTGTATCTAAAACATGTATCATGGAGTGTAGGGATGTGAACTAGAAACAAAAGAAATATTCCCAAAAAACATAAGGTAGTCCAAGGAGTTCAAATTTGATAGTCTTAATTTATCAAATATAATTTTCTGTGTCATGTGACATATAATGTGAACTCATATGGACAAAATAGTCTAAATGCACACAAGCCTAGAAAATATTGAATAGTCTCAAATCAATAGTGTCACACATTTAAGCATGGACTAGGACAAATGTGCAAATCCATTAATCTTCAACTTATAATACCCTCAAAAACATATTTTCAACTTTTGCTCTTATGAAGATATCAATTTTTGATGATCAATTTATAAATTTGACCTTGGTATCTTTATATTATTCTTTTTCCAAGTCTCTTATGAATGGCGGCCTGACATGCAAAGGAGGTTATCTCCCTTCATAGCCCTTTCCATTGCGCGCACTTATTTTTTAAACCTAATAGCATCCTCACACGCAATGGTTCTTACATGCACAAATCCCTTAGATATAAAGAAATTTATTTGACAAGATTGATATCACTTAACTCATGCATAGATATATCAAAACCCATAAGAGTCCGTGAAGTTGTGTACGAAGGCATGTACTTATATGAATCCATTAAGAAAAAATAAATAAGAACAACTCCATGACAAGGCATGATTAAGCAACAATAACCATATTTTAATGCGTCTAGCCACATGGAACACATGGAATGGAAGGGATTCAAACACACCAATACACCACACAAATGTGTAAAACTACTATACAAGAAAGACAAAAATATTTTTGTATTTTTTATATGTAGATTCATAAAAAATGAAAAATCAAAATATAAAAGGTAAAAACATCATAGCACTAGATATAAGATATATCATAAGCACAAGACAGGCGTATGATGACTTGCAACCACAATCACTCATAAGATATAGAATATGAAGAATCGTGTGAACGCATGCAAGAATCAATAAGTCTAATATTTTGTGCCACCGAATCGAATTTTCTCAACCAAATAGATCTTGATTTGGAGCCACGGGTTTTGGGAACCGCATTAACACTAATCGTAGACTTCCTATGACCTTTTCTAAGATCATAGCAAAACCTCCTTACCTTTCTTACCACAGTGTGTGTGTGTGTGTGTGTGTGTGTGTGTGTGAGAGAGAGAGAGAGAGAGAGAGAGAATTTTAGGAAAGCTACACTTAGATTTACCTTTGGGAATGTCCTTGGCAATGGTTGACTCTTTGACAAACATGGTCTTGGCTTTAGGCACGGGAGCATTGGAATCTTTGTAGCCTAGACTTTTCTTATCATTCTTGATTTGGATGGACCCTAACATCTTATCCAACTTTTCATACCTAGTTTCCAAGTCAAATTTGAAATGCCTTGAATCTTTTAATTCATCTTCTAACTTCAAAATCCTTTACTCAAGTAAACATTTAGACTCATCATTCATATTTCCAACCATTCCTATAAAGTTATCTCCCCCCCCCCCCCCCCCCTCCACACACACACAATGAATGTGAGATTGTTCCTAAGAGTCTTATCACGTGTCCCTAAACCCTCAATCAATTTTTCACTATTTCCTAAGGCACCATCTTTCAACTTGGCCTCTAATTTTAGTTTAGCGTTTTCAACTTCGAAGATTCCGTATACAACTCACAGAAGGCAACCAGAATCTCACTTTCCTTCTCGTCACTAGTATCCCATCCTCCATCCCCATTACAAACATGGAAATCAATAGATCGGACCTAAGAATCGTCCTGCATATGATTATCTTCAACAAATGAAGATATTTCATTTAGACTCACATGACTAACCATGAAAGCGGTAAAGTTATGCTCAATAGGACAATTAGTTTCCTCTTCTGAGTCTCTATCACTAAGGGTTGCATTATATGCTTTAGGTTTCTTATATTATCTCCTTAGTTTAGTGGATAATCAAAAGCGTGACTCCCAACTCCTTAGCATTCAAAACACTTGTCCCGATCATCTCATTTCTTACATTTATCCCTTTTATTCCTATCACGACCATTGATAAAGTTTTTAGATTTCTTATAAGAATAATTTTATCCATGACGAGCCCCAAATCGATATGGACTCAACATCTAATTAGTTAGAGTATCCACGGGGATGCTGTAAAAATAGGTTATAAAGTAACAAGGTTGATGTATTTATGTGTGTTATGTAAAAGTTGGAATCACAATGTGAAGCGAGAATAAAAAGATAAATGGACAAGGCAACCTTGGATGAACAAGGTTTGACCCAGCCACCATGAAATTCAAGCTCTTATCCACAATAGATTATATTCAAAACTAGTGGGAAACATTGTGAAGTGGACAAGGCCTACTAGTGGAAACCTCAAATGGAAATTTGTTTCCCCTTTTGAGGGTATGAGAGCCATTTATCAACTAATAGAATCTCAAAGTTCTTGTTAGGTTTCTATTTTTTGATGCCTCGTCTATATGTTTGAAATTTCCATTGTGAACCAATACTTTGTTGAGTTATGCAGCCCAGTGTGGAGGTTATTAGTAAAAACATACTTTGTAAATCATATTGACTTATCCCAATATATAATACAATGAACTTGAATATCTTACTCAGTTATAATATATTATTAGGTCTTTCTCAAACCCCCAATTTGATAGTACGATTTCAATGACAACATTGTAAATTTACATGGAATAAATGTTGTTTTTCATGAAATAGGTGTCGATTGCATGGAATAGGTATTGATTTGAATGAAATTGATGTCGATTTGCATGGAAATAGGTGTTGGTTTACATGAAACTGGTGTTGTGTCTAATTGTTTTATAAATTAGGTTAAGTCAAATATTTTATTATCAACCTTAGTTTTATCTAAAACACCATATATTGTTATATGTCGCTACCAATGTCGGTACCCAAGTTTGATGGCAAACAAGGTGAGTTAATTTCAAGTTGGCAAATGACTACAAAATTTCAAATCTTTATGATGGAATTTCTCACTAAAAGAACAATTAAAAGAAGCCAAAAACTTAGATTACCGACTTAGAATATATGAAAACAAATTATAAGGGTAATGATCTTATGGATATCATGAAAATAGAATATTCAACATTGCATGTTTACAAGGTATTGTCCCGAAAGAAGAAAGGCTTAGACAGATTAGAGAAGAATATAAATATTTTATTTAGATTGCAAGGATATTTGTAGGAATGAGGTAGGTATAGTAATTTATTAATATGTAAAAGATAGATTTATAAAATCTACATAGCAGGAAGATGGACTGGTGACTATTAGGAGTAAATAAAGAATATTAAATATTGTAAGTTCATACACACATCAAGCAAACTTAAATGGAAAGATAAAAGAAAATATTTGAGAAAGCATTATTCATAGGTGGTGATTTGAATGGCCAAGTAGTAACATAACAAAATACAATGGTGATATATGATGATACCGTGATATCGATACTTAAATTTGTATAAGCAACTCAAGCTCAAGCAAAATAATGGAGATATGTAACAGCACAGATATGTAAATATGAGAAGGAGATGAGGAGGAGAGTAATAAACACTAGCATATCAGTGGTTCGGCCATTGTCCTACTCCATTGTGTGGGTGAGTGTGAATTTCATTATATGAATGGGCACTAATGGCCTCGGTATTACAGCTCCCAACACTTTCTCTACTGTAAAAAGGTGTAAAGCTTGGTCTAGGGTTTGTAATTCTCCCTCCTTTCCTCCAGGGAAGAAGATAGGTTTATATAGTGTTGGGGGTGTGCAATGCACCCCCAGGTAGCTATAGAACATACGCATGAAGAAATATCCAGTAGGATGTGGATACCTGTCCCTGGCACAAGTAGGTCATGATGATGAAATATTCCCTCACGTGTGAGGGAGATGGGATCTGTAACCCAGGCATACTCTTCCACGCGTGCTCTATTCCACACGCTCTGCCAGGTGTCTACTGTTCACTATGCAGGCTAGGCTGAGGCCGAGTTGTCAGGTTCGATATTTTGGTGGTGAAGTCGTTGCCATTCTGAACCGAGTCTTTATGTGGTCCCGGGCTCTAGGTTACGGATGATGCCGAGGGGAACTTAAGTCCTGAGATCACTGATGCTAGTGTTATTTTTTATGGCCGAGAGAAGGTGAATATGAGCTAAGGTCGAGGACGAGGTCTCTTGTGATGGGACCTTAGCCGAGTCATAATATTACTAGTCTGATGGTTTCTGATGGGTAGCCCTTGGCCGAGTAAGACCCCATTAGGGACAAGGTCATACTTGGATATATCAATATAGGCATCCTAGATATTGACAAGATAGAGGTATTTGGGTACTCTTGAAGTGGAGGAGGTTTTTGCTATCTCTATTTATGTCTCTAATGGAGAGGTTCACATGTTGATTAGAATATCCCCTCTTGCTCCTCCTATCATGATAACTCGTGTTTACAACTATGCATATCCCCTAACTCCGTGGTCAGGTATGTGATCTCATTCGTACTTTACATGAAAGTAATCATATGCCATGGATGATTTTAATTATATCCTTTACCCTAATGAGAAAATAGGAGGCAACCCCTTTGATTATGGGAAAACTAGGGTTTAGAGAATGTATTATTCATTGTGATTTAGTAAATTTAAGTTTTCTTGGTCCTAATTGCACTTGCTCTACAAAACAATGCAATGTGAGTCACATCCATGGGAGACTTGATGGATACATCGGTAACAATATTTATCATATTTCTTAGCATTAAAGTTAGGCACTTAGTTTAGTTTATTTTATACTACAATGTTATATTTAAATATAGAACAACAAGCTACCATGAGAGATTGTATCCATTTAGAGTCTTATCTTTTTAGAAAAGGTAGCCTGAGGTTCAGTATCTAAAAATATAACTATGGTATGAAGAAGAGTAAAAATCAACAAGAATTCTAACTTTATTTGGTCAAATGTTTTTCAACTTAATAAAAATTGTAAGAAATTAGGTATAGATCCAAATTTTAGAAGAAGTCGCATATGGTAATAATAAATAAAAATTTAAACTTCATGATTAGAAATGATTATTGAATTTATTTCCCTATATATTTTATCATTCCCAAGTTTGTTTCTTCATAAATCTATGATCATAGGTCCCCTTGTCAGTGATTAAGGACGTATTTTCAGTGTCGGTCAGGTCCATGAAGATTTGGTTGTAGCCTGAGTAGGCATCCATAAAACTCATTAGCTCATGTACGGTTAGGGCTGTAAACGGATATTCGAAAATCCGCATCCGTCCGATATTCGAATCCGAATTTGCGGTTATTTATCCGAAAAAATGGAAATGGATACGAATATGGATACTCTATAAAAATATTCGAGAAAACGGATACGGATACGGATAGTACTAGTATCCGACACGGATAATCCGTATCCGATGCGGAGTATCCATTTTACCGGATATCCGTTTTACCGGATATCCGTATCCGTCTAATATTAGTTTAAAATATTACTTATATAATATTTTAGGTATAAACTAACACTTAAAATAAAAGTTGGGGTATAACTTTAATTATAAAAACTTTAAAATCTAACCTACCTAATAAACTAAAAACACAAATCGGTTTCCCTCATTTGCCAAAAACACACAACAAGAGCTGAAACCCTCTCCCTTGTCCCGCCCGCCCAAACCCTCCCTCATCTCCAGCCGACGAAACCCTTCCTCCAACGAAACCCTTCCTGACAAAACCCTTCCCGCCGGTCTCTTCCCCTGTTCCCCTCTCCAACAGCCGACGAAACCCTCACGTTCAACAGCCGAAGAAACACACAACAGGTAATGTTTTTACCTTGGTTTGAAGTTTATTCTTTCTGATTCATTTTTGCTTCATTTCTGTTTGAATCTTGTGATTATCTATTCTGTTCAACAACTGTTATTCTTGCTTCATTTATAAAGAAACACTCATGTTTCTGTTTTTGTTATTGGAGTTGATTCTTGGTTTTTGTTGTGCTTGTATTATTGCTTCATTTCATTTATAAAGAAAAACTAGTGTATGCGTTGTATTATTGTATTATTATCTGTTTTCATCAAAGAAAAATAGTGTATGCGTTGTAATTTTTTTTAAAGATACGAAGTATGATGGTTTCTGTATAATTTTTTTTAAAGAATAGTGTATGCTCAAATTAGTGTATGCTCAAATTTGATGTATGATGGTTTCTGTATAATTTTTTTTAAAGAATAGAATAGAAAAGGCATAAAAATTAGTGTATGCGTTGTAATTTATAATATAATATAATATATCCAACTATCTATTCTATTCTATTTCTGTTAAAATTAGTTTCATATTTTTTTTAAAGATCAGTTTTATGCCTTTTCTACGTTGTAATTTTTTTTCTTTTAAAAAATAGATTATATTTGGGAACGTCGCATATCACTTATTATCCCTCAACACGATGCAGTTTAATATGTCTACAGAAGCTAATCAAAACAATCCTTCCACGCATGAATCTTCTCATGTTCCAGTGGAGAGTATTTCGTCGGATCGCGCAAGTGTTGCTAGTGAGAACAAAGCTACTGAGAACAAAGCGCACAACAAAAAACTTACATCTAACGTGTGGTTTGATTTTAATAGAGAGGTTCATCCAGATAGTTCTGTTACGACGACTTGCACCCATTGCAAAAGAAAGTTTGATGCGGGGAGTTGAAAAGGAACCTCACACTTGAGCAACCATCTCAAATCGTGTAAACGTAAGGTTGCGAGTGGAGGAGACATTCGACAGAAACTTATTGGCGCAGTTAAGTCATCTAGTGATCCGGTTCCAAAGTTTGGCACTTACAAATTTGACCCAGATGTGGAGAGACTTTTATTTGCTCAAATGGTTGCTAAACATGATTATTCCTTTCTTATGGCCGAGCACGAGTACTTCAGGTATTGGCTTTCTTATTTTTGCCCTACTTATAAATTTCGGTCAAGAGTTACTATGAGAAATGATTTAAAAAGAGGTTTTAAATGTGAAAAAGAAAAACTTTACAAGAGCATTGAAAGTCTTTCATCTAGGGTTAGCCTCACTACAGACATCTGGACTCCTAAACATCAAGGAACTAGGTATTGTTGTTTGAGTTGCCATTACATAGATAATGAATGGAAATTGCATAAGAAAATAATTTCTTTTTGTTGGATCGAATGTCCACATGATGCTGAAAATGTAGCTGAATGGGTGAAGACTAGAATCTTAGAGTGGAATATTGATAAAAAGCTCATGACTATTGCAGTTGATAATGCTGGATATAATAAGCCAATGGTAGAGCGTATTAAGTCATGGTTGAATGGTAAAAAAGTTCTTCTCCAAAATGGCGATATGTTTCATACTCGTTGCACTGCTCATATTATTAATTTGATTGTTAGGAATGGGTTGAAAGTGATTGATACTTTTATTGAGAGAATTCGTAATATGTTAAGCACGTTGGGTCATCACTTCAAAGAAATCAAATTTGGAATGTTGCGTTACGACAGACTCGTTTGAATTCTAAAAAGAATGTGGAATTAGATTGTCAAACTAGATGGAATTCTACGTATCTTATGCTAGAGAGTGCCATAGAATTGAGAGGATCTTTTGAGCGCTTGGCAGAGTTGGATCGTGATTATGAGTTTCTTCCAAATGAGCATGATTGGGAACGAGGGAAAAAAATTTGTGAATGTTTGAAAAAAATTTATGAAATGACAAATCGCCTTTCAGGGACAAAATACCCAACTGCAAACTACTATTTCAATGATGTTTGTAATATTAATTATCAGTTGAATAAATGGATGCAAAGTAATGTGGATTATATTCATTTGATGGCGTTGAAAATGCGAGAAAAGTTTGACAAGTATTGGGAGGATTGTAGTTTGGTGTTAACATTTGGACTGGTGTTGGACCCTCAGTACAAAATGGAGTTTGTTCACTATGCTTATCGTGAGATTTATGGTTCTTTGGCAGAAAGTTACATTCGCAGAGTCCGCACCACTTTGTTTGAGTTATATGCTGAATATAAAAGTTTAAATAGTGAATCTTCATGTTCTCCCATCATACTTGGGGATAGATGTGAGCAGTCTACTCGTGAAGTTGATACTATTCCCCAAGCAAGATCTGGCTTTACAGGAGGATTTAAAAGGTTTATTATGGAGCGCTCTAATGCTTCATCTATAGTTCAGAAGTCTGGATTAGAACACTACTTGGAGGAAGCTTTATTCCCTCTCGACGATGATAATGAGTTTGCATTTGATATTTTGCATTGGTGGAAGACTAATGGGCCCAAGTTCCCCACAGTTGCGAAGATGGCATGTGATATCTTAGCTATTCCTGTTACTACCGTTGCATCAGAGTCAGCTTTTAGTTGGGGGCGCAAAATTGTGGATGATACACGTTCATCTTTAGCTTCTGAGACTGTCGAGACTCTTCTTTGTTTGAAAGATTGGTTGCCTTATGTTGGAGAGAAACTGGGTAAGTCAAAATAAAATTTATATTTGTCATTACTATTAAACATAAATAAACACTAACTTATTATTTGTTTGCAAAATTTTAGAAAATTTGAAAGTTGTTGATGATAATGAATAGCTAGGCTCTAGAAAATTCATTTTCAGGTATTATTATCAATTGAATATTTTTGTTAGTATTGTTCTTCTTGTGATAATGAATAGCTAATGCTAATAATCCGTTTATAACTTTTTCTTTCTTCTTATCCAATACAGCTTTGTGGGACCTTGGAAGTTGAAGATGATAATTTTTGTGTTACGGGGGCGGATTTTGGTGGAAGAAACTTTTATGTATAAGAAAAACTTATGTTACATGTATTATTAAACTCATGGTTTTATCTTTTTAGTACCATATATTGGTGAAGTTTTATTTGGGTGAATCAGTATGTTCAAACAATTAATGTCTTATCTTTATGCATTACTACTAACTTGCGAGTTGTGATTACCTTAATGCTTAATTCAACAAGGATACAAAGGAAAGGAGATGAGAAAGACACACTTCAGGAACTTAAGGGGTAAAAAATAGCATCCCTTCTTTATTGTAATATATTATTTGTTTTCTCCGTTAATATTTTAATTGAGTTATTCTTTTCAGGTAAGATGATGCTTCATTTCATTTTTGTTAACATTAGAGAAACTGAAGAGGATACAAATTTCAATGGCTCAAAATTGAATAAGAATATGCACATTAAAGGTTAGTACTTTTGCTCAAACCTTCTTTTATACTTTAATTTTATGCTTCACACATTCTCTATATCTTACATGGAATGAAAAATTATATATTTAATTAATTGATTAAATTAATGTTCAATATGCTATGTGTATCTTAATGTATCTTAAACAATAAAAATGGATAAGGATATTATCCGAATCCGGAAAATCCGAGAGGATACGGATATGGATAGCTTAAATTATTATCCGGGCGGATACGGATAGTGTGGAGTCTTGACGGATACGTGGATACAATGGTATCCGATCCGTATCCGTCCGTTCTACACCCCTATGTACGGTCGTAGCATCCACAATCTAATCAATCCTTGGGAGAGGGTAACTATCTTTTGGGCGCGCTTTGTTTAAGTCTAAGAAGTCCATGCACATCCTCTATTTGCCATTTGCTTTGGGGACGATAACTACATAAGAAAGCCACTCTACGTAGATCACCTCCCTTATGAACTCGGCCTTCTACAACTTCTTAACCTCGTCCTAGATGACCTCATACTTCTCTCTTGCGTAGGTTTGCCTCCTCTGTTTATGAGCCTTTATGTCCTTATCAATGTTCAACCGATGGTAAAGGGTATTTGGGTCTATTCCCGGCATGTCTTCGTGGCTCCGGGAAAAAATGCGTTGCCTCTTCCTTAGTAGCTTGAGTATCTCATCCTTTATCTCTGGCCTTAAGAATGACCCCACCTGAATGGTTTTTTGGTTCGTCCTCATTGAGGATGATGGATTCTACCCTTTCAGTTGCCTCTCCCTGCTTCAATTTCCTCTCATCGCTCGGGTCGAGATTATCAATGTTGTATGTGATGGTGGCTTTTTTACGAGCTTTGCTTTCCTCGGCTGAGTTAATGTAGCATTCTCGCGCCTCTACTTGATCACATTAAATTTCCCCTACCCCATAGGGAGTCAAAACTTTTATCATCTGGTGTACAGTAGAGGGCATTGCCTCAAACTCCTTGAGGGCTACCCATACCATACTGATGTTGTAAGCCGAGTAGACATTTTCATCCATAATAAAGAAGTTTATCTTCCTGGTAAGACATTTTTACCAGGTGCCCATACAAACGTCCATGTGAAATACCCCCAAAGGATTGACCTTCTCACCACTGGAGCCGATCAAAGTTTGATAGTAGGGAATAAGTCTCTTCTTGCTAAGATCCAGGCCTTTGAAGCATTCCCATAACATAATGTCGGTTGAACTTCCTCCATCGACAAGTATCCTGGGGACGTTGTATTTATGAACCCTCGTACTAATGACCAAAGGGTCATCATGAAGGGCTTAAATCCCTTTAAAATCGGCTCTTGAGAATCCGACCACCAATGTATTCATATCTACCTTCGTTCTTTTGGTCGGCTTGGGTTTAACCTCGACTGAGTTCACCTCCAGTCTTTTTGGAATTGCCTTAGCCTCTATAACGTGGGCCTTCCTATTGGCTGGTTCTTTGCCACCACCTGCCAATCCCCTGCATATCATCTTCACTCCCAAAGAGATCATCCCTAGTCGACCCTTAGGTGCAGGAATCTTGGGTGGAAGGTCAGGTCAGCCTGGTCATCTTCATCAGACTCCTCATCATTTCTGTTAGCCCTGTGATCGTCTCTGTCGTTCCTTGTCCCATTCTTATCAACGCACTTCCTGAGCTTCCCTGCTTCAGCATTTTTTTAATCTCATCCTCAAGTGCGAAGTAATTATTTGTCATGTGGTCGTGGTCCTGGTGGAACTCACCCCACTTGCTCTTGTCCCTCTTGTGGGGAGGGGCTATGAGTTTCTCGGGCCATCTCAAAGATTTTCCATTTTTAATCTCATTTAGAATCAAGTCAGGATTTACGGTGAGTAGAATGTAGTCAGTAAACTTATTGTCAGTCGACCTCTTTTTCCCGTCCTTACCTTTGGCTTTTGGAGACTTGCTTCCACCGGCTTCCTTCTCATCCTCCCCCTTGGCCGTCATGGCCACCTCCGCATTCATGACTCTCCTGACAGTTGCCTGGAGTTCTGCCATAGTTTTTGGAGGACCTTCTTCATCTAGATTCCAAAGGAGTTTTCCCTTTTGTAGTCCATCCATAAGGGTAGTCATGACGAAGCTTTCCCCATAGTCTTCAACCTCCAACTTCTCTTTGTTAAAACAGGTTATATTGTCTCTCAAAGACTCATTTTTTCCTTGTTTAATATATAGCAGATGAGTGGACTTCTTCCGAGGCTTCACACCGAAGCAGAAGTTGTGGATGAACTTCTCTGCCAATTGTTTAAAACTCTCAATGGAGTTTTTGGGGAGAGAGGTGTACCATGCACGAGCAGCGTCAGTAAGTGTGTTTAAAAATATTGGCATTTCATCTCATCTGAGACTGAATAGATGCCGGTCACCGACTGATACATCTCAATGTGATGTATGGGGTTGGTACTTCCATCATATTTGGGCGTCACCATTGGAGGTTTGAACTTTGCAAGGGTAGGAAAACTCACTATTCTTGCCACGAATGGTGACCCCTTTACATATCTTCTCTGTATAGGGTCTCGGCTCTTCAGGAGGTCTCCTATCTTATCCTTCAGTCTTTGTATGGATCCATTCCATGGCCTCTCATTGACAACAACATTATCCCCCCGCCCCTTCTCCGTCAGCTGGGTGAGGTGCAGGTCCATGGCCAACTATCCTTTGATGACTATTCACCTCTCTTTGTTCTTCATCTCGACATTGATGCGGTCGACGATTTGCACATTCCCCATTCCCCCTAGAGGTTGCGTTGCTGCGTGATCGAGAGAGTCGGTCTCGTAAATCTCCTCTCGGGCCAAAATGGTCAAATACAGACCCTCTTCTCAATCTATCAAGCGTTCAAGCCCAGGGTCGACCATCTTAGCAGGGCCGGTCGTTGTTTCCTCTGCCAGTTTGAGCTGGGTGAACAGTGTCTCCAAAAATTTCATAGGGTTCCAACACTGTTCGTTTGGGTTTTCTTGAACCGATTCTGCCGTCCCAGTTGTAATAGCCTAGGGTCGGCCACTTCTCTATGTCTTTGCTATTGTGGCACTTCTTTGTGTGGGGCCGGGGGTGATCCCCTTATAGCCAAAGACATCTCTCTAGCGATCAGAGTTATCATCTCCGCCGCTGCGCCTGGTGCCCGTGCCATTAAAGTTTAGCTAAAAGTCATGAATTGCTCCTGAATCTGTTGCTGGCTAGCCACCAGCGAGAGCAGGGCCGCCGCTACATCAGCCATTTTTTTACTGAGGCGGGACTTGGCTGGAGCTAGGGCCACAGCCTGGTGGTAGATCGGAAGCCATTATCTCCGGTGCAAGAATAAATGAACTGTGTGAGCTGGTTGAGTTGGAACAAAGCTTGAACCCAACAAGAGCTCTTTCAGTGGTGATATATATCCAACCAAGGATGGAACTGGATCACCACCAGATAATCAAGTGAGAAGCAAGCTAAAAGAGATAAGGAAGATGTTGAACCTTCGTTCCCACAAATGGTGCCATAAGCAGCTCAAGCTTAAGCACATCACAACAATGGAGATATGTAACAACACGATTATGTAAATATGAGAAGGAGATGGGGAGAAGAGGAATAACACTAGCATATAAGTGGTTCGGCCATTGGACTACTCCACTGTGTGGGTGAGTGTGAGTTTCACTATATGAATGAGCACTAATGGCCTTGGTATTACAGCTCCCAACACTTTCTCTCTCTACTGTAAAAAGGCATAAAGCTTGGGCTAGGGTTTGTAATTCTCCCTCCTTTCCACTAAGGAAGAAGATGGGTTTATATTTTGTTGGGGGTGTGCAATGCACCCCCAGGTAGGTATAGAACATATGCATGAAGAAATCCCAGTAGGATGTGGACACCTGTCCCTGGCACAAGTAGGTCATGATGATGAAATATTCCTTCACGTGTGAGGGAGATCTTATTATAACGATTTTGTCCACGTGGGATCTGTAACCCACACGCACTCTTCAACGCGTGCTAATTCCACGCACTCTGTCAAGTGTCTACTGTCGGTTGTGCGAGCCAGGCCAAGGCTGAGGTCGAGTTATGAGGTCCGATATTTTGGTAGTGATGTCGTTACCATTCTGAACCGAGTCTTCATGTGGTCCCGGGCATCCAGGTTATGGACGAGGCCGAGGGGAACTTGAGTCGTGAGATCACTAATGCTAGTGATGTTTTTTGTGGCCGACAAAAGGTGAATGTGAGTTGAGGACGAGGACGAGGTCTCTTGTGATGAGACTTTAGCCGAGTCATAATATTACTAGTCTGATGGTTTATGATGGGTAGGCCATGGCTGAGTAGGACCCCATTAGGGACAAGGTCATACTTGGATATATTAATATAGTCATCCCATTATTGAAAAGCTAGGGGTATTTGGGTACTCTTGAAAGTGGAGGAGGTTTTTGTTATCTCTATTTATGCCTCTAACGAAGATGTTCACATGTTTATTAGAATAGCTCCTCTTTCTCCTCCTATCATGATAACTCTTGTTTACAACTTTTCATATCCCCTAACTCCGTGGTCAGGTATGGGATCTCATTCGTACTTTACATGAAAGTAATCATATGCCATGGATGATTTTAACTATATCCTTTACCCTAATGAGAAAATAGGAGGCAAACCCTTTGGTTATAGGAAAACTAGGGTTTAGAGACTGTATTATTGATTGTGATTTAGTAGATTTAAGTTTTCTTGGTCCTAATTGCACTTGCTCTACAAAACAATGTGATGTGAGTCACACCCATGAGAGAATTGATGGATACATCGGTAACAATATTTATCATATTTCTTAGCAGTAAAGTTAGGCGCTTGGTTTAGTTTACTTTATACTACAGTATTGTATATTTAGATATAGAACGACAAGCTACCATGAGAGACTGTATCCATTTAGAGTCTTATCTCTTTAGAAAAGCTAGCCTGAGGTTTAGTATCTAAAAATAACTATGGTATAAAGAAGTAAAAATCTGCAAGAATTCTAGCTTTATTTGGTCAAATGTTTTTCAACTTAATAAAAATTGCAAGAAATTAGGTATAGATCCAAATTTTAGAAGAAGTCACATATGGTAATAATAAATAAAAATTAAAACTTCATGATTAGAAATCATTATTGCATTTATTTCCCTATATATTTTATCATTCCCAAGTTCGTTTCTTCATATATCTATGATCATATACTAAATAACCTTTATTTTAAATTTTTATATCTTGTGCAAGCTTTGCTTTATCTTTTATAGGTGTCGGGGATGCAAGACGTAACATTTGGACGTGCTTCAATGCGAATGGCTCAAAATTTGGATTTCGGATAACAATTGAGGGAAAACACTTTGCCAATAAAATGGATTTCGGATGAGCCCAAAATATGTCTTCAACCTCACTCGTGCACGCATTCATACAATAGCAGTAAACATAAAGCTTATCGCTACTAATTTCATTAATTGTTGCATCATCATTCTCCTCTCGCGTTATCCAATCCTTAGCTTTGACTTAGCATTGTAAATTGTCTTCATCGTTGACACATTACTTTCATGCCGACGTTTTATCGCCATTAGAATAGCGGTTGATTTCACGCCATTCAACGACATCTCTTCAACAATTTTTGTTTCCTTTGAAGTAAGATGTCCGACGTATGGATGTCAAACTAATGTTTTGGGAAAAAAATTATTTCCATTGGAGTACGACGCCCAGCGTATGAACTCTATTTACAACTTGTAGCATCCAACGATCATCATTAAGTAGGATGCTCTTCAATAAAAATGGGCAATTGCACTTTCTTGTGGTTGTACCTATCTTCCGCTTCTTCTCACCCTGACTTTCTGATTCGTTCTCACTTTTCTTCCTATGATAGTCCCTATACTCACCTCCTCTCTCACAGCCCAAATGTATATGTCCCTCCCTCGTCACCGAAGGTGAGTTAGACTTGGTGGTTATGATAATTGTTCTAACCGATTACACTTGATTTTGAGCACAGTCCACCAATTCATGACGTGTGGTAAATACATGAGAATGTACGCATCGATTAGTTAGTACATCGACTCTTAAGTTTAACTTGCAACAATAATAAATAGTTCCTAAGTTGAAATAATCAAAATATTTGATCGATAAAAAATGTTGTGCTGACATCGACTCTTAAATCACCATCATCGACTTTGTTCTCGCCATCACCACTAAATAACGAATCATCAAATAAAATGGCGTTGAAATCAATGATAACATCCTATATAAGTAAAATCATGTGTTATTTATTAGATATATTATCATTAAAATGAACAACTTGATCTCAAGAACTATAACAAGTTGTGTTTTGAAAAAAACACTGATTCGGCCTCTTCAGAACGAATGAGATGATGAAACTCGGGGTAACAATGACGAAATAAGAGCATTAACTTGGGATTATTACCCCGAATGGAGTTTAAACATTTCAAAAAAAAAAGGTCTCCCATTTGGTATAATCATATGGAACAACAAGACTTAACTTGGTACGATTATTACGAATGAACTTTAAAAAAAATAAACATTCCTTCATAGGTTCGCCCCAAAAATGATCATCTTCTTCGAGGGCCCGATACCGAACCACTGTAAAACTCCATTTTCAGGGGTAAAGCTTTTCAAGGTTTAAAAAAAACGTATACGTGCGCATAAAATTATCCCACACTGATTAGTTTCGCTATTTTCATTAGTGTTAGGGTGGTCACAACCATTATTAACGTCGGTTTGGCCTTCCATGGTACGTTGTAACTTCAATATGGTTGTTATGGTGACAATAATGGATGAAAATGATACAAAAATGGTTGAAAAAACTGGTTTCAATGTAGTTTGAGCATGGCTGAGTACTATCCCGAATTCTAACGTGAAGATTCAAGATAGTTTGATGGTGAAGTTTGCTTAGGGTTTGAAAGAGAAAAGGGTTTTAGAGAGAAAAGGGTTTGAGGGGGGAAAGGTTTGAGAGGAAAAATATTGGTGGGGTTCATTTTGAGTGTGCAAAAATTATTTATACCATGTTGTGACCCTTAGTAAAAAAAAAAAAAATATATATATATATATATATATATATATATATATATATATATATATATATATATATATATATCTTGTGTGGTATTATGGAATAATTACTTGGGTGCCCTTAAATCCCACCATCTTTTATTGGTATGGTTTAATTCTTTTTCCACGACATATTTTAGATGACATTAATAAAACTCATCTTGTTTTTATACATAGAAATCTAAATCTGTCAAAAACAATCATTCCATGCCTACTAGCGTATGTCATGTGGCTTATAAGGTTATTTCTTCAATCATGGTTTCTAGAGTTTCACTTGGAGTAATAAATTGTTAAAGGCACTATTATATGTGAATTCTATTTGAAGAGTATTTTCTTATTTAACTCTTATTGACTAGCCAATCATTAATTAAGTCATTTTTTAATTCACAAATTTTTTTCTTTACTAATATACCCGCCCCCCTATATTCCCTCCAAATTTAAATTGGTAGCTATTTTTTTCCTTTCAAACTTTAAAGAACTATAACTTTCAATATACAAATTCAAAATTTACGAAATTGATATTTTTGAACTCTACTGATCGAGCGATATAAAATACGAGCCATATTCAATTGAAAATAGTTAAAGAAATAAAATAAAAAAGATGCATTTTCTTTGTTTTATATGCAAACAGTAATATTTTACTTTTTGTATAATATTAGCACAGCAAATGTTTATTGTCTGTGAAAACGTCCTAGGTATAAAACAATTTCACTTTCTGGAACACAGTAAATATATACTGGATGCGTAACTTTTTTCTTCAAAATTTTATAGTTTTCATGAATTTTGTTTAATAGATCTCGATGAAAAGATTTCAAAAATAGTAAAAAAAATATGCATTTCCTTTATTTTTTATGCATGCGGTAAAATATTTACTATCTGTGTAACATTAGCACAGTAAATGTTTACTGTCTGTGAAAACGTCCCATAATTTCATTTTCTAGTACACACAATAAATATATACTGTATGCGTAATTTTTTTTCTTCAGAATTTGATAGTGTTCATAAATATTGTTTGATAGATCTCGATGAGTGGATTTCAAAAATAGTAATTTTGTAAAAAATGAATTTGTAAATTAAAAGTCATGGTCATTTGAAGATTAAAAGATAGAAAAAAACAAAGTTCAACTACACTTCTCCCAATAGCTATGGATGTGATGATTGATATAAAGGATGTAATTTTGTCAAATAAGATTCCAAAAAAGAGGAATATGACATAAAAGTCCCCTTGTTAAACCATTTCAAAATGCTTTTAATTACACATGAAATTTTTCACTCTATGAGAAACTCCAAAACTAAAATTGGTGGCCTAGCTCCATAATTAGATTTATCTAATTCTTTTGACCAAATTGAATTGAGCCTCTTTTATGATTACGAGTGTGGTTTATCTGTCACCTTCCAGGCATTTCCTTTTGTCTTTTGGAGTTTTTAATGTTTTGTGGGTTTGGGCGGCTGGGTTGTTCATGTTATGTCTTGTGTTAGTTTGGAGCCTGGGATTTGGTGTGTTTGGTTTTGTTAGTTGAGCCGGTTTGTTCCGGTTTTGAATCTGATCGCCTTGAGCTCTTTCTTATATATTTTACCTTTCATAAAAAAAAAAATGAATTTTTCATTAAAATTACTTTGCTTAGACATATATTTCCTTGAAACGAGTTGATAGAATTATGGAATGTTTTTCAATAACAACTTTTTGATGATCATAATTGTCATTTCTTTTAATCCTTTCTTCCTTCTAGAGGTACTAGCTATTCCGTTATCACCTTACTTATTCATTCTAACTCTTTATGTTCTCTTTAAGATCACTAATTGTGCTTCCATGTAAGGGCAGAGGGCGCCTGCATTAGCTTTTGTACACCACTATATTCTTTTTCTTTAAGTCACTCAAAATAATGTTATACACACGAAAGGAATTCTGAATTTTTTTTTTTAATCAACAAATTAACAGGATTGAATATTCTCAAATTGCAGTCATAGAGATATAATTACCCTTGAAGAATAAAATTAGCATTGAATTGCACAAATGACAAGACAATTTAAGACATACTTAGGATTACCTCAATGGTAGGGTTACCAAGACTCCTTAATGACCTTATAATGAGGTTAGGGAATAAAAGTGGCATCTAGTATAATAAATGGAAAATGATGACATGTGCCATTAGGCCACATGTTTTGAGCTAGTAAGTATTAAAGCTCCACATGAGTAGTTGTTCCCTATTAAATATATGTCAAAAATCTATCCCTATTATTTTTGGAATTTTAATGTATGCCCTTAGGCACATGTTATCGAGACCCATAATAAATTTATCTTTTTCCAAGAAGAACTACTTTAATTAACTTTCTTGTTCCATTCTAAAAGAGAGTCATGGGTTCTCCGGTATTTATTGTGTCAATTATTCATTTGAGATGGTCAGCATGGCCCTCTTTTAAAGTGGGTCAACATTTGGACTCTTATTCCCTCTCTTCTTGCCTACTCAATGTGGCTTTTATGATGCATGCTTATATTCTAAAGGTATACAATAAAAATATTAAAATTTTCTTTTGGAGAGGATCCCAAAATTCTAAGGGGAAAAAAGGGAACTATTTCTTGGCACAACGTTTGTACCCCAAAATGTTTGGGGGATTTAAACATTCAAAATCTAACAAATTTAAACTTTGCTTACATGTTAAACTGGTCTGAATTCTTCTGTCTAAACCTGAATCTCTTTTGAGAGTCGATCACGAAAGAAATATATTTCAAAAATACATATGTTAATAAAAGCGAAAAGTCTTGAGGAGAAGGAATTTGATGTAGTTTAGGAAACCCGAATTTTTTGTTTGATAAAAAGTTGTAAATAATCTTCTCATCACTGATTTTTTTTATCCTAGGGGCATTAACATCGTTCCAAATTTAATGGTTAGGGAACTTAAGTTGGATTAGATAAGTGGGTTTATAAAAGCTACAAAGCTTTTTGCCCAATGATATTGTGTCCAAAATATAATATATGAAGTTTATCAATAGATCATGTTTGCTACGTGTGTAGCGAAACAAATTATATAGATCTTTTTACTTCAATGGATCCCATTAGAAAATATTTTTTGTCCAATGCGTCCCATTAGAAAATACTTAGTAGGTATTTACTATTTGTGCGAATAGGACCAATTGAGGAAAAAAATAAAGGGACAATTAAGAAATATCTTATACATACGGGGCCAGTTTGTCAAGCACTCATATAATATATGAGTAGTGCTAGACGACCCGGCCCTAAGTACACACTTAATACCCCTTTGCTGAGTTGGACAGCAATGCCATCCCAAATAATGCGGACTTGGAGAGCAACATCATTCCAGACATCATCCCTCTATTATGACTCAGAAATAAAAAGTACAAAAAAAAAATGTTTTAATTTTAAAAATGTTTTTTTTTCAAAGTTAGAAGAATTACTTTTTTAGAATAAAAGTTAAAACCTCCCAAATGTTCCCAAAATAATTTTTTAAAACAGAGTTTTAAAAAAAATGAGTATAAAAATAAGTGGTGCTACTGGCGGACCTTTAAAAATAAGAGAATATTGGGTAAATGGGTTTTTGAGGGACTAAATGAATTAAAAATAATTATAAAAAAAATAACAATTCTTATTAGAATAATTTTGTTTTTTAAAACACCATATTTTTATTGAAAATACAGATTTTTAGTTTTTATTGAAACAATTATAACCATTTTACTTTTTATTGAAAATAGTTTTGTTTTTAAAAATTGTTTTTTAAAACAGTTGAAATGTTTTTTTTAATAATCTTAAAACAGTTATAAAAAGTTAAAAACAATTTTTTTTTAAGTTTCCTAATAGAAAAAAATTAAACAGGTTTTTAATGAAATAAAAGATTTTTAGTTTTTATTAAATATATTTTTTTTAGTTGGGAGCAAAAACAAGTGACCCTTGTTAGTACTTAGAATGGATTTGGGGTTTTATTTTATGTCCAGCCAGTGTTACTCTTGGTTTAATAAGCTAAAGCCGTTTTTTTTACTGCAAAAGGTGTGTTTTTTGTTTAGCAAGTGCTGTCCACCTAGACACACTGTACTAAGTATGTACTTAGGGCCGGGTAGAGCTGCATTATTCATAATATATTTGTTGGCCACTTAACAGTGATCATGATTTGCCTCTATGGTGGCCCTCTAAAGTCTAGAAATTATGTACTTTTCATGTGTTGTTTAATAGACGTACCAAGGGGTCATTTGAGCGTATCAAAGTAGATACTATGTTTACATATAGATCCCTACGTCATTACATTCCATTTTGAGATAGTGAAATTACGGGCGTTGATAAATGGATCAAATCTTGCTTGCATTAACAGTATTGTTGAAATACATAGCAAGATAAATTCTTACTCTACCCTTTACATGATATGCCACTTCAACAGCGACTCCACAAGTTAGTTATGGACTGCAATACTTAGATGGATAACTTTGAGCAATGAGAATAATATTTTTGCTATCCATACTCTCTTTTTTTGGATAATACTCAAAATTCTCTAGGCTCGTGGATTCAACCACTTCATGCAAGACTGTTATGTTAGTTTAATATAACCCCCTTTTTTATAGGGTACAAAATTGGGTCACTTCTTTAATGGCAAGTACACCGAGCTTTGACAAAGTTTTGTTTGAGTAGTTTAGACGAGAAGGTCATAATGGTTCTTACCGCTGTACAAAAGCCTCACAGCTTTCTTGGCCTTTACTTTTCTTGAGCCCTTCCCAAACTCAGCTCCATACTCCGCAATCGGAATAAAACCGGATCCCCATCCGCCTTTTGTGTGCTGCAATTTCATTGCAGAACTAATGTTAGACCAACTCCAAATGGTTGTGGGCCAAAATAGTTAGAAAAAATGATAAAACAGCATCAACTCAGGATCTAAAAACTCCTTTCAACCCAAAATTTGGCTAGAGTTTTGCCCGGGCCTGAACTGATAGGGATGACTAATTTGAACCAACTTGATAACAAGACTTGAACACGATACGAAGTTAGTGGCTTAGAGTTGGTCATTTCTTAACACGAACCCAAAATTAGCACAACCCACAAACACACCTAATAAACGAGTGGAGTCAGTGCCAAACACTAATAACTGAAAAATGACATGAAATAAACTCATTCAAATGATATCATGCGAGCAAAGCATCAAATATATTTAACCTATTTTTGCTACTTTTATTTTATGGAGGGCTCATAAGTGGTATGTTTAATGGAGAGAGAATATATTGCTATCTTAGTTTCTGTTGATGGGTTATAAGTGAAATGTTTAGTTGGGAGAGAATATAATGTTACTTATTAAGATCAGCGCGGGTTAGTGCCGCATAATTCGACATAACTAATTAAACATAGTTCGGGTTATGGTTGACTTATACTTGACACGAACCTGAAATAGCAAGATCCAAACACAACATGACACAACCAGCACAGACTTAGCGCCAAAACACGTGGAAATAGTAACATGTGCTGAATGGCAAAAGGCAAACTGCATATGTGCATACGTGGGAGGGCACAATGTGTAAACATTTAGAGTTGGTCTTTATACTATGAAACAATAAAAATAAAGAGTTATTTATCCTTTGACCCCCATTTGTTATGCCTATTTCCCTTTGGCCCAAAAAAATTCATTATATAAGTTGGCCACCCAAAACAAAAGTGTCATAGATACTCAAATAGTCAAATGTCATAAAAAAAATAATCAAGAAAAAAAATCATAATTATATTAAATAAACTTTGGGTGTCAAAGTCACAATATGCATAACAAATGAAGGCAAAGGCCATATAACCCTAAATAAATACAAAACTGGGAGCATCATCAAGGTTGCATTGCTGCACGAAACAATAGGTACCCATTTGAAAGATTTATCCAGCAATTCCCCAACCCCCTCGGAAGGAAAAAAAAGCATCTGAAGTTCCCAACCAACATTTGCTTTAGTGAGGCAGACAATGGAATGGAGACAGTTAATCAACACATAAGGCTAACTAGTTAAATTGATGTGAATAAGGGCATTTTCGTCATTTTTAGTGTTTCTTTTATTTTTAGTATAAATTGTATTATTCCTTTTATTTTGTATTTAGAGGAAGGAAGGTTATTTGGCATTAAGGGCGTATTTGTAATTAGATACTTAGCTTAGTGGTCAAGCAACCTCCTCCCTTTAAATACCTCTTTTGTAGCCTCATTAAGGCATTCTACCATTTTGAAAACCTCCCTCATTAATATTTCTTTTATTTTTAGTATTCATTGTATTTTTCCTTTTATTTTGTATTTAGAAGGAAGGTTATTTGGCATTAAGGGCATATTTGTAATTAGATACTTAGCTTAGTGGCCAAGCAACCTCCTCCCTTTAAATACCTCTTTTGCACCCTCATTAAGGCATTCTACCATTTTGAGATATTGATATTAGAGAGAGTTTAGACGAGAGTTATTTTCTTCTTGCTTCCATTTGACGTCTTTTTACGTCAATTGGTATCAGAGCCTCGTTGGTTCTACCCGTTGTTGTTGTTGTTGTTGTTGTTGTGTAGACAAAATCGTAAACAACGTCAAATGTAAGCAATCGATTAGTGGAGACTCGTACCGATCGTTTCGAGGAGGTTCTCAATTGATTAGTGGCTCGGATTGATGCCCGCATACCACCACCGAAAACAACCACCGGTCGCCCTCGCCCTCGCACCACCTCAAAACCCTAACCTTAGTTCTCCAATTTCAAACCACTCCACCCCCCTGCCACAAAAAAAAACAAATCCAGCAAACCCTAATGTCATATCTAACCCACCCGAGGCGGCAGGAGGTGCCGACAGAGGTGGCCGACCTCCGCCAGTTATCTTGAGACAATTCCGGCGCCGGCAGATGGGTTTACAACACATAAATCCAAAAACCCAGGTAAAACCACTTCATCACAAAGTCGGACGACCTTGGTGCTGCCCGACGAAACCCTTCCGGTAGTCGCCAAGTACAGATAGTTACAGCCGAACAGTTCCCGGTGTCAAACGACCTCAACCAACCACCGAAGCTCAGATATGCTTCCCCATCCATCAGATCTGCTCCACAGGAGGTCATATAGCTTCGATTGGATCTCCAAACCCGTCGCCGGTGCAAGACGCTCCAATCCAGAGCCCCAGTCAACCGCTCTGTTTCGCCGGAGTGCACCCAGTGCCGGCCGATCATCCCCGCCCATCTCCGAGGCAGTCCACCCCTCCGGTGGCCTACACTCCCCAACAATCGCATAGATCGTCCGTAATCTCCGGCATCCAGAGAGGGCAGAACTGACCCAGTTATAATCAATCGACAGTGTCCAACGATGTTATGACCTCAATCCGGTATTAGGTGACTCTGAAAGGATCATTGACAAAGAGTTTGAACAAGAAACTCTAAGGTTTCAACTCCCACATGTCCAAGAAATTTTACACATAAACCCTAGTCTCCACCAACATACCCCCACCCTCCAAACTCATCAAGAATTACCCAAAAACCCTCCACCACCACCCAATTTACCATTACATCAACAACATCTCCCATCCCCGAACCTTCCCCCGCCTCGCATTCTTGTCCCACCGCATTTACCCCCACAAATTCACCAAGCCTATCTCACAACCCCTCATCATGACCATTCCTTACCACCTATCTCTATTTACCCTCGACATCACCCACAAAAACACCTCAAACCTCCCCATCTTCCCCCCATACCCCCTGCTCCATCCGTTACCACAAACCCTCACCAACCTCCTTTTACTTTCCCCACGCTTCGGCCCCCAACCATTCTCTACACTTCACCACCTCCCGGTCACCCGAAAAATATACCCCACCATCATTCTACATGGGACGCCCATTCCGCACCCGTTGACTCCCATGAGAGGGTACGGGAGTGGGTTAGTCTTCCTCCACATGACGAACCACCCTCACCCTGACCCCACTCTCTCCCAGACATTGAGCCCCCACCACCCACTTAGTGGCGCACCGATATGTCCCCTTTTGATTCCTTGAATCTAAAGGTCACCCCATTTGTGCCTATCACTGAGCGACATTGCTTTTTGTGCTATCAGCGAGGGCACCTGATGGACCACTGTCCCTACTGACAGCCTTCGGTTCCCGCTCCATCTCATTCCCCCACCTAGGGAGACCGTACCACCTTATACTCCTCCGCCTCCACCTATCCCTCTAGAGACACCACCACCAGCTCCTGATCCTTCTCGACCACCGCCTCGGAGACCACACCTGAGAGCCTAGATTGTTGAACCTCCGCCAAACGATCTTTGTTCTAAAAGGCCCGCCTAGGCTTGAGGCTTGAGAGAAACGCATCGCTTACGCCTTATTCTTGATAAAAGGCTTAAGGCAAACTTTTTTTTTTAAAAACAAAGGATTAGTTGACAAATATTGGTTATGGAGCATGAATATGAGAAAGATGGCTACCAAACATATTGATATAATTTCAAAATTCAAGGTATGTACTATTTTATTATATTATTAGCCTTGGAATAATTAAAATAATAAAAAAAGGAAAAACGCTTTTTACGCCTAGGCTTCGCCTAGGCGCGCCTAAGGTCCTAAGGCTTGAGGCTTGACCTCTACGCCTCGACCACGCCTCGCGCCTTTTAGAATCTTAAGCGATGATGATCTTGCTGATGATGCCCTAGCCCTACAGGGTGGAGATGCCATCACGCAGTTAGCCCTTCAGTTACTCTCGAGGAGTATGCAGGGCGATATTCGGGCGGAGGTCCCGATGTTCGATGGCCACCTTCAGCCCGACGCTGTTATTGATTGGCTTTCCATAATGGAGCGGATTTTTTAGTATAAATGACTGACGGGTCGTCAATGTGTTCTGCTAGCAGCGACCAAGTTTCAGGACTATACCAGTGGTTGGTGGAATGATTTGGAGCAGCGACGTGTTCTTGAAAGCTTACCTCCTATCCAATCTTGGGCTGAGCTCCGTGCACAGTTGATGGTTGCTTTTGTTCCCGTTACCTACGAGCGAGACCTCTTCCTCCGAGTACAGTCTCTTCGTCAGGACACTTCAGTTTTAGACTACACTGAGCGCTTCCAGCTTCTATGTACTCGTGTCCGACTCGGCGAGAGTGAGGAGCAGCGGATTAGCCGTTATATTCACGGGCCCCAGAGTTATATTCAGTGGGATCTCGCTTTACGTGACGTCACCTCCTTTGCCAAGGCGGTGGAGTACGCCACTAAAGTCGAGTCCTTCCATAAGACTGCCCCTCCACCGCGTAGCCGCTCCATGACAGCTCCTCCAGCCCCAGTGACTTCTGCTCCTCCTGTGACTTCGTCTACTGCAGCTACTCCCACTATCACGGTTCCACCTACTGCACCAGCTCATCCAGTCACCTTCAAATGCTACAACTGTGGGATGATGGGTCATCGAGCCTCAGATTGTTCCCTCCCTCGCCGTCGCACTCTCTTAGCTTCTGAGGACCCGGAGTACCTTGAGGTGGCACCGGAGATCCCACCTCATGACACAGAAGGCCTTCCCCTTTGAGTTCGAAGACGAACTCTTTCAAGGGGGGGAGAGTGATGTGAATAACGGCATTTTCGTCATTTTTAATATTTCTTTTATTTTTAGTATTCATTGTATTTTTCCTTTTATTTTGTATTGAGAGGAAGTTATTTGGCATTAAGGGCATATTTGTAATTATATACTTAGCTTAGTGGCCAAGCAACCTCCTCCCATTAAATACCTCTTTTGTAGCCTCATTAAGGCATTCTACCATTTTAAGATATTGATATTAGAGAGAGTTTAGACGAGAGTTATTTTCTTCTTGTTTCCATTTGACGTCTTTTTACGTCATAAATGGTTCAAATCTCTTGTATAGTGAGAATTTCCCAAATAGTTATGTTTCAATCATTTAGTGATAGTTCTTATACTTCTCAAAAATCCTAAATTGGTAATATATCGAGTCTCATAATTTATGCCAGATTTTGAATCACGTGATGCAATATCTTCCCTATATCTAAGCTCGAACCAGACGATGCATATTTATATCATTTTTTTACATATCACCTCATCTCAACAGGTTTTTTATTGAATTTTTTTACGAAAAAAATTGGAGATGATCTTCTCACCGTGGAAATCATATCCATAAAGTTTCATCAAAAAATTCATTTTTTTATTATTTTAATAAAATGGTATGTACCGGTCTGCACTATAAGGAGTCCTTACAGGAGACTTTTTGTGTGTGTGTGTGTGTATATATATATATATATATATATATATATATTGTCTTATTCTAAACTCCATTACTTTGGTAAGACCTTGAGACAAATAAATTAATGCTATATGTGCGTTTTTGGAGATTATTTTAATAGACAATTCTTGATCCCTAAGACTGTCAACCAAGTTAGAAAAAATGTGTTTTTAAAACTATAGTGTTATACCCCCACCGTTTTTTATAATGTTATTAAGAATAAAATATAAACACACGATGTTAAATATCTTGGCAACCTATAAAATATCAGTATCAGGGTCGGAAAAGATAATGCAAAAAAAATGAATTTTCACTAAATATCTTCACACTGGGGGGGACCTAGACCTAAACGCCCGGTATTTCATATGCCTGATGCAAATATCACGACCCCCAATTGACAAAAAATGTCAATCCTTCAGTTTTTTTCAAAAGCCAAGATTACTAAAAAGTAAGCCTACCAGCTAAAGGCTCCGAGTGATATTAAGAATAAATTACCAATTTTGTGCTGATTTACAAAAGAGAAAACATAAATTAGAAATACTTCGTTCAGGAGGTACCTCGTGCTCGGGAATGTAGACAACGATCGGCTGGCGGCACAGCTTTGACAACACCTGGTCAGTCATAGGTCAATGGACAGCATGTCAAATCGTAATACGCCAATCAAGAATGTAGTTAGTAGTTTTGTTGGTTGGTTAATAGTCAGTATTTTATTCATGAAATAGGTTGGATTGGTATCAGGCTTGGATAGGGAAAAATCATTCTATTAGATCAAATATACTTATTTGATCTAACAAGTACCTTGTGTCAAAATTGAGATATTCTATGGCTCAAATCTTTGGTATTCTCTTATTTATTACCTGTATCAACTAATTAGGCAGAATAACATATCCCATTCTTTCTAAGAAACTGAAAGGAACCTCTATATAGGCCCTGTCGATGTATGCAAAAACATGTAAAATGTAGAACTCATTGAAATCATTGTTTTATAAAGACAAAAGAGTATATACTAATCCCTTCAAGGATCACTATATTTAGATGTAATTATTGCAAAATTATATTTCAGCGAGAAAAGGCTATTACACAGCTAAATTGGCCATTGTTCCATTAATTAGTTAGATCTAAGTTCCGTCCTCCTTGATCTATATAACCTCAAAATGCTGCTCAAAAACTCTTATGACACAAAAGTAATCAGAGACATGGCAATCTTCAAGATTGAGGAATCAAGAGCAGGTGAGCTTTAATTGAAGCAGTGACAAAGCCAAAAATTTCCAAGCAAATTTAAATTACTTTAGACCAGAACAGAACTGAAACAATTGTAATTGTGTAGAAGTGAATGTAATTTGTTAATCAACAAATGTTTCAGTGTGCTCTATTAGCAAAATTTTGACTCGTTCTTTCCTTTTATGCATACAATTTCCTCTTAATTAGTTCCAAGTAAGTATCAATACTAATGGCAACTTAAAAAGAAAATATAACATTAATAGTATTACTTAAGTTGTATCAGAAAATGACTTGGGAAGAGAATAGATAACAAATTTAGTAAGTGCAAAAACTACTTGACGTAAACTACACGTCAATGGCCAAAAACAAAACGAATACCAATTTTTAGAGAGAGACAAAGAATTTCTTATATTCAAAATGGAAGCTATCTCCAAATGAGGAGTACAAGAGTAATTATATAGGAGTAATTACTTGCTAATCAAGTAATTATCCAAAAGACTAAAAAGGATAATTAACAAAAATATACCCAATTAGTCCCAAACATGCTTGGAGACCAATTAAAGAAATAAAATGAATAAAAGAACTAAAATAAAAGAATAGAAATAGAAATAGAAATAAAAGGAAAATAAAATGGGATTCCCATCACTCTCCCCCCCCCCCCCCTCAAAAAGAGTACGTCCACGAACTCAAAGAGGAATGCCCGCTGACTCAGGATCCAAAATAGTAATCAATACATGTCAGGGAGGCTCCTCGGACTCATCAAGATACTTCGATGGATGCTCCATCGCTAAAAGGGCACGGCGACGTGAAAGAGAGCACTCTGAAGCCCTATGGCCAACATTGTCACAATTGTAGCACCGGAATGTAGGAGGGCCCGAATGTTGCGCTGCGGAGGTGGTGGTGGCTGGAGTAGTGGTAAAAGAAGCCGAGGTCGATACTGTAGGAGGAGCGAAAGCAAAGACCGATGGAGGTGGAGTTCGGGAGGATGGTGGAGCTGCTGGTGCCGTGTGATAGGCCTCGACCTTGGTAGCATACTCCACCGCCTTCAGAAAGATCGATATCTCTCACAATCCCAGGTCACGCCTGAATATATGGTTGAAGCCCCAAAATATAGCGACTGATCCGCTAATCCTGAGTCTCGGAGAGACGAACCCTGGTGCAGAAGAGCCGGAACTGCTTGGTATACTCCACCACCGTAGACGTCTCCTGTCGGAGGGACTGGATGCGAGCAAATAGGTCGCGCTCATATGTCGATGGTATGAATAAAGCCTGGAGAGCGGCCTTCAGCTTTGGCCATGTCTGGATAAGAGAAAGCCCTGCAGCTGTCCGGCGATAGCAAAGATCGGTCCACCAAACTCGAGCGAATCCCTAAAATTTGGTGGTAGCAAGGAGAACACGAGCAACCCTGAACCCGCTTGTAATTAACAATTGTCTCCATAGAAGCCAACCAATCAATCATGCCATCGAGGGAGAATCGTTCCTCGAACATTTGAAAATCTAAGCGTATATCCCCATGGAGACTCCGAGAGAGTAGATGGAGCGCCATAGATAGATGGGCATCAAGTCCCACCACATCACCCGGCACAAGTGCGGCATAATCGACAGGTCCGCGGCATCTGGGCAGGTGGTGGATGCAGAGGAGGAACATGCTGGGCCACTGGAGGTGTTGGGGGACCGCGATGATAATGGGAATACGTGTCAATCAAATGGCCACGCTCACCACAATAAAAGCACTAGCGGTCGCATAATGGCACGAAGCAGTGAACATCGGGTGGAGGAGCTATCCACTCTAAAACGCTATGGTGAGTATCCCCGGCGTCGGTGGATGACAAAGAGTCGGTATGAAGGATGGAGAGATCATGGTGGAAAGGGGTATGACGTGAGGATGAGGATGGAGGGGGTCGGTGGGGGAACACACGTGGGTCCAGGGTTCGGGGGCTGGAAATGTCAAAATACCCACCGAAGTCATAAGGTTACCCACGGTGGTCTAATGGGGTGGTAGGGTCGTATGGGTGGAATGGGTTGGGATCGGGTGGATGTCCGAGGGACCCGATTTGATGGACAATAGTTCCGGTATAGCCGGAAAACTCGAGGAGGCCGAAATTACCAAGTGGACGAGGAGATGGGGTATTACCAGGGTGTTCGCGTCCGGCAGTATGTCCAATGGGTCTAGGTGGGTGTAAAGCGGATAGGCCGGACGTTCGGGTGGGTGGTCGGGTAAGTTGGTTTCTCCGAGAAGATTGGAAGAGTCGGGTTGATGGCCGGAATTTTCGAAAGGGTCGGGAATTCCATATTTCTTTAACAGGCCGGAATTTTCGGGTTGGGCTGTGAGTTTAAAGGATCCGAGCGGGTAACGTAGGGATTCTCGAAGGGTTCGGGTAATTTCATTTTGCAGCGTGGTTCTTCAATTTGATTTTGCCGAGGGTTTCTGAAGAGGCCTGATGTGCCAAGATGTCTGAAGGGGTCGGCATTTTGAAGATTTCCGACTAACTCAGAGCCGGGTTTTGATAGCCCCCATCGCCGACCTGAAGGTTCTTCAATTTCACCAGGGCAGGCGTCAAGTCCGACCGAGGCAAGACGGCTGGATTTTTCGGGAATTTCTGGGTTAGCCAAGAACGGCTGATTTGCGGTGTGTCCAGAGGGGTTCCGGCCCTTCGATCAGCGTTGTTGGTTCGTCAATTCTGGGTATTTCATCGGTGTATATCTCTTTTCGGGGCCTATGGGGGTGAAATCCGGTGACTCATTTGTGGTGGTGTGGGTTTGAAATTTGGAGAAGGTATCAAATTGTTCTTGTTGTTTTCGTGACATTTCTTCCATTTTTCGGGTGGTCATTTCTTCCATTCTTTCTATTTGTCCTTTCAATTCTTGAATCTCTTCCACTTATTGTTTGGATTTTTTTGGGGCCATTGAGAAAGTAGCGTACGATTTGTTTGATAATCTAAACACTAATACACCAATGTTGGAGCGACACTTGCTTTGATACCAATTTGACGTAAACTACACGTTAATGGCCATTGGCCAGAAACAAAACAAACACCAATTTTTAGACAGAGAAACAAAGAATTTCTTATATTCAAAATGGAAGCTATCTCCAAATGAGGAGCACAAGAGTAATTATACGGGAGTAATTACTTGCTAATCAAGTAATTACCTAAAAGACTAAAAAGCACAACTATTAACAAAAATATACCCAATTAGTCACAAACATGCTTGAAGACCAATTAAAGGAAATAAAAGGAATAAAAGAACTAAAATAAAAGGATAGAAATAGAAATAAGAGGAAAATAAAATAAGATTTCCATCACTACTACTGAGAACTTTCATGACGTAAATGGTTTCAATGGCACACAAAGAAATTACACTCAAACAAACAAAGAGTAGTAAATACTCAAATTATCTATGAATGATTTGCTCCAGTGAGGTACTATTTATAGAAATAAGAGATGGATTTAGAAAGGTCCCATTAATTGCCCACTAAAGAATGCTTAGATGATGTGATGTCATGTGACATCACATAGACTAGAATATTCTCATTACACTATAAATATTCGAGCCCTCATTAAAATTAATAACTACAACTAAACAATGTAAAATAATAAAAGAAAATTTTCAAAATTAAAAATAAGAAAATGATAAAAATGCCCAAAATACAATTAACATCACACTCCTCCACTTAAAACCAAGCTCATCCTCAAGCTTTTAAACTTGGAGCCGAGTGAAAAGTACCAAAATATGTAGCCAAAGAGGAAAAGAAAAACATTTGGAGTCCAAAATTATTTTTTCTGAATAATTAAGGAGTGCCCAAAAAAATTTATCAACCAAAAAACTCCTCAAAAATTTGGGCCAAAGCAGAATTGTTGAACTCCAAAGCTTCAGCCCTCCAAGACAAATCCACTCCAACCATCCCGAAAGTATGGCAGTGGGCCAGGCCCAATTAAACCAACCAGCCCACTTCTCCTTTGTTTCCACAGCAAGAGGGGCTCATACCCAACAGAAACTTGAAGCGTGTCCTCGAGCCCATGTCCCAAACAAAAGAGGATTAGGGTTTTCACCCCCACGCACCAGATCGGGTGCTCCCCTACCATTTCCAGCGCTGTAAATCTCGCCAATGAGTCTTCCCCACTTGTGATTTTCTTTCTCTCTCTCGATCTGATCTCGGTTCAACTCTCTCTCTTCTCCTTTTTCTATTTTCCGATCTGCTTCCTTCTCTTTCTCTAGAGCAAGACTTGGAGCACTTGGGTCAAAACATGCCTGCTTCAGGCCCTAGATCCTTGGTCCATCGCGATCCCATAGGGTGCGACAATATGGAGCATAAACCCTAGGGTTATCTAGTACTTTGACAGCACCAACCAACGTGCAACCCACAGACGACTTGATCCAAGAAAAACCAAACTCAATGGGTCGCCGGAGGAAGCCTCGGATTTTGCGAGCCTTCCTCTCTCTCTCTCTCTTCAACTCAAGCCTTGGCATGCGTTTCGACCCATTTATCTGCTTCTTTTTCTTTTTCGCTTCAGCCCTAGGCTCAAACATGGGCTTCGTTTCTCCTTATAAGGGGTGGCGAGGGTTTGGCCGGAGGTTTAAAGCTAGGGTTTTGAGGGGGGTGAGGTTTGACGGAGGCTTTTTCGGTGGGGTTAAGGCTTTGTGGTGGTGGTGGTGGTGGTGGTCGTGGTGTATGAATGGATCCACTGGTGGTTTGTGGGGTTGTTCGGGTGCAGTAGGGGGGTTAGTGGGGACTGGAGGGTTTGGAGGAGCAGCAGCAGTGATGGCAATGTTTAAAAAGGCATTTGGGGCTTACGCCTCGAGGCGAGGCGGGCAAAAAAATGCCTTGAGGCTTAAGCCTCAGGGTTGAATTTGAGGCTTACGCCTCGATGCGCCTCGCGCCTTTTTGCTGAGGCGAGGAAAAAAAAAAACTCTTTCTTTTTTTGGTTTTAAAACTGCACTTAACTTATACTATTTACTATTGTAACTTGAGATAATTTTTAAAAATAACCAATACGTTAATGAAACTTAAAAAACTAATTTTGTCAATTTGATTTTGTTTGAAATAAATGTACTAAATAAACTTCAATATGACTTTTTTTAAAAGGTTTTTATTTTTTGGTTTTCAACTTAGATTAATATGTTTTCTTTAACTAAATTGAATATATTTTAAGAAACTAATATATTTTAAAGGTGGTTGTTTTTTTTTAAGAAACTTAGGTTGATATGTTTTATTATTTTTTTTAATAAAATTGCTGTTTTTTTAATATTAGCATGAAAATCAATGTTTTTTTAATAAATTTGCTTGTTAAGTTGCAATGATTAATTTACTGTCATATTATAAAATAACCAATATGTGAATGAAGATAAGAAAATGATTTTGGTAATATGATTTTGCATTGATTAATTTATTGTCATATTGTAAAATAACCAATATGTTAAAATTGATTTTCTCAAATTACTTTTTTTTTTAAGTTATCTCGGGGGAACAAAAAAATGTCAAATTATGTGAGAAACTCCTCAAGGATGTTTTTTTGTAGTTTTATTTTATATTTCTTTGTTATTTTATTTTTATGGCTTTATTGGTATTTTTTTAATATTATTTTGCTCTTTTTTTTCTTTTCAGTGAGGCTTACGCCTCAAACGCCTCGATTGTTCCATTCTTAGGCTATCATTTAAAGATTGTTCCATTCTTAGGCTAGCAGCACCCCAATCTATGAAGCACGGACACTCTCTCGGAAGCCACAAGTCGCGTGTCATGTCGAAACACGTATTATGTGCGCGCTCCGACACGTTACCGAGCCGCTGTGGACACGTTGGTACATTTGATGGTGATTCTGCTTTATTTATAATTTTTAAAGTGTATTTGAATTTTGTTTTGTTTTGCCCCATTTTCTTAATTTCATGTTAAGAATGCTCTAATAATGTATTTTATGGAAAAAAATATATGTTTCATTTCATTAATATATATATTTAAATATATTATATATTATACTTATCCTAGCATGTCGTATCCTACTTTTTTGAAGAATCACGTGTCGCGTGTCGAAATGCGTATTACGAGTCTGTACTTCATAGACCCCGATAGACATGGTAGTGGATGTTAGAAATAGCAAAAATGACCATCGTCGAGAGACTGATTGTGGTATATTTGATTCGTTGAAATGCTTATTTGTTTTTACCTCTCAAGTCTGAATATTCAGACGTGAGAGGTACCACATAGTGTTTTTTTTAATGATTAAAAGGTTAGCAACTATATATCCTGTTAATGATTAAGAGGTAAAATTACCTGTGAAGTCTGAATTTGAAGTCGAACAAGTCTAAATACATTCATTCAGAGGTTCATACAGACATAAAAAACAAACATATTTTTTGGGAAGAAAAAGAAACCAAATCAGATTCAGACTTATTTTTTTACCTTTATTATTTAATTTATTGTAATGGCAAACTAATCTTTTTTAATATATAACTTCCAATTTTAAGCCCATTTTTTTTCTTGTTATTGCGATTGTAAATTTAACTATTAAACCTTTAAATTTTTTGTAATTGCAGATTTTTTTTATTTCATATGTTTTATAAGTAAAAATTATATTGTTTATTGGAGTAGTTAATTGACAATAAATAATAATGGTAAAAAATATGTCAATTTATAATGCACCCATTTTTGTTTAGTAACTAATTAGACTTCTTATTTTGAATGATAAGAATTATGGGAAAATCACATGGGATTGATTCATTCTTCAAGAGAAAACATATTGAAAGCGTAGAGGTTGATGCATCTTTGCCTACTCCCGAGCTTAATGTTCAAACTTCAATACCCGAAATATTTTAAATACATATTCTAAAATCACCAGGAACTGAAGTAACTGGGTTTGATATTAATAATTTGGAGCATGATCCAGGAAAACGTATTAACATAACCCTGATAAAATAATTAATGAAGTTCGACTTGCATATATTAATTATGGTCTATATCAATGCATTTTACCGGAGTACCCTTTCTCTAAACATGAAAAGCATCGTCGTCGTTTCCAAACATCGTGGTTTAATATATATCCATCTTGGTTAGAGTATTCGCCTTCAAAGGATGCCGCGTTTTGTCTGCCAAGATGTCTCTTTTAACATAGAAGGTGCGCAACATGGACAAAGTACGTTCACAAAGGATGGATTTAATACTTGGAGAAAAGTAAGGAATGGGAAGGATTGTGCATTTGCGAATCATGTTGGGAAACATCCAAATTCATTACATAAAATGGCTCAACAATCATGCAATGATCTAACGAACCAGCCACAGCATATTCAGAATGTTCTGGAGAAACATATTGTTGAACAATTTGCAAACAATCGATTGCGACTTAAAGTTTCAATTGATTCAATTCGTTATCTTATATTTCAAGGTATGGCTCTGAGAGGTCGAAATGAAAGCAAAAAATCTAAGAATTGTGGGGATTTTCTTGAACTGATACGCACTTTTGCCGAGTACAATGCAGATGTTGCAAATGTTGTGTTGGAAAATGCTCCTCAAAATGCTTCATATATATCTCAAGTTCATAAGCAAATTTTACTTGTTTACTCTATGAAAATTAGAAAGGTAATTTGTGAGGAAATTGGCGATAAGTTTTGTATCCTTGTTGATGAAGCTCGAGATGAAGCAAAAAGGGAAGAAATGGCCATTGTTTTAAGATTTGTTGATAAAGATGGTCTCATTTAGGAGCCTTTTTTTGGCCTAGTACATATATCAGATACGAAGCCTGAAACTTTAAAGAATGGGATATTTTTACTACTCTTTCTTAGCACAATCTTGACATTTGTAGCATTGGAGGTCAAGATTATGATGGTGCCAGTAATATGCGAGGTAGATGGAATGGATTGCAAGCCTTAGTTGCTAATGAATGTCCGTATGCATATTATGTCCATTGTTTTGCTCATCCCTTGCAATTGGCATTAGTTGCAACATCTCGACCAGTTATCGACACATTTTTCTAATAATTGAATTTCATCGTAAATATTGTGGGTGCTTCTTGTAAATGTGCCGATGAATTGAAAACAGCCCAAGCTTTCGATATTACCTATTTGATTTCCATTGAAGAGCTTGAGACAGGGACACGGATGAATCAAATTGATAATTTACAAAGGCCTGGAGATACACGATGGGGTTCTCACCTTAGATATCTTTTTGGCTTAATAAAGATGGTCAGTGCAACTTGTCAAGTTTTATTGAACATCATTGATGATGGAGAATGGGATCAACGTGGAGATACAGATTCAGCTTATAATTCTTTAACTTCTTTCGAGTTTGTCTTCATCCAGCATCTTATGAAAGACATTTTGGAAATCACCGATGTACAGATTTCTCAAGCTTTGCAATGGAAGTCTCAAGACATTCTGAATGCTATGCATCTTGTGAAAACCACAAAGAGGCTCATTCAGAAGTTAAAAGATAAAGGATGCGATGCTTTCATTATTAAGGTGAAGTCTTTTTGTGAAAAGCATATTGTAGATGTCCTATATATGAATATTGTATATCTTGGAAGACAAGATCGAGCGCGATATCAATAAGATGAATGTACACTTCTTGAGCATTATCGGATAAATATATTTACAGCCACAATAAATTCTCAGTTGCAAGAGCTACACAGTAGGTTTAGTGATCATACAATGAGGCTACTCATGCTTAGCTCCGCATTGGGTCCTCAAAATAGTCATACGTCTTTCAGCGTTGATGATATTTCCAAGCTTGTGGATGAATTTTACCCTAATGACTTCACCGAGCATGAGAAAGATGACTCAAGGGTCCAATTGAAATATTACGAGGTTGATGTACTTCAGCATCTAGAGTTTCAACAGTTGTCCACTCTTTCCGATCTATGTCAGTGGTTGGTGAAAACTAGAAAGTCTACAACGTATCCACTAAACGATAGATTGATCAAGCTTGTTCTAACTCTTCCCGTTTCTACTTCTATGAGACACGTCAAATCTGAACTTCGAAACGAAATGGAGGATGAATATCTGATAAATTCTCCTATTCTCTACATTGAAAAGGATATTGCGATACAGTTCAGTACATATTCAATCATTGACGGCTTTCGGGATTTAAAAACACGCTGAGTACAATTTTGATAAAGCTTTGATATGTTCTACGAATATTTTTTGGTTAATTTTTTGTTGTCTTTGTCAAAGCTACATATATAATTGGCTAATGTTTGCTCTAGTTAAGATATTCATTGCATAACTTGCAATGGTGCAATTTCTACTTTCTGTCATCAATATATCTTATATTCCAATAAAAAATTTATATTCTTAAATTCTTCCCCCCACCCAAAATAAAATCTTGGCTTCATCCCTGGTGTTCGCACTACTAAAGCCGGTAAGAACCATCGAAAGTGTAGCAGACTTTTTAGTTCTTTCTTATCGGGACCACCGTTTCGATGATCGCCCGCTGGTATATTTGATTCATTGAAATGCCTTGTCTTGCTCTTTTGTCCATTTAAAGGGGGTTGTTTCTCTAAGCCGGGGCATTAGGGAGTGTTGGCACTACTAAAGCCGGTAAGAACCGTCAAAGATGGATTATCTTTCCTAGCAAACTTTTTAATTCTTTCTTGTTGGGACCACCATTTCAATGATCCCCCGCTGCTTTACCTCGTCAATCCCGAATTTTCGCTTTGTGACTCCGAATGTACATTTTAAGTGATTCATTTATAATTTAAATTGTCAGCACCTTTCGAATACTTTCTTAAGTCTGCCATGTGCTCCCCCTCTTTCCAAAATTTGATTACTAAATCATCTACATATAACTCCAATATTTTATGGGACATGTTGTGATATATGGCCATCATGGTCCTCGTATATATGGCACCAGCATTCTTGAGTCCAAATGGCATTACCGTATAATAAAATTTTTCCGGATGGTGTGCGAAAAGATTCATCTTTGCTCATTATTATCTGGTTATAATCTGAGTATCCATCCATAAATATGTACATTTCGTGACCTGCCGTTGCGTCCACTAATCCATCGATGCTAGGTAAGGGGAATTCATCAACATAACGGGAAAGCTCCGAATCACATTTCCCGTTCTTTTTATGATGGTACGGTATTTGATTGCCAAGTTGGGTACGTGATGGATTTGATGAACCTCGTCGCAAGGAGGCTTTAGACTTTGGTTTTGATCTAGTTTCTAAATTTGGCTTGAAGGACCGGGCAGCCTGCCGAATTAGTAACGCCGCATATTTGATATTAAGGTGGTGGGAGCTGAGATTCGGGTCTAACACTTCAATTTCAGAGTAGGTAATACGTCTGAGAATTATTTTGTACGTATAATGAGGCCTTCTTTAATTCATCGGATATGAATATAGGTTTTCTTTCCTTTGTTGTTGAGATGTCTAGTTCTATGAGGTTTTGCAGTTGGGGTTTCGGATCGTCTTGCATGCATCCGGGTGCTTCTTATGGTTCCCTGATGTAGTGTGGGTTCGACTCTTTAGCCATGGAACACTGATCTTCAGAGTTGGTATCGAATTTGTCTTGCTGGGAGTGTTAGCCTTTTTAGTGACCTAGAGGGAGCCTGCGAGAACTTCCTTTTGTGTTCGCCTGCCAGGAGTATTAGCCTAAAACACTTCAATTTCAGAGTAGGTCCGAGTGAATACTGAGAATTATTTTGTAAGTATAATGAGGTCTTCTTTAATTCATCGGATATGAATATAGGCTTTCTTTCCTTTGTTGTTGAGATGTCTAGTTCTATGAGGTTTTGCAGATGGGGTTTGGGACCATCTTGCATGCATTTGGGTACTTCTTATGGTTCCCCAATGTTGTTTGTGTGGGTTCGACTCTTTAGCCATAAAACACTAATCTTCAGAGTTGGTATCGAATTTGTCCTGTCAGGAGTATTAGCCTTTTTAATGACCTGGAGGGAGCCTGCGAGAATTTCCTTTTGTGTTGGCCTGCCAGTGTAACTGGTTTTTAGGCTTTGTTTTCGCTTTCTTTGTTTCCCATGGGTAGGGGTAATTTGTGAGATTTGGTGTGAGAAATCCGACCTCTATGGAAAATTCAAGGACTTGTGTCACATCAACAAAGTGGGATTCTTCCTTGGTTAATGGTTTCTTTGTAGCAGGGATGGTGATTCTGCTACCATTGTGAATTGCTTTTGCACAGTAGTGTAGTGTTGAGGGGACAAAACCGTGTGAATGCATCTGTAATCTCCCTATGAGGTGGCTATCTTTCCCAATTAAATGGATGTGTTAACAAATCATATTGTCTTCTTCTTGTCATTATCGTACCCAAATATGTTAACTGGCGGCTGAGTCGCTCTTTCTTTTGGAATCCCGTCGTTGATGAATGAGGCCATTCGCAAAAAATTTAAGGGAGGCCCTTCTGTTTAATAAAGTCCTTGGGAATCCTTTGTCATGGACTATAGATTTGGCATACAATGGTCGATTGTGTAGATTGGGAACTTACTTGTCCGTTTCTAAGAATATAATGTCAGAGGTCAATTCCCTTAGCATTTTTCTCAGTACTTGGTGGATATTTTTGTAATAATCATTGGGTGACCCACTTTTTCAGGTGCGTTTGGCTCATCAGGTGTTTTCATTGCCATAACTTCTTAGATTTGGGTGTCGTTTTGCCAGACTGGCATTGTCAAGTTCGTATCTTTGATGTCACCAATCATATTGGCATTTCCCCATTGTTGATGGTTAGGTAACAGGTCTTAATTTACAGTTTCTTAGATTTAGATCAATGTTTTACGACAATTTTCTTAATCTACATGCAAGCCTTCAAAGAATGACCCTTACTAATAATAGAGGTAGTAGTCCCCTAGGGCTTTTCAGCATTGGTTGGTGGTCCTCTTGATCTTAGTTGGCTGGACAAAGTTGTCAGTTACAAGGCTTTGGTATATGGTTACTGCTTTGTCTTCCGTGCATGGTAAGTTTGTTACTCCTGTTTTCGGCCTAGGTACATTGTATCCACTGCCTTGACTTTCCAGTCCCCTTTTGTGCCTAACATTGGCTATCACTGCACGATTTATGGTGATAATGGTTCTCGGGGGTGGTTGCATGGTGGTCTAACTTTTTAGGGCGCTTGCCCTTGGGTTAGATATGGTGTTGCTTGGAAGTCTTTGTTAGTTAGGGATTCAATTTTGTAAGTTGGTATGAATTCTACCACGTTATATATGCTTTTGGCGATTTATGTGAACTTGGCCAAACTGGAATTTGTATGTGTAAGCTGATGGATTTTGTATTCTTGTATTCTGGGACCATATTGTCGGCACCCATTTTGATGAGTTGTTATTCGACAAAAGGTAACCAAGGAACTCATCCTAAATCTTCTATGATTGGCCATGAAATCTTCACCTTCGTACTGCCTTTCCTTTTGCTAGGTAGGTGGTCGTTAGCCTGACTTCTATTATAAAGAATTTTAGCTAGAAAAACATGTTCATTTGTTGCCAAGAAGTGATGCTCCCAGCAGGGAGGTCCCAGTTAGGCCTGTCAACAGATTGGGCCCGGACTGGATGTAGGGTGATCCAGATCCGTTTAGCAAGAACTCAATCGGATTTGGGTTCGGATCTAGAATATTGGATCCAGGTCCGTATCCGTATCAAATCGGATCGAGTCCGGGTCCGGATCTAGCCATATATATACGTTTATTTTTAATTTTTATTTTATCCTAATTCTTTATTTTTTAATCTTCGATTAAAATATTCTATAATTTATTATAGTCTATGATTTGTATAAATAAAACATATTTACTTTGATCTATATATATTTATACATATAATACTTACATATTATATAAATATAGATATATTAATAAATATATAAATTTATATATGTTACATTTAATCGGATCGGGTCCTTAACATATCAGATTAGAGATCCATATCCGATTCATTGAATAATCAGATAATCGGGTAATCAGATTTAAAATATGATCCAGATCCGAGTAAACGGATTGGCTCCAGATCGGATCTGGGTCCAGACCCGATCCATTGACAGCCCTAGTCCCAGTACCATGTGTAGGATTTGCTGTTGAGAGATTTTGGGAACTTTTTTAATCGTAGTGGTAGGTAACGCCATGAAAGTTCCCAAATTTTCAAGCAATATACTGATATGTTCGTGTGGGTTGCCCTGGGTTCTGCCATATTGTTGAAACGTCAATAGTGGTATATATCCTTAGTTGTGGGTTTCCCTAGGCTTCGCCATATTGTCGAAACTTCAACGATGGAATATACTCACGGCTAATGGGGTACCCTTATCATGTTGAAGGAGTGTTGTTTTGCGAATGTGGTCGTTTATGAGAGAATGAAATTCTTCATGTCTTCCAGGCTTACAAAACCTATAGTTTGAGATGTGGCGAATTTTTATGGGACAAGGGGTGTTGTCATGACTCCCGAGATGAAAACTTGTTTGACTACAGTAGCGTGTGTTATGTTTATAGCAGGCCAGGTGTGAGGTCGTATTTGCGTTTATAGTTGGCGTCGCTGTGCCGAAGTTGCTAGACTTAATGTAATGGGGGGATTTACTCGGAACATCCCGGGGACGGTCGCTATATCTCCTCCTTGTGTTCTAGTTGCTAGCATATAAGACAGTACTTAATGTCTAGTAGTGGCAGTTGCCCGGTGTTCGTCGTAACTGCAATGCACTGTTGAGACTTCGTGGGGTCATTATTGGTATTTCTTGGGTTGTGGGGTCTTCAAATGTTTCGGTTGGTTGTGGGTCGTCTGGTGTGTTGGTTTCAAAATTAGGCATAGTTAGAGAATGGAATCTGCGAGCAGAGCGTTCGTCTGTAGATGGCCCAGTTGATCTCTCCATTGAAACGAGAATACCCCCTAGCGAAGTCGCCAATTGTAGGAGGGTAGTGAATCATGGAGTGCTCCTCAAGAGCCTAGTGTGAGAGCGACTACCCCAGGGTCTGTTGATTACGCGTATAAATCGAACAACAAAAAAAAATACACATACGTGAAACCCTACAAGGTGGAATTAGGGTTTACCTTCGAGATATCTCTGGTTTAATCTTGTCTCAGCACGATCAATATGTGATGATTATTGATCTAGAACGCAGGCTCGATGCACCTCACGATCTTCTATCGTATTCCCGATATGAACAGTCACGAGCAGAGTGTGAGCTCTTTCTTTATGACCACCTTCTCTTCTCTCTTTCTCTCCACTGCCTCTTTTTCTCACAAATCCGAATTAGGGTTTTTGAGTCTCAAGAGTGACGACTTGCTTGAAGAAAAAGGAGCCTTAGGTGCATATATATAGACTACAGTATGGACCCTAATGAGAGATAAGGACGTGGCTCCTAATGGGCCTGAGAAAACCTAATACAAGCCGGATTCTAATCCCAATTCATAAATTATGATTAATACCACTACATAATTATAATTGCAACTCCACTCCTTAACGCAAAATTATATTTTGAGCTCTTTATTATTAATTACTTAATTCTCCCCACGTTAAGGTTACGGACACCCGTTAATAAAATTAATTTATTTTATTAACTTCTTTAAGTCCTTGAGCAGACCAGCTTAACTTACTTGTAGTGTTGGATTAACATAATCAACCTGCAGAGTTTGACACATACAAAACTTATAAGCATCTCAACGGGGTATCACAATCTTTGCACAGATACGTGGAGTCCATCCATAATAGACTTTCAACATACCCAAGGTTATTGATCCATCAAGATTATTGATCAATAATGACTCTCACCCGATAGGTCAAAGCAATAAATAACTAGTGCATGTGTCCATCAATCATATCCGGATTACGAGCCTTAAGTAAACTTAATAATCATGAGGTGTACATTATCTTATAAAATCAGTATAAAGACAATGACCTCAAGGTGGTCCCGTTCAATACGCACAAAGTGTACTAGCATAATAAGTTGAAACTATATTGTTTCCCGTAATCAAAATAGACCTATAAAATATTGTGCCACAGCCCTACTGATGGTGTGTCCAGTTCCACATAAGACTGTGAACGATAAATTTTATATTCCACAAGAACTGGTGATCAGATCCTCGGTGTATAAGTCGTACTCTACACACCAAAACACCTAGAATAAAAGACACCAGCGAAATATAAAATAATGCAAACATTACGTCCAGACATGATTCTCATTAAAATATGACAAACTAATTTTATTTTAACAATAAATCCATAACTAAAACTATTACATAAAGCATGGTTTTAGTCTACTACTCTAAAAACCTAAATGTTACTCGTTTTCAAGAACTTGTACTGGGGCCAAATCAGAGAGAACATCTCTGAGTATATGCAATTGAGGGCGAGAGAATAGGCACCTCAATAGAGAATTAGATCGAGAAGGCGGTTTTAACACTTGGTAGGTTAAGAGGAAGGTTTTAATGTAAGTTATCAATGATTGTGTTCTTTAAGTCGAAGAGAGTACTAGGTAGATGAGAATTGATTAGCCCATATTTACGAGGCTGAGGGGGTACTTATAGTGAGGCTGGATGTATTCTGGGAATCTTAAAGGTTTAAGATCACAAAAAATAGGAAATGTCAGGTGCATTAAATGAGAAGTGACTCTCTTAATCTACAAGGTATCAAGAGGTGGGGTTGAGGGGACATAAAGTAAGATATGGGTTGCAGGTTTGTCAGAGAGGATAAATTTAATTAATATTTGTAATGATTGTATTTTGTGAGATTTTGGGTAGGGCAATCGATTATTTTCGGTGGGCAGGTGAGATAGTTTCGAGTAGATTGTTACTGGGTTATATCTCAAGTGGGTGCTTGTGAGTGGTCACCGAGTGGGTTTATTGGAATGTTCTCGAATATAAGGTTGTTTCGAATGGGGAAATATGTAATGCCCTTCTTTTTTCAAAATGGTTAGCTTTGTCAGCTTAACGACGTCCATACTCTCTATCCTCCAATCCACATACCTAGAGTTTCCCGCAAGGGAAAAGAAACTCTGGAATATGTGCCCTCCCTAAGCCATGCCTGGCTTAGGTGAACCTGATGGTTGGGTTGTGCTTGTCTGATGGTTTATACTTTCGAGACTGTCTTCAAAGGGTAATTATAATATGCTTCGATGTTATTTGTGCCAATATGTTTTGTTGTTTGTTTGTGTAGCGATCGAGAAAATGGTTATTCTAACCCTACACCTGTGAAAACTAAATTTGACAATATAATATAGGCTCCTTGGCCTTACATAAATAAATAAATATTTATATATATATATATACATATATTTGAAGTAAAAGGGAAGTTCTAAACCTCTTCCCTCTTCACAAATTTATTTACTGTTACTACCTAGGCATTTCATTCACTCCATATGACCACGATAAAGACTTACTTTTGCTCCTGGTCGCCATGCATGTGCCTGGGATAATTTTAAAGACTCTTGCTCCCAAAGGAAATAAGGAAGCAGTAAATTCTTCATTTCAAATTACATTGGGAACTTCAATTGGAGTTGCAAACTCGTGATGCACTAACCATTGAGCTATCAGATCCTGTGCACTTGGCCTTAAGTAAAATACAGGTATATGCCCATATACATAAATTTATATTATATCCCGCCTATATATCCTTTAATGGCATGGAAAGACCAGATCCAAGGGACTCACAAAATCCAACCATGCTGTTCCTTGGGACCTTCCAAGGGCATTACCTCGGAGGCTGGAATGAAGATTTTACAGGACCACATCATGGTCTGGTAACCCTAGAAATGAGACAGTCCTCACCCGTGCAAGGGTCAGTAGCCAGCATTCTACCATTCTCTCTCTAGATGTGTTTCAATAGCATGTATTGTTTGTTCAGTGCATTCAACTATTATTCTAAGCGATGAACGACAAGTAATTAAAAAATGAAGGTTAGAATGTGGGATCCAGGGAAAGTACTAACAAAACGCGTGTTAAAGCAGAGGGGAAAGGATAAGCACGTATTAATATAAACTGACCAGTAGCTCTGACTCTCCTCCCCAGAAGTCCGGTCGTCCAATGCGTTGACAGTAACTGCACAAAGGTATTCCAGAATTTGGTGAATCGATTCCAATGCTTAAAAAATAAATTAAAGAATTAATGAGAACACCAAAAACAAATAGGAGAGGTTTTCAAACTAGCTACAAGTTGAAGGCCTCACCGTTTTAAAGATTCATCAACAGTGATTGCTACTAATGCCTCTTCATACTGAATACGTTCTTTATCATTATCACAGATAACCTCTTTTACAGCAATCCGTAATTCATCTGTAGTATGTACCAGAGTAAATTCTCCACAGATATTATGATGAGTTAATCACGCAGAATTCAAGGGGCAAATAAAGAAAAAAGTATAGAAATGCTCTTTCTTCTCCTTTTAGCAAAAACATAAAACTAAGAATGGTCTTCATCAAAGAAAAGAAAAGGTCGGATATAATAAGACCTAAACAGAATATATACTTTCATATGCTCAACACAGTAAATGGTATTAAGAGAAACTACTTCTAAAATCTAATACCTTTCAGGACATTCAGATCTAGGCATAACCCATTTTATTGTTCTGCTTAGTCACCCAAGGGACAAGTACTAGGTTACGCAATCAACTAATCTTTTTCCTTACAAGCCATCTAACTTGAAATAAAATAAAACCATATTAAATGAAAGAAGAAGAAAAATCGCTAATGGCACTGCAAACTTAAAGTTGGTATCATTATTTTGCATCTGTCGCGCTTTCCCTCATTTACTAGATAAAGATTATTGTTAGTGTGAATCGAGATTCTTCATTTGTGATCTCATGGCTCATGTCAATCCGATAATGACAAAATCACCCATGACCTCAAAAGGGCAAGAACATTAGCAAATTAGTTAGTATATACTAGGGCATATTTCCTCTGTTTTGCAGTATATATTGTATCATTCAATGCCATTTGAGAGAGTTTATTATTGGTTTGTTGCTTTTCTTTGGGTGCGTTTGACGCGTGCAACACATTTATAAAACAGACAAACCCAATCCTAAATAAACTGTGCAGCATAATGATTCAAAGCACCATCTTCAATAATTATAAATGACAGGCCAAGGCAAAATTGATGAAAATGGCAAAGCATGGATTGATGACAACAAGAAATAAGAAGTAAAAGGATTTAAAAGAGGGAGAAAACAAAGTTACACTCCTACAGTAATAATATTATAACTTCTGAATAGACAAGATTGTTCAAAGCTTTGCTAGATTGAAAATTCAAACACCCACTCTGAAGAGTTGTCATGTTATCAATTTTCATAATCCAAAAAATACAAACACCCACTCTGATATAAAGGAGAAATGTATGGAAGTGGATTTGGAGTAAATTGAAATATGCGAAAACCATCCAAACAGTGGTTCTATAATGCAAAGATACTTGGACTAAGTTGCCAACTCATTCAGATTGTGCAAAACTGGAAGCTTTGTGCTGATAAATAGTGGATGATTTCAATTCAAAGCAAACATGTAAATATGGAAGATGCATCTAACAAAACAAACCTGCATTGTCTCTCTCTTCCCGTTGGTTAAGAGTGATACCCTTGTTAAAAGACATTCCTTTTACCTGAAAGTCACACATTAGAAAATAAGTCCTCTCAGACATTAAGGAATAGAGTTGAGTACCACCAATAAATGAACTGTAAAGTTCAATGTAAGGGGCAGAATGTCCAAAAGACGATGAATATACTCCAGTATTCCACAATATTGAATGATGCTCTGCTTAACTAGAAACTAACCAAAAACTAGAAGTCTATACAAGAAAGACAAATATATTTGAATTTTTATGTAGTTTGGCACCTGATGCTTCTAGGATTAACAAAACGCGACACCTATTGCTAAAAAAATCATGAAGAAATTAAATTAACCAACATAATTTCAACTTGATGGTATGATAACAATTATCCAACTGCAACTTTATAATAGTTTACAGTGGAAAGCATACTATTAATAGAAAAACCGTGCATCGTAAACCATAACAGACCTAGTGACATCTTACTTGGGGATGGCCACGAGCCCAGCTAGTCCACTTTTTCGCTGTAGACTGAAATCATTGGATTTGTGCGGGATATTTCAATGAAGTTCTTTCAACGTCTGAGAAGAACGAGGGTAATCTCAGGTCTGAATCTCTTGTTCATAATTCACAAGAAGCTATAACTGATCATAATCTTGAAGATTTTGGTTTCCAGGAACCTATTTACATATGGTACAGTTACTGGCCTTCAGTAGCTTTTGTAGAAGAGAGAAATTGACAAAGGGTTTTTGCTCCTACTATTTGCACTCTATATTTCCTCAAGCTTTTGTTTTTCTTTCTACTTTTGGATTCTCAGATAATAACAGCTGTTGACTAATTTAGACGCCTGGGAGTCTCGTCCATCTAAAACTCGAAGAAGGCCCTGTTCCCATTTTCATTTTGCATGGTGGTGTGGCTCTACTGCCTGTAAGGAAGCATTATTTTCAGGTTGGCTATCTGATCAGGTTACCTGCCGAATTCTAGATATCTCTTCGTCTCTCTGCAATTGTGCTACTTCTCTACAACAATGAAATAAAACTCCTAGGGTGGATTGTAATTATGAATACTAGACCTCAAATCTCAGCAATAAAATATTCAATTCTTCCTCTGACTCCTGATACGCTTCTCTCCATCAGAACTCTGGATTCGTCTCTTCACAGTGTGAACAGCAGGAAATTTATTGACAACAGAGTTCAATAGCAGAATCACTTGTATGATGATGTGGGTATTTAGATTGAGAATTGCTTATATGATAATGCATAAAAGCTTTTTCATATAGATTCTTTCAACAGGAGAGCAACCAATACTATTTCTGGATTACTAGATGATACAAGTATTTGGATTGAGGATTACCAGTTGGTTTCCTCTGTTGTATCTAACTACTTCAAAATACTTTTTCACGTCCAATCCTTATACTCATGATATCATTGTTGTTCTAAGTTGTGTTAGGGTAAAGTTTACTACTTCTATGGACTCTTGCATATTCAAATTTTTCTGGATGAAACCGAAAATGTTGGGTTCCATTTGGGTGCAAACTAAGAACCTGATTATGGTTTGCTTGCATTATTCTATATTCCCTCCCAAATTAAAAGTACTTACTTTCCCTTTAGTGACGTCCCAAATTAAAAGTCCACTTTTTTGGACGCAATCAACGCACCAAATTCCATGATATTGAATCTATTGATTGAGTATATAATAAAAAACCGCCATTTTGGAATAGGAACTACGGAAGTTACAGGTTGGGGGGATATTGTGGGATTTAATGCTCGTCTTTTACGTAGCACTGTTGTTGATTGTCTTTGTTGTGGGGAACAAACAAACAAAAAAATTTAATTCCTATGTTATTTCAATCATACTTGAGCTTAATGTACTTACATGAGCCATATAATTCCCCTCATGATCACAGCAATTAAAATCGGTAATAACTTTACTATGTACATAAGAAAATAGTTTATGTGCAGCAATTATATTCCAAATCGTCGCCTTCTTTTTTGGGTATGCACATTGTCACATTCACTATCATTAGCAATAGGGTAATTATGTCAGTAAACTGTGTCGATAATTAGCTTAGAGCATCCCTAGTAGGTATACTGTCCCATCAAATATACCCAATTTTCCATACCCTAAACCCATTGCTAGGTTATCCACCTTCCAAATATAGAATGAAGAAAGCAATAGGAAGGCTTTACTTTTTGGGGCCGGTTGCAGTCGCAGGAGGAACATGATCTTCTGAGAAAGTCACTCGCTTAAGAAAAAAATTCAAAATCAACCCCAAAGGGTTTATTTTAGGAGACTATAATATTTCCACTTAACCCCTTTGATCTCCCACTCTCCTTCAAATTTGCTTGCCATTTTCCTGTCAGCTTATTTTTGTTGGCCATCAGCTCGATTCAAATCAACAAAGTTTTTTCCAAATTTCTTTGGGTCAGCTATATGAATCATATTTTTCCATTTCGTTATATCCAGCGTGATGATGCTGGAATTAGCACCACCAGGTATGGTGTTTTCAAGCTCAATCTGAGAACAACAATGGCAGCATAGTTACATAAAAGGTAGGAGAATGAGATGAGGAGAAGAGGAGAGAGCACCAGAATATAAGTGGTTCAGCCTAAATTGGCCTACGTCCACTGTGTGTGTGAATAACCTCACTGTAATAAGGCACTGATGGCCATGGATACAATCTCTCAAGCTCTCTCTCTCTCTATTGTGTATCTAGACAGAGTTTCAGCTAGGGTTGTATATCTTGGATCCTTTACAAGGTAGAGGATGACCTCTATATATAGTACCTAGGAGGTGTAATGTACCCCCCATGCATGTAATGTGCATGTGTGTGGTTGCCTCACCAATATGGGAAAGCCATCTGTCACTGTCACATGTAGAGAATGATGATGCGATATTCTCCTCACGTGTGGGGAATAATATTGTTATAACTGATTTGTGTCCACGTGCCCTTATCCAAATGTCAGCAAATGCTCGGCTATCGCGCCTGGTGTATGACCTCGGCCTGTGAGAGGCCGAGGTTGGTAAGTCTAGGTGCCCGTTCAGTCCGAGGTGACCATGGAGGTCTCGGCCTAATCCTAGCCGAGACAATGGACAAGGTCGGCCTGAGCCGAGGTTGAGCTGGCGTGTTTGGAGCATCGACTAATGTTTTGATGAGGTTGCTGGTGGCTCCTTGCGAGCTTGGCCTATGTCTGGCCGAGGTTGCCATTCCAAGGTATACGAGAGTGCTGCTGATCCTTGTGATGCGTGCGATGTCCCTTCGAGAGGCTGGTGGTAGTGTCGGCCTGGGCCGACCTTGCTATGGTGTGCTGATGCCGCATGCCCAAGGCTTCTCCAATGTCGGCCACGATCTCGGTCGAGGTTGGTGTCTCCGAGCCGAGGTCACACTTGGGGCATATCAATTACCCCCCAGCCCTTAGTTACATGTGAAAGCAGGTGACTATGGGGTTTACAACTCCGAGGTCCCATTGCTCTGTGCCAATATTCTTTTTCTGACACTTGTCAATTACTGAAGTGGCACGCGTGTCTGACAAGGGTAATTATGCTAGTTGTCGGTTGGTCTCCCAAGGCAATGATGGGCCTTGGGGGGTGTGCATTCATATTTAAGGGTGAAAAGTCCCATTTCTCTTCTTTCTTCTTCATTTCTCTCCTTCTCCGAGCTTAGCCATTTCTGCAACTCTCTCTCTCTCTAGAAGAACTCGCGATTGGGAGTACATTTGGGGGCCTATTTACTGGGATTCCTTCCTCGCTTTTCCTCGCCTTTCTTCAGGTACCCCTCATTATCTCTTCCTCTCCATTTTTCTGTGTCTTGCTCTTTGCATTTTCCGGCTGGTTCATGCATTTTCCGGTGATCTCCTGCATTTTCTGGTTAGCTTATGAGTTTTCCGGCTGATTGTTCATACACTGTTCTTGCTCAAAAAACCTAGCTTTGATCTTTAGCCAAATAACCAGCGTTGTTTGTTACTTAGGAGAGTCTCCCCAAGTATAGTGTCTACCTCTGATGCTCAGACCCCTATACCAACTTCTTGAGGAGTTCCCCTCCCTTAGGGAGAAGACTTTAGAAAAAATCAGACAAATAGAAAGAGCACAGGAGGAGGCTCGTAGGTCACAAGAATTCCCTATTAGACCCATCTTCCCACCACCCCTGGAGGTGATATATCCTGATCCCTCGGAGTCTTTCAACCAGGCAGAGGTTCCTGTCGATCCTATACCAATGTCCGAGTCTAAGTCTTCCACCTCAGACCCCATGTCTATGGATTCCTTCCAGGAGGCCATGGACTTCACAACTCGGGAAGATCAGGCCCCTGATCAGGCTGAGGTCTCCAGCCGGGTCTCCTCTCATAACAACTCAAGCGCCTCAGCCTCTTCCTCAGAGGTTGAGATCGTTGAGCCGAGTGTGGCCATCCCACCACCACTTGACGCCATTCCTCTGTCGGCCTTCACCGGTGCCGAGTTCGCTCAGAGGTTCCCGGGTAACCCATCAACATCTGCTCCGGCCGACGTTGAGCTAGATGATGATGATGATGACGATGAAAGTGATGTCGACGTCTCTGAGGCGGCCGAGATCGAGAGTACTATAACTGAGGTAGACCTCCTCTGCTTCAGATATCTGTATTCCATTAGCCCCTCCATAAAGCTAAGAAGACCTCTGAGGGAAGAGAGAGCTTTTCACGGCCAAGACGGCGAAATCTGCTTGTACGAGCAGATGTTCAAGTTGGGGTTTCGTCTGCCCATCCATCCCATTATCAAATCTATCCTTGCCTATATCAATTTGGCCCCCTCTCAACTATCCCCTAATGCCTGGAGGGTCATAATAGGGGCCATAGTCTTATGGAAGGCTGTCCACCACTCAAACCTCCCAGTTCAGGTCTTTGTAGGTTGCTATGTCCCTTCCTCAGCCAAAAATCATCCGAGCTACTATCATTTCGTAGCTCGGAAGCCTGAAAAAAAGATGCTTCAAATAACTCAGACTTCCAACCACAACTGGAAGCCACGATACTTTTTTGCTTCTGGACCATGGGAATTTGGCCCATGTGTTCCCTCGTCCATTCTGGAGCCGAGGATGCCCCTTAGGTGGGGTAAGGTCACAATGTCTGCGAGGGCTGACCCTGGCCTGAGCCCACAAAACCTTCAGAAGATGAAAGCCCTTCAAGATCAGGGGGGTACATGGTCTGTTCGTTAGGTTCGAACACTTGATGACCCCCCACTACCTCTCTGAGACAGGTCTGGGTGGAAGTCCTCTTTCCGAGCTTGGTAAGCTCTTTCTATTTGAAGTTGAACCTCTGAGTTTATTTTTGTCTGATCTTATAACTCAGATTTATTAATTTTGCAGAGCGTCCACAGGATATCTCAGACGAACTCTGGGAAATGGCTGCACCCAGCTTGACGAGACTGGCAAAGAAAGTTGGCCTTAATGCTCCTCCCCAGCTCCCTCTGCCTCGAAGCCCCAAGCCACAAAGAAGAGGGCTCCAGTTGATCATGCCCTGAGGATCAGAGGCCGAAGAAAAAGAATGCTGATACTGCCATCCCCATCTCTTCAGCAGACGCCCTGTCGGCTCGTCTAGAGCAGTTGAAGATTACTGACAGCATAGTCGGCCATAGTCTTCAGGCCCTAGATGCCTTCGGCTCTACAATGACCGAGGCCGACAAGCGCTTCTTCAGGTCACTTGATACTCCTTTGCTGGTTGAGTTCGGCATTCACAGATCCGTTCAGGTATGACCTCACTTTTCTTTCCAATTCCCAAGTGTAACCTCTGATTTGTCTTTTGCTCATTCCTGATCGCAAAATCTGCAGGGCCTGGCAGCGATGCACCACCTCTCCAATTGGACTCTGAGGAAGTTGCCCCTCATCCAGAAGGGTCAAGAGGCTGAGAAGGTTCAGAGTTCTTTGAACGCAGAAATCGACCGGATGAAGTCTGAGTTGGATGCGTCTAACAACAAGGTGAAGGGGCTGGAGAAGGAGGTCTCTCGGCTTAACAAGGACCATGCTGCGGCTCTGAAGGCCAAGGACGATGTTCTGCAACAGAAGGTCAGCTCAGCCGTGAAGGCAGCCCTTAATGATGCCTCAGAGGGGATAATAGCCGAGTACAAAAGCTCTGATGAGTTTATGAGCTTCGGCTTTGAATACCTTGAAAGAGGTATCAAAGCCACTATCAAGTGGGCTAATGTCAAGGAGAGGGAGGTCGGCACCTTGAAAGCCTCTGACTTCATAGGCCTTGGCTTTGCTGATCCTCAGTTTGCCCAGGCCCTTCAGGAGGTTGAGGAGGAGGCTGCCGCGCCTGCCGAGACTGCCACGTTGGACGGCACTGAGGTTGAAGGGGCAGACCATCATGATGACGTTGCCGAGGTAACCAACGTTGTCCAGCCTAACCAAGCCGAAGATACCAGCATTCCCCCCTCAAACCCTTAGAGAATTTCTGAACATTTTGTAACCCCTGACATTGTAATCCCTGCATATCTAATTTCTGAATAAACATGGCTCTTACTTTTCCATTCTTTGTATCCTCTGAATGTTTATAATCTCTGAATGTGTTATTCTCTGAATGTGTTATTCTCTGAAGAGGACCATCTTCTTTTGTTGTATGTATGTCATGATGTTTTTGCTCTAAAGCTTATGCAATGGTGTTTGCTTAAACCAAATTAGTAGTCTGAGCTCAGACCTCGTCACCACTTAATGGTGTTATGAAGGTCTGAGGTCATCACCTAAGACGTTAGCCCTATTAATGAATCTCACCAAATTAATGATGTTAAGGGTCTGAGGTCATCCCATTATGGTGTCTGATCTCAGACCTCGTCACCACTGAATGGTGTTATGAAGGTCTGAGGTCATCACCTAAGATGTTAGCCATATTAATGAATCTCACCAAATTAATGATGTTTAAGGGTCTGGGGTTATCCCATTATGGTGTCTGATCTCAAACCTGGTCACCACTGAATGGTGTTATGAAGGTCTGAGGTCATCACCTAAGATGTTAGCCCTATTAATGAATCTCACCAAATCAATGATGTTAAGGGTCTGGGGTCATCCCATTATGGTGTCTGAGTTCAGACCTCGTCACCACAGAACGGTGTTATGAAGGTCTGAGGTCATCACCTAAGATGTTAGCCCCATTAATGAATCTCATCAAATTAATGATGTTAAGGGTCTGAGGTCATCCCATTATGGTGTCTGATCTCAGACCTCGTCACCACTGAATGGTGTTATGAAGGTCTGAGGTCATCACCTAAGATGTTAGCCTTATTAATGAATCTCACCAAATTAATGATGTTAAGGGTCTGAGGTCATCCCATCATGGTGTCTGAGCTCAGACCTCGTCACCACAGAATGGTGTTATGAATTAGCCCCATTAATGAATCTCACCAAATTAATGATGTTAAGGGTCTGAGGTCATCCCATTATGGTGTTTGATCTCAGACCTCGTCACCACTGAATGGTGTTATGAAGGTCTGAGGTCATCACCTAAGATGTTATCGTCAATCACTTCTGACATAAGTGCAAAATGAAGCAAGGACCACCATGGGAACTGATCTTTTATTAATAACCTCTTCATGACAAGATGGTACATTTACACAACTTCATGCAACATCATATGTAATACTTCTTTAGGTGGTCAGCATTCCATGGATTAGCGAAAGGTTCTCCTTCTAGATTTTCTACCCTGTAAGTGCCAGGCACAACCTCTTCTGTCACTTTGTAGGGACCGTGCCAGTTTGGGTGGAGTTTGTTTGCTTTCTGTAAGGTCTTCTTTAGTACTAGGTCTCCCACTGCAACGGGTCTTGACTTCACCCTCTGGTTGTAGAATTTTGCTGCCCTCTGTTGGTAGGCTGCTTGTCTGACCTCTGCGTACTCTCTTCTTTCTTCAATAAGATCTAGGTCTAGCCTCCTCTCTTCCCCATTATTATCAGGGTCATAGGTTTGAATCCTATGAGTTGGGAGCCCTACCTCTGTTGGTATGACGGCCTCTGAGCCATGTGCCAACATGAACGGGATTTCTCCTGTTGGTGTCCTTGCCGTGGTTCTGTAGGCCCATAACACAGCGTAGACCTCTTCAGTCCATCTTCCCTTCGCATCTTCTAACCTCTTCTTGATTCCATCGAGAATTGTTCTGTTTGTGACCTCGGTCTGACCATTTGCCTGAGGTCGGCCAGGAGATGAGAAGAATTGCTTTATTCCTACTCTTAGGCAATATTTTTCTAAAGAGGAGTTCTTGAACTGGGTCCCATTGTCCGAGATGAGAGTGTTTGGGAGGCCATATCTGCATATGATATTCCTCCAAATAAATTGGAAGGTCTTCTGCTCTGTGATCGTTATCATCGGCTCTGCCTCCACCCACTTTGAAAAATAGTCGATGGCAACTATCAAGAATCTATAATTGTTGGCAGCTCTTGGCAGGGGCCCTACTAAGTCAATTCCCCATATTGCAAATGGCCATGGAGAAGTGATTGACGTCATAGGCTGATGAGGCTGATGAGGGATGGCGGCGAACCTCTGGCATTTATCACATTTCCTCACGTGGGCTGCAGCGTCCTTGGACAGGGTTGGCCACCAGTACCCCTGGGTGATGATTCTTTTGGCCAAGAGTCTTCCCCCTATGTGGCTAGAGCAATAACCCTCATGGACCTCCTGTAAGACCCGGGGGACTTCTGTGGGGTGCACACATCTGAGGAGAGGTAGCAAGAATCCTTTCTTGTACGTAGAGAACTTAGCAGCCTTATATCTCAATTTCCGCCTTTCTAGCTTGGATTCAGGTAGCTCTCCCTCTCTGATATATCTGAAGAGGGGGTCCATCCATGAGTCTCCTAAGTTCAAATTGTGACAAGGGTTATATACCTCTTCTTGCTCAATGGTTGCCTTCCCCAAGACCTCGATAGGAATGGTCCTTCTAACATCTGTCTTCGTTGCCGAGGCCAACCTCGCCAATGCATCTGCGTGGCTGTTACTTTGTCGAGGCACTCTCTTCAGTCTTGCCTCTTCAAAATGTTCTAACATTGTTCTCACCCTTTTCAGGTATTTGGCCATCCTTTCATCTCTGGCCTCATAGATTCCCAATACTTGATTGACAACTAACCTTGAGTCGCTGTGGAGTAGGAGTCGCTTTACACGAAGAGTCTTTGCCAATGAGAGACCTGCTATCATGGCCTCATACTCGAACTCATTGTTAGAAGCTCGGAAGTTGAATCTCAAAGCGTATTCAATGTCGGCACCATCTGGAGCTGAGAGTATCAACCCCGCACCGCTTCCATTGTCACAGGAAGAGCCATCAACGAAGAGGCTCCAAATATCTGTACCTGATGAGAAGACCCCTTCTGTTATGACTCCTTTTTTGAAGAGGTACCGATCTTCCTCATTCTCCGCAACTTGGTTCCTGGCCCCTTTGGATGCAATCTCTTCCTGATCTTGGAAGATGTTTGGTGTCGTCTCTTCCAAATTTTGGAAGACACCACGGTTTTCAACACCCTCTAGGCCCTTCTCTGCCTCGGCCTCTTCCCATGTAAACTCAGCGACAAAGTCTGCGAGGGCTTGCCCTTTGATGGCCGTCCTAGGTTGGTAGGTAAGATCGTACTCCCCCAACTCAATGGCCCATGTCATCAATCGTCCGGACTTCTCAGGTTTATGTAGGACCTGTCTTAGTGGGGAGTCAGTGAGGACAACCATGGAGTGGGCCTGGAAGTAAGGCTTCATCTTTCTTGAGGCATGTATCAAGGCGTAAGCTAGCTTTTCCATGCGAGGGTAATTCTGTTCGGCCCCTTGAAGGGCCTTACTGTTGAAATATACAGGCCTTTGGATTCCAGCGTCTTCCCGTATAATGGCTGCGCTGATGGCTGATTCGGAGACTGCCAGATACACGTACAGTTTCTCCTCTGCCACAGGCCGAGACAGCAATAAGGGAGACCCTAAATAAGACTTGAGCTGGTTGAAGGCTTTTTCGCACTCTTCGTCCCATTGGAAGGCCTTTCTCAGCACCTTAAAGAATGGAAGGCACTTGTCTGTTGCCCTAGAAACAAACCTGTTAAGTGCAGCCACTCTCCCCGTAAGTCTTTGAACATCTTTGATACTCCTCGGTGTCTTCATGTCAAGTAAAGCCTTGATTATTTCAGGGTTCGCTTCAATCCCTCTTTGGTTGACGATAAACCCTAAGAACTTCCCAGCTATTACTCCGAAGACACACTTCGCGGGGTTGAGTTTCATTCTGTATGAGTCCATAATGTCGAAGGTCTTCTCGAGATCCGTTACATGAGTGTTAGCCTTCAAGCTCTTTGTTAGCATATCATCTACATACACCTCCATAGTCTTACCTATTTGCTCTTCGAACATCTTATTAACAAGACGTTGGTATGTTGCCCCTGCATTTTTTAGGCCGAAGGGCATCACTTTGTAGCAGTACGTCCCTTTGTCGGTAATGAAGGCCGTCTTCTCCGAGTCTTCTGCATCGATGAAGATCTGGTTGTAGCCTGAATACGCGTCCATGACGCTCATGAGCTCATGTCCCGCCGTAGCATCCACCATCTGATCTATCCGAGGTAAGGGATAGCTGTCTTTAGGACAAGATCTGTTCAGGTCAGTGAAATCAACACACATTCTCCACTTCCCATTGGCCTTGGGAACGATGACTACATTTGATAACCATTCCGGATATGTGACTTCTCTTATAAACTCAGCCTCTTCCAATTTTTTGACCTTTTCTGGGATGACACCGTATTTCTCCCTGGAATAGACTCTTCGTCTCTGTTTGATTGGCCTGGCATCTTTGGTCACATTGAGCCTGTGACTCATAACTTCAGGGTCGATGCCGGGCATGTCTGCGTGACTCCATGCGAATACACTCTGTCTCCTCCTGAGGAAGTTTATCAGCTCTTCCTTGATTTCTGCCTTTAGGGCTTTACCGACCTGGATGGTTTTTTCTGGCTCGTCCTTATTGAGGACGATGGATTCTACTTCTTCCGCGGCCTCTCCCTTCTTCAACTTTGTCTCATCTCTTGGGTCAAGGGTATCAATGCTATAAGTGGTGGTTGCCCTCTTATGGGCTTCTCTCTCTTCGGCCGACTTGAAGTAACATTCTCGCGCTGTGGTCTGATCACCTTGCACTTCCCCTACCCCATAAGGAGTCGGGAATTTTAGCATCTGATGGACCGTCGATGGCACCGCTTCAAACTCTTTAAGGGCCACCCTTCCTATGATGAGGTTATAGGCCGAAAACACGTTCTCATCCATGACGAAAAAATTTATCTCCTTGGTCAGCCTCTTAGGCCACTCATCACCCATCCGTACGTCCATCTCATACATGCCCAAGGGGTGGACCTTTTCACCACTGAAGCCTATCAATGGGTGATGATAGGGTACCAGCCTTGCTCTGCTAAGACCTATGCTCTTGAAGCAAGGCCAAAACATCACGTCCGCCGAGCTCCCCCGTCTATGAGGATCCTCTGCACCTCGCACCCATGCACCCTTGTTGTTATGACCAGAGGGTCATCATGGGGGGCTAAGATACCCTTGAAGTCAAGTCTGGAGAACCCAACTACGAGGGTGTCCATGTCTACCTTCTTCCTCTTCTGCACTGTATCGGAAGACGTTAGATTCACAACTTCATGCTTGGCCACTGACCTGGCCTCTGCCACGTGAGCCTTCCTATCAGCTACTTTAGAGCCACCTCCTGCAAATCCCCCACATATGGTGTCAACACCAAACGAGATCATACCAACCCTCGTGTTGTCATCTTTCGGCGGAAGATCCGGATCGTCTTCATCATCGCCTTCTGAATCATCGTCTCTTCTGGCCGGGACATTGTCACGACATCTGTCATTTCTCCTTTTCTTAGGGTCATCTCTTCCACCCTTAGGAGCTTTACCGTCCACATACTTCCTCAACTTTCCAGATTTTAGCATCTTTTCAATCTCATCCTTCAGGGCGAAGCATCTGTCCGTGACATGGCCATGATCCTGGTGGAACTCGCACCATAGATTTTTGTTCCTCTTATGTGGTGGGGCTTTCAGTTTCCCTGGCCATCTCAGAGTCCTGTCGTTCTTAATCTCGTTGAGGATGTGCTCGCAGCTCACAGTCAGAGGAGTATAGTGAGCGAACTTGTCATCACCCGACCTCTTCTTCCCTTCTTTCTTGTTTTGGGACTTTCCACTGCCACCACGGTTCTCATCCTCATACTTGGCGGCCATTGCCTCTTCCGCATTCATTACTTTCCCTGCGGTTGCCAGGAGCTCCGCCATAGACCTAGGGGGGTCTTCCGCAAGTTTCCACAACAGCTTCCCTTTCTGTAGACCCCCTATGAGGGCGGTCATGGCTATGTTCTCTTCATAATCATCGACCTCCAACTTCTCTTTGTTGAATCTCGCTATGTAGTCTCTTAGGCTCTCATCCTTGGCCTGTTTGACATACAGCAGGTGGGTAGTCTTCTTTTGAGGACTCACCCCAAACCAGATGTTGTGGATGAATCGTTCAGCCAAGCCTTTGAAGTTCTCAATTGAGTTCTTCGGAAGGGAGGTGAACCAACTGTGCGCTGCCCCTGTTAAGGTCCCAGAGAAGGCCCTACACTTCATCTCATCGGGTATCGAGTAGATGTCTGCTGCCGACTGGTACATCTCGATGTGATGTACAGGGTTAGTGCTGTCATCATACTTGGGAGACACTGTAGGAGGCTTGAACTTAGCTGGGGTTGGGAAGCCCACTATCCTAGCCACAAATGGAGAGCTCTCTAAGTAACCCCTTTGTAATGGGTCCCTGCTTTTGATGAGGTCTCCTATCTTCTCCTCAAGGCGCTGGATAGAGTCATTCCACGGTCTTCTGCCATCGACCTGGCCGAGGTTGTCCCCAGCCACCTCCATGGGATGGACCGAGGGTTCCCCTGTCGCGGCACGTCGGTTGTTGACCTCTTCCTGTTCCCTGCCTCTTCTTTCACAGTGTCGGCCTTGATCTGGCAGACCCTGCATGTTCCCTCTCTGAGAGCCTGCTGCGCTCCTTGATCTCGACAATCTCTGTCTTTGGTCATTCACCGGGCCCAATCTCTCAAAGGCTGACCCTCTGCTCAACCTATCAAAGGCTGATCCTCTTTGTTGGGCCTCTTCACCTCTTCGGCCGACACAACCTTGACTTTGCCGAAGAGGTCGTACAGTGTTATTTGACACCTCATACGGCTCCCAGCAGTCTTCCGGGGATTCTTCCGCCTCTAGATCGTCATACCTGTCCTCTGGGCAAGGGTTTCCTTGCCTCCCCAGGCGCAAGCGCCTAAGGTTAGCAACGTCCCTTCTCCGCTGGGGTGCAGGCTGGTCCTTCATTGGTGCCTGGAGTGGTCCCCTGGCGTCAGGATGAGGCTGAACAGCCGCCGGAGTGATCATATCCGGTGAGACTCCAGGTGGCCTCATCATAGTTTGGCTGAGCTGTGCAAATTGCTCCTGCATAGCTTGTTGTGTTGCAGTTAAAGACCTCAAGGCTGCAGCTACCTCCGCCATTTCGGACTGGGGCGGCGCCTGACTGGAACTAGGCCCTCCACCCCCAGGTGGAGGAAGAGGCGGTGGTAATTCTGGTGCCATATGTTAACACTATAGAGCTTGAGTAGCAGATGAGCTTAGTACCTCAAAGGACCTCTTTCAATGGTGAAGCAGCTCCACGCAAGGGGGTGGTGCCTGGTTCACCACCAGAGTCTCCGATGAGGTTAAGCTGAAGAAGAGGAAGAGATAGCTTCTCTTCCCACAGACGGCGCCAAAATGATGATGCTGGAATTAGCACCACCAGGTAAGGTGTTTTCAAGCTCAATCTGAGAACAACAATGGCAGCATAGTTACATAAAAGGTAGGAGAATGAGATGAGGAGAAGAGGAGAGAGCACCAGAATATAAGTGGTTCAGCCTAAATTGGCCTACGTCCACTGTGTGTGTGAATAACCTCACTGTAATAAGGCACTGATGGCCATGGATACAATCTCTCAAGCTCTCTCTCTCTATTGTGTATCTAGACAGAGTTTCAGCTAGGGTTGTATATCTTGGATCCTTTACAAGGTAGAGGATGACCTCTATATATAGTACCTAGGGGGTGTAATGTACCCCCCATGCATGTAATGTGCATGTGTGTGGTTGCCTCACCAATATGGGAAAGCCATCAGTCACTGTCACATGTAGAGAATGATGATGCGATATTCTCCTCACGTGTGGGGAATAATCTTGTTATAACTGATTTGTGTCCACGTGCCCTTATCCAAATGTCAGCAAATGCTCGGCTATCGCGCCTGGTGTATGACCTCGGCCTGTGAGAGGCCGAGGTTGGTAAGTCTAGGTGCCCGTTCAGTCCGAGGTGACCATGGAGGTCTCGGCCTAATCCTAGCCGAGACAATGGACAAGGTCGGCCTGAGCCGAGGTTGAGCTGGCGTGTTTGGAGCATCGACTAATGTCTTGATGAGGTTGTTGGTGGCTCCTTGCGAGCTCGGCCTAGGTCTGGCCGAGGTTGCCATTCTAAGGTATACGAGAGTGCTGCTGATCCTTGTGATGCGTGCGATGTCCCTTCGAGAGGCTGGTGGTAGTGTCGGCCTGGGCCGACCTTGCTATGGCCGAGTGCTGATGCCGCATGCCCAAGGCTTCTCCAATGTCGGCCACGATCTCAGCCGAGGTTGGTGTCTCCGAGCTGAGGTCACACTTGGGGCATATCACAGCGCAATATACTCGGTTAAACCATATCATGCCCTTTTTTACAATATCTCACCAAGTCAATTGTGGCCTACCTACCTCTACCTTTAGTGTTACCACCAATACTAACTAAGTCACTCTTTCTTACAAGGGCATCTATTGGTCTACGTTTGAAGTGTCCAAACCATCTAAGCCGATTTTCCCTCAATTTATTTATATTCTATATGAGCTACTTGTATTGTTCACATATATGTTCAATTCTAATTGTATCCTCAAGTTTTACAACGCATCCATCTTAACATCCGCATCTCCAACACACTCATTTCATGCACATTTTATATCTCGGTTGCCCAACACTCTGTACCATATAGCATGGCAGGTCTAATGGATGTTCAATAGAACTCTCCCTTTTAATTCAAAGATCTCTCGACCCTCAAGTTTCAACACATCCCCATTTGTCCTACTATTACTAAAATTACACTCCACTTTTAGTCCTACTTTTTTAAACCCTCTTGATCCTAGGGTTTCTCTCCACATTTCCAATTTAGCATTAAGTCGTGTCTTCGTTTCATCTGCTACAACAATATCATCTGCAAATAACATAGACCGTGGCACCTCATCTAGCATTTGTCCAATTAATTCATCCCAACAAGAGCAAAAAAGTTTAGGACTAGGTTGTTTTTACCTCTTAAGTCCGATTTTATTCAGACTTACAGAGGTACCAAATAGTGTTTGGTTTTTTAAAAAATTAAGAGGGTAAAATTACCTCGGAATCCGAACACTGAATCTAAATTTGATGACTAAATATATTCATTCAGAGGTTTATTTAGACATAAAAACAAATATATTTTTCAAATTCAGATTTCAGACTTCATATTCAAAATTTAGATTTAGACGAAAAAACAAACGCAACCTTATTGCTGAACTTTGATGCAAACCTACAAAAATTAGGAATTCACACTTTCTTGTTCTTACCATAGTCATGGCGCTATCATACAAATCCTTAATCACATCCATATAAATATATATGAGTCGAACTTTTTTTATATAAAGCCCACCATAGTACATCTTTATTTATTCTATAATACGCATTCTCGAAATCTATAATTGAAAAACACATGAAGATCCTTCTTTTTCTTTCTATACTTTACCATTTATCTCCTCAACAAATAATAGCTTCCATTGTTAACCACACAGGCATAAATCCAAATTATTTCTCAGATAATATGTTTTATCACTCTCTCCTAAAGTTTCATTATATGGCTCATGAACTTAATCCCACAATAATTTTGAACAACATTATCTCCTTTATTATTATAAATATGTCTCCATTCACTGTGCATCATGTTAGTCATTATAATTTTATTGAACAATTTTGTTTGATAAGACACTCCTTCCTCCCCTGAACACTTCCAAACCTCAATAAGAATACCATTTGATCCTAAAGCCCTTCTTATTCTCATATTTCTTATAGCAATCCTAACCTATGTTATCATCATTCTGCGAAAAAATATAGTATCTCAAATCTCCCAAAATTCCACCATATCTAATCTACTCCCATTATCTTCATTCAATAACCTCTCAAAACAATTTATCATTTCCTTTTATCTCTTTCATCCTTGACTATGACTCTCAAATCATCACTTTTAATGCACTTAACTTTATCAAAATTATTTATTTTCCAATCCCTTAGTTTAACAAGCTTATGAATATTTGTCCCCGTCTTGCATTCCTAGTTTTGTATAAAGATCAACACAGACCTTAAACTTAGCATCTCTTACAAGTTGCTTAACTTATTTTCTTAGCCACATTTATATTTCTCAAAATTTTCTTCGATTCTAATTGTTTGTCATAGTTTAGAGTGCGAGTGTGCGTGCGTATATGCCGGAGAAAAATGACAGCTTAGCTCAACTACCCAAATTAAAATTATTACCGAAATTGAGATAATATTTCCTTGTAATTCATTTATGGGCAAATGAACAGTCCTATGTTTACGTGATAAAGTTTACAAAAATGATTTAATCCAATCTTATCTTCTTAGATTAAAGTGATGAATCAAAATACAAAAAAGATAACTAATCACGTAACACAAAGATGTTCGAGGAAAAAACCCATAACGGAAAAACCTTCGGGGTCGAACGAACAACAAATGAACTGTGGTAGGACTTATAAAGTTGGAACTATGTCTTACACTCACTTCTGCATAACTTTCACTAAAAAATATCAAATTTTTCTTTAAATTGAATATGAGCTTTTGCTCCCATATAGATCGGAACCAAGAGAAGCCACCAAGTATGTGAGAGTCCTATAGGTTGAAGGAAGTGTATAAAGATGTTTGGCTTATTCAAAATGAACTCAAAAAAATATTTTTGATATATCAAAAATTATTTCTCTCAATATAAAGAACAAATTTGGAAAATATTTGAATTCTTGAGGAGAAGTAATCCACCTTCAAATAACTCAACTCTGAAAGAAACAAAGATATCTCAAAAATACAAAGAGGCTTAAAGAAAACTTTTAACAAATAAATAAATATTTTTAGCAAATAGTATTTTCTCTAGAAAAAATAAGCTATCAAAAATTTCCAACCTCTCCTAAAAAATGAAGACAAGCCTTAGTTAAATTACCCATAAAAGATTGTGTGAACGAGCTTCCATAAGGTACCATACTACCAACAAGACATGACTTACTATGAGATTCGAGGCAAAAAAGTGAAAAATATTTTATAAGGTTTTCTTAACACTTTTTGTTGATAAATTTGGCACTCAGCTTTGACACTTCTTTGCTTTGGTGAACACGTAGCGACTTCGAATAAAGCTTTAAGCTTTGTTTTGCACACAGTTTGGTGGGCGGCGAAGCGAGCAAAGGCAAAACTTTTAAGAAGTTTTTAGAACCAAAACCAAGTCTTTTAAATACACAATATGTACATTTTCAAAGTATGTTTTATATGAGAAGTATATGGCATATGTATATAGAAAATATCAAAACACTCACACACACACGAGGTAAACACATTTTTCAATTTAAGAAAATCCATATTTTATTTATATTAAACCAAGGGTGTTCTATATCATCTGAGTCCTTTACCTTTATCCTAAAACGATATTTCTCATTGGCCATGGTGTGAGGTAGCTTAGGGATGTAGATGAAGAAGTCAGCTATTGTAATCTTAAACGTGAATCTTTCTGAGTCAACCTAGACTACGAATCAAAATGGGTTTTAGTCAAACGGTATAAAGACAACCAAACTACCAGAGGGCATATACTATTACATAAAGCTCTCACTTTTGGTTTTACTATATTTTGTAGTTCTCCGTTCCACCACCGAGTTTCTTAAAAATTAAAGCCCTCTTACCTTTAATTCTCCAAGAATCTCCTTCGATATTCTCCTAATGCATGTTAGTCATCTTTTTTCACAATATGTTAGACTCGTCTTAGGCATTCAGTGTCGCTTCTTTTAATCATTTATCTTTTAGGGATCTTTACTCATAGGTCCAGTTAGTTTGTAGTCAAATCTACGAATTTTTTTGCTCCATTTGGTCCCATTAAAAAATATTTTTGTTCCACTAGGTCCTATTAGAAAACTGGTAGTAAATATTTACTACTTGTGCAAAATATATAGTAAATATTTACTACCCGTGGTATCTACGGAATGTAGTTTATTTATCTGTGTAAAACATGTAACATGACCTATTAGGAAAATTTCTTTTAATGGGAGCAATTATAATATGTCTTATGCAAACAAGATTTGTTTGTCAAGCTCCATTTCTTTTAATAGTTCTAATTTATCTTCTTTCAAGTTCCACCACTTAGTTCGTGAGATAATCTTCTTTTTTTGCGCTCGTGATTGATTTCTAAAATTTATATCCAACACCGTTGTCTATATAGCGAGATTGGGCTCTTTACGAGAATAACCTTACAGTCTTTACCCGTTAATTGATCTCCTTTACTAGTAATGAAAAAATCTATTTGACTCTTATTTATTCCACTTATCAAATGTTCAAACCTCTTTTTAAAACATGTATTTACTAGTACAAGATCATAAGTCATCGCAAAATCTAAGAAACCCTCTCCATCATCGTTCATATCTTCAAAAACATATCCTCTATGCACCATCTCATACCCTACATGATGTTCTCCTACATGCCCAATAAAATCTCCCCCTGTATAGATTTTTCACCTACAAAGGCTACAAGTATGTCTTGAATTAGTTTATCCATCTGTCTTCAAAATTGTATGCTAATATTTCATCTAATCCTACTTGGGATGCATAAGCACTGACGATATTGATTATATTTTCACATAATACCAGTTTATATTGAATCTCCCTATAACTATTACAATGTCTTCCTTAAGATTTTAATCTACTATTATTCCGAATACTTTTCTATGCCGATATTCGACTGTATAATATACTTTAAATTTATATTTTTTATTACTTTAGCTTTCTCACCAACCTATAGACAAGTTATGTTAACTTATTTTCTTATCATGATATCCACTAGCTCCATCCATTTCCCTATATAGTCCCTATTAAGTCATTAATCTTAGTCGACGATCATGTACTAGCTTTTTTACCCGCCACATCCATATTGGTGCAGGAACCCTTGCCCATTTTTCATCACCCGGACGTTGATGTGACGAACCTTGCCAATTTTTGGAGACACCCAATGGCAAATGCAATCCCCTTGGTTATATTTCGAGACAAATTAGTGGCAGGCGCAACACATCGCTAAAGGGAAATGCCCTCGTATTAAGGTTTATACTCATAGGATTTGTGTTCATAAGGATCTGGCAAAGTTGGTTGTCAGCTACTTAACGCAACCCTCCTTTATACTCATATAATATAAGAAATTAAGTACGACACAAACGGAGTTTGTTGGTCACTATAACTAAAAATTTGAAATTGGGTGTGGTTCGAACATGTCGATGATAAGGATTTTGCATTGCTTACATGAACCAACCTAACGACTCATTAAAAGGTGCCAATAGGCCGAGAACTGCCTATTAGGATATCATTGCTGAACAGTGTGAGTCTGCCAGAATCATCCACCCCTACACGGTATCTAAGCAACAAACACGGTTTAGCTAAATCTGGAAACATGTTATGTTGTATGTTTTGAGTCCCTGTCAATTTCCAAACACACGCTCACTTTGATTTCATGTGAATTTATAGGTAATTGCGGCTCGACAAAATAAAGGGAAGGCGTTTAACCATGATTCGTACTATCAAAAATTACAAACCCTTCACAAATTTTAAATTTCTGGAAGTGTTATTACCTCATAGCGGGTTTCATTTCGACATTCCAACGCTCCATATGTTAATTTGGGAGAAGAGACCCCTATGAACATTGAAAAGGTCCTATCTTAGACCTACGAAAAAGATGAAGCTTTGGTCCAAAAGAGAAAGTCAAAGACAAAACATCCAGACACTGAAATACCGAAAAAGTTGTTCATATTTCAAGGACTCATTTGAGAAGTTTTGCAAATCATATCATTCGCGTGACAAATGGTACGAGGGGGTGAATCAAACATTAAAGCTAAAGGAGCAAGAAGTGAAATTAAAGAACACAAACTATTGGATCGTGAAATGAAAGATTGTCAGGATGATGCAAGACCAACAAATTTTGAACACAGACGCGTCGAACATGAATCCAGCGCATAAGGAGTTTAATGCATACCTAGTGCAAAATATTCTAAGCAAGGCATGTGCATAGGAGGGCACCTTCCAGGTTACCCCTCATATTTTATATTTTACCTTTATACATGTACCATCCATAACTCTTTTTAGTAATCACCCTTATTTAATATTAAAGTCATGTTCCCACTTGTTTTATAGAATTCGCAAAACTTTAAAGAGGAACTAAACACAGACAAAAATTATTTAAACTTGGTCATAATCAAGGTTGCGGGTTTGCGAAATGCTCCCACGTGTCCTACTAAATCAGCGTGCAACTACATGTACATTGTCCTGCACTCTAACGCATAGTAATCGTCTACGGAGTTTCGAAATATTCCAATTTCTGGTGGCGGGCCATCGTACTCCCCATGCCAGTCGCATTCACGTCCCTCGTCTTTGGCAATCATGCTATGCATAATAATACATGGTTGCACCATGAGCTTGTCCATACTCCAAAATTCGGTCAGTTTTGTGAACAAATACAGATATTTATTGAAGAATCCCAAAAGCGCGTTCCACATACTTCTTTGCCCTGGTGTGTGAACGGATACAAACCTTAACGTTAAGATGTTTTATGTAATGAAGTTTTATGTTATGACGTTTTCTGTAAGAAGGTTTAATATAATTGTGACACCCCGCCCAATTAAATATAGGGTGATCAGTCCTCTACCAATTTAAAATAGGATATTCAGTTGGTTCATTCTCAGCATCACTGTCGAAAAACTTTTTCATATTAATCTCCTAATATAAAATTAAGCTAGGTGTCAAAACATTGCCAATTTTAATAAAACCAAGTAAATCCATTTCTTTCCATCTTAAAATATAAACCATTCACCACACATAGGAATGTAAATAAATACTGAACATGCATCAAGTACTGAAATAAATAAGACTGGATAAAACCTCCCAGTTTAAAACTCCAAACCATACAATAAACTGAATACAATAACTCTGATGAAAGACTAGAAGTGGGCGACATATGCCCTAAACAAGAAGTCTAGATGAAACTGAATTAGAAAGGATAGATGCGTCTACTGCAAGGACCCTACAGCTCCCACAACAATTGCAGCACGTCAAGCAATCCAAATCTCTAAATCTGATACTCCTGTGGCTGAGCACCTGATATAATACATATATATAGCAAAAGAGAGAAGAGATACAAGAAACGGGCCAGAGCCCGATGTGTAAAAATGATTTAGCAAGTATTTAAAACTGGTTCTTAAAACAAGTCTTATACGCATGTTAGTTATCGAACTCTCACATGAGTTTCTCACCTCTCGTCTATTGTGCACGCCTAACGTACATCTAATCTCCCCCTAGTTATACCTCCCAGTCTAACTAGTCAGAAACCATATTAATACTAACTATGCTCACTAGTAGTATTCCCGTATCGCCCATACAATACGCTATTCAGATAGTTTATCTCACATACTAAATTTCATTATTCACTGATTGAATGGTTAATCTTTTATTCACTAAGATTATTTTACTTCTCATTTTCATTTTATCTACTAATCTCACAAAGTAGAAAGTTACCCAAGTACACTCATACATATATATAGTCTCATCATCCCTATATATATACACTAATCTTGCACCCTTAGGTTAAGACCGCTTGGTACAATGTAATAATTATTATTATTACCAAATCTACTAATTTTACACAGTAGCAATATTCACAAGTCCATATATATATATCTATATATATATATATATATATATATATATAGTACCATCATCCATATACATATATATATACTAATCCTGCACCCCCGGCTAAGCCCCATTAGTGCATATCTCCAGAAAATCATGCATCCCCGGGTTAGCACCAATTAATGCACCTATCAATAATAATTCAGCACCCCTGGGTTATCGCCCATTAGTGCGCCTAACAATAGAATATTGCATCCCCAGTTTAGCACCCATTAATGCACTTATCAATATTAATCCAACACCCCCGGGTTATCACCCATTAGTGCGCCAAACAATAATCATCTTTGTACCCTCGGGTTATCACCCATTAGTACTCCCGAGTTATCACTCATTCCCTCTATACTGAAATAATTAAAGTATTAATTCCCACATACTTTTCCCAAAATTCCTTCTTATTTGAATTTACTATTTGGTAGTTTCTCTCACTCCAATAAACACATAAACTCCAAACTAGACCTTGAGAAAAATCCTCAAAAATTCCCTCTGTCGCTCGAACCAGAAGGGTTGTCGTTTGAACGACTTCCAGTGTCGTTCGAGCGGCTTCGCGCGAGATGCCATCTCGCTCGAACGACTTCGCGCGAGATCCCCATCTCGTTTGAACCACTTCGCGCGAGATCGCGCGAGATTGCACTGTTCGTCTTCTTCCCCAAACTTCAACGTTTTTCACCATTTTTTAGCCTAAAAACCTCTAAGATTCAATTCCCAGCAACTCATCATCAATACCCATCAAACCCTAACAGGTTATAGATCATTTCTATCATCCTAGGATCCTTAATTCGTCATTAATCATCATAATTACATAAATCCCCAAATTAATTCACATGAACCCTAGTTTTCCAAATTCCAATTCAAGAACCTAATCAACCCAGATTCGTTCATCAATATATAATCCAATTCCATGATTAATCCTCTACATACATGAATGAATTCCAACCACTAATTAAACCAATCCTTAATCATAATTTAAATATCCGATTTTCACCCAATTTACATATAAATCATGATTAATTCCACCTACACTAACATGAGCATGGTTATTGCTAAAAGAAAGCAAGTAATAAACACTTGCCTCGAATATGACGGTCTGATCCGTTGGTGATGTTGGTATGTGCGCGTTCCTCTCCTCTCGATCTACGCGTTGGTGGTCACGGTTGTGCAAGGTGACGCCAAACGAGCCTTTTCTCTTGGAATTTGGCTCTCCCTCACACCCTCCATGGCCGTTCTTGATTTGTGTAATCTGTTAACCCTAATGAACTTTCCTTAGCTGATATAATTAATCCCAATTTTCGTCCAATAATTTAGCCCAAAAATACAATTTACCAAAATGCCCTCTCGGGGTGCCGGTTAGGCCTAAAATTGCCCCGGGACCCAAACTAAACACCCAGGTATACTATTTTGACTATCGACCCTTCCGAACTCAACGGCGCACTCGAAATGATCATACGAGTTAATAAAAATAAATTCTCTTTTTATCTCAATCAATTAGTCCCGTCACGACTCACACGCGTGTCAGACTTAAATTACCAAACTGCCGTATTTCTCACTTCCGACAATTTATCAAATATCATAATTCCATATTACATATCACACAATAATATTCAATAGTTCACAACAATAAGTATTAACCCTTGGCACGCTAGTTAATAATTATTTAAATCCGAATTAATAACAAATTAATTTGTCACATTTTAATTTAATTAATCCAACAACAATAATTAATTGCATATTTATTCCCATAATAATAATTAATCACATAATTATTTAAATCGTCAAAAATACAGGGTGTTACATACTCCCCCCCTTAAAACGGAATTTCATCCCGAAATTTAGAAAAAGTATACCAGGTACAGACAACGCTGTAAAATATTGCACATCGCATCCCGACGCTCACAAGTAAGCTACTCCGTATCACCCATATAGTACGCTATCAAATACCCTTAATAATGAACACTTCACATGTGCATGCTTTAAACTCCAAGTTACCCTGTCATGTAGGCTCTTGCCCAAGCCTTTCTGCTTAAGTTTCACTCCTTCAACTATATTTTAGATATTCACTATCTAGCCTTCTAATATTTACACCTTAGTAGATTCATCCTCTTTCCATATACATACGACTCTTTCTCGTGTCGTTCAAACAAGTAAATTCGCTGTGCAATATATATTTCACACACAATATATACGATAATATCGATTCTTCTCCGACATTTGTAATCATAACTGGTCTCCCACCTTTAACTATCAAGTAGGACAACAACCAAGTTTATCATGCCATACTTCCACGGGCACTCTGCCCGAACGTGAACTTATAGGAGTTATTTGGACACAAACTCCACTAGTGGAAAGTACTGCTCCCGCCCTCCTCTAAGATCTCAGGGTTCACATAAAATTTCCTCTCCCGCATCCGGTTAGACCGCTTATCCTGCCCATCCCTCTGTGGGTATTAGGCCGTACTCAATCGCATTTTAGTACTTATAATCTCACCATCTCAGCTACATGAGAAGATCCTTGGGAATACTCTTCCATTCTCTAGTGGAAGAAGCCCCTACCAGTTTCGAATTGTCCGCCCTTCTTCTAACAGTTAGCTGACCCACTGCAGACTAACTTTGAAGGTTACTCTACATTAAACCCATCACCACTGTTGTTATTATTCTGACACATCTTGTCTTTCTTGAATAAATTTTGATTTATCTTGAAACGTAAGTCTCTGACAAAACTTCGTGAATAAGCTTCGGCTTACCCGACTACATGTTATCGAATTCACATGCTAATCACAATCCACTACCTGATTCAATCCCTTAGGGCGCCCATACACCCTATACCTCACGCATCATTATACAAAAGGCATAAAATTTTCCTACCTCAATTCTTGCACACTCGGTATGCTGATGTGGTAGGGGTGCACTCAACCGCCCCACTAACCATAACTTAATCAATCCTTCAATGGTATCATTGCTCTATTCAGAATGATACTGAGACTAGGCGACTCTATTGGCCTTAAGTCATAAACAAATTATTAACTCTCAATTATATCCTCCTATAGGTACAATAACCAACATACAAAACTTATGTACTATCAGCCAAACTTCTCTCCAACTCCCGATGTTCGCTAGTTTCATGCGTGGGATGTCTCGCAAAGCGAAATCCAAACAAGGAATCCCACCGATACACTATTATCTAACCTAGCCGGTTGTTGAGGTCCGTAAGGCCTTCAGTACTTACTATGTACTTTCCCACAATCTACGTTTTGTGATATAAAATTTTACTCGTCCACTCTCATGTCCCTAAAAATGTAACATGAAGCATGGCGCCCACACTATCCCAAGTATTTGGCGCTATAGATATATAACGAGCTATATTTCGCCGCTCGATAAGAAAACAATGTATTCTAAGTCTTAACAGACAAATAAATTTCTATGCTCGAAAATCACATATAATTAGACACTATACTCGCTGAGGTCTATATTATTATGAAAGTTTCATATATACACTCATATCTGGGCCCAACCCTATTTCAGGTGGCGCCGCACAAAACTAAGATCACTCCTCTCGGAGTATCCGGCACGACAGTCATATCAATATATTTATACTATCGTTTAACCATACGATAATTAATCACTACACATTACCATAATAAACTCTACTAAAGCTGACTCAATGCAGTAGTAAATTATAACAAAACATATTCTTAGGGCCCGCCCGGTTCCCTCAGGAGCAATCATCAAAATGCCCTGCTAACAACGAGAAATACGCTTGTAACAAGACTGTTAAAACTAATGTTCTCACTAAACTCGACCCGCACGCGAAGTTTAGGGTCTCCAATTTACATAAAAGTTGTGGCACACCCATGTCACTAGAATCTATCATTTACTCACAAGGAAGAAGCAAAACCTCACCAGTCTCGCCAAATCACAGGGTCTCAGCACGTGGCTGCCGTCACGACCCATGAACATCTGCAATCGTCATATATCCTAGGATTTCATCCTATAGTTGTCCTCCTTCATCATGGACAATTTATTCCATCTTGTGAATTTCACGCCCATTATTGAAACGTTGGCCCAAACTCTCTATGCCTCAATTATAGCTTTATAAAACTCCCGTTTACATCCCGGGTCCCGTAGACTCTGACATACTGTATGCTACTATTAACGAGGACTCTACTGGTCCAGCCTGAACCCATCATTCTCGGGTTATAAATTTCCGGGCCTCTTGACCCCAAATTCTTTCGCTGGAAGTCTCGCTCCTCTAGTCGTTATGCTTAACTGGCACGGTTTACCATTTCTAATCTCTTCGGTCTCACTTCTCAATTGTGGACACCTTCAACACTTGTAATTTTGTTTCCTTTACATAAGGAAAACTTCACGAACTATTTCCCGTCACTGGTCCCATTGACCATTTTGGGAATGTCCTCTCGGACTGACAGTCTCAATTCACAATTATTCTTCCACTGTCCCTTTGGCTACGCTAGTTATCCGGAACTATGGTTGGCCTCTACAGCCTGATTGACTTCATCGTCCTCTTGAAGTTAATCACTTAACATCATCTAACTGAGTTCCCTATTGGGTATACTCTCATGTGGGGTTTCACTAACACCGTTAAATTCAGTTTCTGCTCTTCAGCAGGTTCGTTAACCCTCTTTACTCCCTTCTCTTGGAAGGACTGCAATCACTAGCAACCGTATAACTTTGATGACATCAACATTAGTCATCCTAGATGGATTTCTCATCCATATTGGTATTCTACTCACGGGTCCTTTATCAACTATAAACCCTTTGAATAATTTATACCCCTCTGCCAGGTACGAAGTTCATTAAGCAATTCAACCTCTCTCTCATGATCGGTTTCCATCTCACCCATCATTTTAAACATCAAAATTTCACTCACATTTTGTTATCACATCGAATGGAAGACCTCACGGTCAAATCGTACCCAAATTTCTCTCTAAATTTCAAACACACATCTTCATATGTGGTGATTGCCTCTAATCACTACACGATGCTCCTAAGAGCTGTAGCTTTTAACTACAAATTAAATTCTGAGTGTCGTCACGCCCCACTCTACACAATTGCCTTCAGATTTTCTACCTCCGCTGGTCTGTTACACTTTCTCATTTTCTTTTCTGCATCTTCATCGATGGGTTTTTAAAAGAGTCCCTCTGATTTCCCCTTTATCGACTATGTTAGGTGGTCTTGAAATCACTCCACCGTCATCTATGACTATGTCCTGGGAACCCACAGTTCCCGAGTGACGATTTTACTATCTCTAGTTTAAGTAATTCTCGTGGTGATTTTTATCCCAATCACTCTTACCCGATTACTCTATGTCTTCTGTTGAGCCTCTTCTCCCGCGGTTCTCCTTACGGTCCTCGCTGGTCGTGCTAAAATGTTCGGTGTTCGAATCACACTGAATTTCATACAATGAGTCACATCCATTATAATTCGCAGTAGGAGAACGTAAGTCGCATACGTAAGGGAACACAACAATCCTATCATAAGGCTCTACATCTAAGAACGATACGCTGAAACGTAATAAGCCACACAGATCCTAAGGACACAAGAACATGATGCTCTGATACCACCTGTGACACCCCGCCCAATTAAATATAGGGTGATCAGTCCTCTACCAATTTAAAACAGGATTTTCAGTTGGTTCATTCTCAGCATCACTGTCGAAAAACTTTTTAACATATTAATCTCCTAATATAAAATTAAGCTAGGTGTCAAAACATTGCCGATTTTAATAAAACCAAGTAAATATATTTTTCCATCTTAAAATATAAACCATTCACCACACATAGGAATGTAAATAAATACTGAACATGCATCAAGTACTGAAATAAATAAGACTGGATAAAACCTCCCAGTTTAAAACTCCAAACCATACAATAAACTGAATACAATAACTCTGATGAAAGATTAGAAGTGGGCGACATATGCCCTAAACAAGAAGTCTAGATGAAACTGAATTAGAAAGGATAGATGCGTCTACTGCAAGGACCTACAGCTCCCACAACAGCTGCAGCACGCCAAGCAATCCAAATCTCTAAATCTGATACTCCTGTGGCTGAGCACCTGATATAATACATATATATAGCAAAAAAGAGAAGAGATACAAGAAACGGGTCAGAGCCCGATGTGTAAAAACGATTTAGCAAGTATTTAAAACTGGTTCTTAAAACAAGTCTTATACGCATGTTAGTTATCGAACTCTCACATGAGTTTCTCACCTCTCGTCTATTGTGCACGCCTAACGTACATCTAATCTCCCCCTAGTTATACCTCCCAGTCTAACTAGTCAGAAACCATATTAATACTAACTATGCTCACTAGTAGTATTCCCGTATCGCCCATACAATATGCTATTCAGATAGTTTATCTCACATACTAAATTTCATTATTCACTGTTTAAATGGTTAATCTTTTATTCACTAAGATTATTTTACTTCTCATTTTCATTTTATCTACTAGCCTCACAAAGTAGAAAGTTACCCAAGTACACTCATACACATATATAGTCTCATCATCCCTATATATATACACTAATCCTGCACCCTTAGGTTAAGACCGCTTGGTACAATGTAATAATTATTATTATTACCAAATCTACTAATTTCACACAGTAGCAATATTCACAAGTCCATATATATATATATATATATAGTACCATCATCCCTATACATATATATATACTAATCTTGCACCCCCGGCTAAGCCCCATTAGTGCATATCTCCAGAAAATCACGCATCCCCGGGTTAGCACCCATTAATGCACCTATCAATAATAATTCAGCACCCCCTGGTTATCACCCATTAGTGCGCCTAACAATAGAATATTGCATCCCCGGGTTAGCACCCATTAATGCACTTATCAATATTAATCCAGCACCCCCGGGTTATCACCCATTAGTGCGCCAAACAATAATCATCTTTGTACCCCCGGGTTATCACCCATTAGTACACTTAATAATAGAGTCTCTGCACCCCCGAGTTATCATTCATTAGTGCTCTTAACTATAATATCACATAATAGGCATACACACATCCTATTATAATTTATAAGTATTTCTCCAACCTACATATATACTCTTCATACGTATTTTAACCTCATCACTTACGTATAGTATAAATATTTAGATTACTATCTCTCCCGTAATCTCCAAGGTACATTCCCTCTATACTGAAATAATTAAAGTATTAATTCCCACATACTTTTCCCAAAATTCCTTCTTATTTGAATTTACTATTTGGTAGTTTCTCTCGCTCCAATAAACCAATAAACTCCAAACTAGACCTTGAGAAAAATCCTCAAAAATTCCCTCTGTCGCTCGAACCAGAAGGGTTGTCGTTTGAACGACTTCCAGTGTCGTTCGAGCGGCTTCGCGCGAGATCTCCATCTCGTTTGAACCACTTCGCGCGAGATCCCCATCTCGTTTGAACCACTTCGCGCGAGATCGCCCGAGATTGCACTGTTCGTTTTCTTCCCCAAACTTCAACGTTTTTCACCATTTTTGAGCCTAAAAACCTCTAAGATTCAATTCCCAACAACTCATCATCAATACCCATCAACCCCTAACAGGTTATAGATCATTTCTATCATCCTAGGATCCTTAATTCGTCATTAATCATCATAATTACATAAATCCTCAAATTAATTCACATGAACCCTAGTTTTCCAAATTCCAATTCAAGAACCTAATCAACCCAGATTCGTTCATCAATATATAATCCAATTCCATGATTAATCATCTACATACATGAATGAATTCCAACTACTAATTAAACCAATCCTTAATGATAATTTAAATCTCCGATTTTCACCCAATTTACATATAAATCATGATTAATTCCACCTAGACTAACATGAGCATGGTTATTGCTAAAAGAAAGCAAGTAATAAACACTTGCCTCGAATATGACGGTCTGATCCATTGGTGATGTTGGTATGTGCGCGTTCCTCTCCTCTCGATCTATGCGTTGGTGGTCACGGTTGTGCAAGGTGATGCCAAATGAGCCATCTCTCTTGGAATTTGGCTCTCCCTCACACCCTCCATGGCCGTTCTTGATTTGTGTAATCTGTTAACCCTAATGAACTTTCCTTAGCTGATATAATTAATTCCAATTTTCGTACATTAATTTAGCCCAAAAATACAATTTACCAAAATGCCCTCTCGGGGTGCCGGTTAGGCCTAAAATTGCCCCGGGACCTAAACTAAACACCCGGGTATAGTATTTTGACTATCTCGACCCTTCCGGACTCAACGGCGCACTCGAAATGACCATACGAGTTAATAAAAATAAATTCTCTTTTTATCTCAATCAATTAGTCCCGACACGACTCACACGCGTGTCAGACTTAAATTACCAAACTGCCGTATTTCTCACTTCCGACAATTTATCAAATATCATAATTCCATATTACATATCACACAATAATATTCAATAGTTCACAACAATAAGTATTAACCCTTGGCACGCTAGTTAATAATTATTTAAATCCGGATTAATAACAAATTAATTTCTCACATTTTAATTTAATTAATCCAACAACAATAATTAATTGCATATTTATTCCCATAATAATAATTAATCACAAAATTAATTAAATCGTTAAAAATACGGGGTGTTAAAATAATAAAGAAAGTGTTATGTTAAGTGATACGTACTCTAGCTTGTTAATACGACTAGTACTAAAAACAAAACATCATCTTTGTGTACAAATACAATGTTTACTGATTTCACAATATTTTAGAATTTTTAGTACATAACACTAACAACCTTGTTGTTATATTTTATATGCTGGAGGTGGGAGAGTTGGGTTCTTGGTGAATTTTGCAATTGGATCATTTGGATGATTGGCCACTTTGATGTTTATTATTTGGCACTTTGATGTTTATTATTTGATGTTTATCATTTGGATATCTCTATTTGGATTCTAAGAGTTGGTTTCTTGATGATTTGGATCATTTGACACTTTGATGTGTAGTACTTGTAATTGACATAACAGAGATATTGGTAGCTTATTTGAAGTCTTTTCTCTTAATATTAAGGTAAAAAAAATGATGCAGAATACTTTGTTGTTTCAAAGTTACATTTTTATGCCCTGTCCAAAACTGATTTCACATACTCTTAGATGGGTTGAAAAGAATACACATTTCCCAAAAATTGAAATCCTTTTGAAAAATTATATAAAAAAAGATAAAAAAATATCAATTTTTTTTGGACGGGTTCGGGGTCCCCGCGGGGTTTTCAAATGGGGCGGGGACGGGGACGGGGGGTGGGGTAAATGGGTTTGGGACGGGGTAAACGGGTTCGGGGTCGGATTTGACCAAACCCGACCCGTTGCCATCCCTACGCGTAGTAAATAGGCGCCATTCTCCATACCACATTCGTTTGGTACGATCTTTGCAAGTTCCAAGCACAATATGCCACGTAGACGACAGTGTTAAAAATGCTTAAAGCTTTCCATTCACAATGAGTGGTTGAGTGGTTTGCTTTGGAAAATAAAGAATGGTCCATTTTATAGGTATGATAATTCTGTTATAATTATATTTAGTTGTGAAATGATCCATTAGATGAAAGCAAGTGGTACCAACCAGAGCACGAAACAAACAACGGCCATCACCAGTAACTTTGTGAACAGAATAGCGCTCCATTTTCTTCATTGCTGGGGAAGCTCCACCGCTGCTAAACAAAACCACATCCACATATAAAACAAAAATAAATGAAGTTGAAAGAGGGTAAAATGGGCGGGCATACAGTGAGGGTCCGATTCTGGCAAAGAATGGATGGGCATTGTGAGTGAGAGACAGTGAGGTTGAAATTGAAGGGAGTGGAGAGAAGACAAGCTCGAACTCGGCCAAACCACATCTCAGCTCATCCAGAACACTTTCTGCCAAATTAATTAAATAAATAAATTATAGTAATTACAACACTCACTTACCTCTATACATATATATATATATGTATATATATATATACATATATATATATATACATATATATATATATATGGGTTACCGTTGGAGTGCTTGTTCGCCATTTTAATAAATCTTTGAGAATTTATACACCGAATACAAACACCATGGAACTTACAACGGAATATAGCAAACCGTGGATAAGAGAGGTGTAGGCGTCACATTACGACGTCGTTTCAAAATGGGTACGCTGAGGGCATTCTATATTCCTCTAAAATATCATAGGTAAATTATACATTCCCCCCTTCTCTTTACACATTCAAATCTTTATACCGGTCAATTTCAAAGGCCGACAACAAATCATCAACTACAAATCAATCCAAACAGGTTGGTACTCAAAATTAATGTGAATAATATTTGAAAACCTCAAAAAATACTTGAAAACCATTTAAACCAAAATGATATCACCTAAACTGGTTTGAACCATTTAATCCATTCAAAATAATATTGGCAACAAACCTCTCTGATGATTTCGTTTTAAAACTAACAAATTGAAATAATTTTTTTGTTGCCAAACACTGTTCTAAAAAACCCGCCTAGGCTTCGCCTAAGCACACCTAGGCTTAAGGCTTGGGCGAAACGCCTCGCCTTAAGTTTTTTACGCCTTATTCTTAGTAAAATCCTTAAGGCGCACTTTTTTCTAAAAACAACAATGCTTTAGTGAAACGATATGTCGGTTTAAAGAATTTTTTAACTAACCAGACCATTATCTCATCCAAAACAATCAAATAGTATTTTAATTTTCATATATTCAGACATATTTTTATGATATGTACAATTTTAGTATTTTAATAGCCTTGTTATGGTTTAAAAATATTAAAATATATTAAGAAGGTCAAAACGCCTTTTCACGCCTTTTTACGCTTAAACCCGCCTAGGCTTCTAAGGCTTAAGGCTTGACCTTTACGCCTCAATCACGCCCCGCGTTTTTTAGAACCTTGCCAAATATGTAAGTAGTTTTTTAATTGAATTGGTTTTTGAAACAAATGGTTGGTTTTTAGGATTTCGTTCGAGATAAAACCAACGAAAATCTAACTCAATTATGGTTATGTGATTAACTCCATTCCGTACAAACATCACGAAATGTGATCCCCTATTCGTCAAGTTTTTTCAAGGCCGTTGCCACAAATGATCATTAAACATTGTTGGGTTTAAACATTAAACATTTAACATATGTTTGGATCATTTATCTATGCATGTCGGTGATTAATGTTTATGATTTATTCATGTTTATTAATTGTTCATATATGTTAGTTATTAATGTAATTTGGTTATTCACATGTAATCTATGTTTGTAATTTATCCATGTATATTAATCTTTCATGTATTTTAGTTATGCATGTATATTAGCTATACACGTGCGATCTATGTTTCTACTTTATTAACATGTGACCACGTTTTTAATGCAGGTCATAAATGGATAAAGTTACATGTTACTCGCATTCTAAGAGGAAGTCGGTTACTACTTCTGAGAGGAAGCGTCAGGAAGAAATTCATGCATTATTAAGTGCGGTAGATGGCCAGGTTTTGGTTGTTGTAGAGGGGCGTGTTGATGCTGTGTTAAAGGACCATGTTGAGTCTTCTTTAGAGAGCCATGTTGATGCTTCTGTTGATGTCGAGGCTCATGTTGATGTTGAGTTGAGCCAACGGGGTATTTCGTCATCTACACATGCTGGCCCATAGAGTAAGCGACCCGAATTTATAGGTTATCCGTGGTTAACCTGGTCCGACCTAAGTGTTAGGTGTGAAGTGCAATGAGACAACCTAAATAATGTTTCTAATCAAATTTTATTTAATTAGCGTTTCACGTGTTTAGCATGCGATTCTAATTTACATCAATCTACGTGAGAGAATCATGGGAAGCGTCCTCGAAATCTAAGCATACAAAGCTACTAACGTAAAATAAAAAGGATACGAATAAAATACGGAACCACACCCAACTTACCGTAACAAAGACAGGGGAGGAGCCGAATGCTCAGTGGAAAAAAATAACAATGCAATAAAGAATCGAAGGGCAGAAAGAGACTCTAACACGTTAAGTCTAAGTGCACATGCAACCACCTAATATACACACACACACACACACACACACACACACTTTAATGCATGAAACCGTTTTTTTTCCAAAAACATTAATTATTCCGATCAATTCGCCATATTCTTGTGAAAGAACCATTTTTTACTTGACTTGACATTTTATTTCTTAATTTAACACACCCGGTCGAAAACTTTCAATAACTACCTTTTTATTTTAGAGAAGGCACTTATTTTATCGAAATAATCACTTTTACTTATACCAAATTTACCTTAGTATTTTCCTTGAAATCACCTATCCACACATGCAGGCACTGTGTTAGAAAATACATATTTTTCATTAAAAACCTTTCATAAACACACTCTTACATTAATTATGGGTTAAACCTCTTTAGGTTGCTTAATTACCCATTTGATCACTTCACTTTACCATTCCTTTTACTTCATGGACATTAGTTAATTTTCACGTTACTTGTCCACGTTATCTTTTAACCGGAACATTTATTAATTTCATACAAGTTAGGTTGTCTTTTTTTTATATATGCCACATTTTCCATTTATTGACATGTTTTACTTTTCATTATCTTTTCTCGAAATCTTTCAAATATCCGCATACTTCGGGCTTCACAACGCTAGCTATGCTACCATATGCTATGGCCAATGATTTTGAGTTTTTCACCCTAGGGGTCCGGGCCCTTTTTAGTTATTCTCGGTTGTAATACCCCGTATTTTCTGTGATATTTATTTTTGGGATTAATTAAATTAAATGCGTATTAATTGGTAATTAATCCGGGTTAAAATACTAGCGAGATGCGAGTTGGTATTTGATTATATGTGCATATGATTATATAAGAATCTGGAATTATGAAATTTGTCGTGAGATTTATATACGGCAATTTGGGAATTTTGTTGAGACGCGTGTGACCGCCGCGTCATGGTGTATTATTTTAATTATAAAAGTGATTTTTATTTCTATTATTCGTATGGTCATTTTGAGTGCGCCAACGCGTCCGGAAGGGTCGAGATAGTCAGAAAACACTAGTCGGGGGTTTAGTTTGGGTCCTGGAGTATTTTTAGGCCATACCGGCAACATATAAGGGTAGTTCGGTAATTTTGCATTTTTGAGAATTAAAAGTGACGAAAATTGGTTAATTACATCTGATGTGGATTTGACCCACTAAGCCACTAACCAACCCATGATAACCCAATAGGCTACGTAGGTTATTAGAAGTTAGGTTTCTAAGTTTTTTTCAAAAATAAACCCTAGCCACCATAGCCATTGGAGAAGAAGAGCTTGTTGAGAGAGAGAGAAGGAATTCTGCATAAAAACTCCACCAAATCAACATCAAGTTCAGAGACACTCAAGGCAAGTGGTTTATTATCGTTTAATTTCAGAGAATGCTCTTTCCATGTGTAGGAATTTAATAAAATTAATTTGTTCTTGGTGAAATATGAAAACTCATGTATTTTTGGAGTTTAGAACTTGAAATCTTGAGGAGAATTGCATGTAGAATGGTAGGTAAATGATTATACTGATGATATTAGTTATTGGATGAAATTAAAACGGATTTAATTGGATAAATTAAGGATCTAAAAGTTTTAGGGTTCATGTTCTTGAGAAAAATTGGGGAAAGTGTAAAGACTTGGGATTTAATGATGTTTAGGACGGATTAATTCCTTAAAACATGTTAGGAGATGACTTTAATATGTTTAGGATGAATTAGAGACCCTAAAACGTTGTTGGGATGAACTTTGGAAGAGGTTTGAGGTGTTAAAATGGATGAAAAACGAGATTGGAGAAAATCTGGGCCGAAACTGGTCCCTCGTTAGAAGACCTCTCCAGGTCGTTCGAACGAGCTCGTTCGAATGAGCTTCTAACGAGTTGACCAGTCATTTCTAACGAAAGGGAATTTCGTTCGATAACTTCGTTCGAACGAGATCTCGTTAGAAGGTACAGTTCGTTCGAACGAACTGAAATCTCGTTCGAACAGCCTCGTTCGAACGAGACTTCTAACGAGCTGACAGTTTAGGCCTTTTTGGCCTGTTTTGATTTTGGGAGTCCCGTAAACTTGTTCGAGGATAGGGATAACATTCCTTTGAAGATATATTGATAGATTTGGGACATTTGGGTTATTATGAGGAGTAAATTATATACGAGTGATTTAAATAATGGTTAATATGGGATTGAGACGTGAGTGTTTACCACGACGTGAGAATAAATTATGGCGCATGTAAATATGGTCAGGAATTATATAAGTGGTATATATATTAAGTTGGTACGAGAATGTGATAAGTACTACCATTAAACTACGGTGATTACTAAGATGTGTGCTTACTTAGTATTGGTATATGATTTGTGTGTATGACATACCTACCATACTTGCTATCACGGGAGGTTTGCGTTCGCTTAGGGCCCTCTAATCCTTGTGTTGCCCGGATTTAGACTGGTTACCTCGATGAACATAGGTCAGAGAAAGACTTATTGGGATGTTAATAAGTCCGCTGATCGTGGGAGCGTAGGTATGTGCGTGACCCATGTGATGTGACTGTGTTCGCCTCCACTATTTGTGATGTTGTTATCTATGAACTATTCCTGAGAGATTCGGAATATGTGATCCTTATGTACGTGATGTACCGGGATGGATAGCAGAGTATGTGTGCACCGCAGCTTAGTCTCGGGGTGCTTATATTGTATATTTATGATGTGAATGATATACACTTAATAAACTGGGAACTTTCATATGGTGTTGTGTGTATAACTATGGAATAACAACAGGGATGATCTTTAATGAGTTGTATTACTTTTATATGAGAACCTGAATTTACGTTAAGCTCCTATTTAATTGAGATCGTTATTATGTTAATGGGAACCGAGTAATAAGGGTATAACCTACGACCGTCTAGCTAGATATGATGTCACTTAGCTAGTGGTTAGATGAGTACTTACGTTAGGAGTGCACAGTTAGACGAGAGGTGAGGATTTCATGTGAGTGCACGTCCTAACATGTACTTTGCATTTAAATGTTTTAAATGTTTTTAAAGCACTTGCAGGTTTTTTTAAAATATCTCCACATTCGGGCTCTGACCCGTTTGCTTTCAAATCTATTTTCTTGTAAAACCATTTTTAGGTGCCCAGCCACAAGGTCACCATGCATAGGATACTCATTCAGGTGACGAGCTGTAGCTGTTTGTGGAAGCTACAGGGATTTGCTTTTAGACGCTTCTATCATTTGGATTCCGTATTCAGTATTCTTCAGTTTTAGGGCATGTTGCCCAGTTCCATTAGAATTACTTTTCCATTACAGTTTTCAGACTTTGGCATGTATTAATTCAGTATTTCGTTACTTATTTCAGTTGTGGGATTGTAGTGAGGAGTTTTTCCTCCAGACTTTATTTACATTATGTGATGGTTATTCCATTTACTTCATTATGGTGAATGGTGTTATTATTCTTTATTACACTTGTTGCATGTTAATCAGACTTTAATTAAAATTTGGCACTTACTTTTTAAATACTAGGTGGTTAGTAATAATAAAAATGTTTTCGACAGTGATGCTATTAACTGAGCCAACTTGGCATTTTAAATTAATTTAATAAAGGAGTAGCTACCCAGTGTTTAATTAGTCAGGGTGTCACAGGTGGTATCAGAGCATCAGGTTCTACTGTCCTTTAGGATCTGTACGGATATTATGTTTCCGCTAAGTTTCTTTGATATAGAGCCCTATATATTAGGACTGTTGTACTCTTTTTGTGTATGCTTCGTTCTTCAGCTATTTTAAGTTTATAACTGTAAACTTATAAACTTCATTCTTATTTCAGATGCCTCCACGACGTGCACGACGAGTTCCCAGGGATGCAACACCCGAACCCCAGCCCGCTCCAGTTCAGGGCATGATGAACGCCGCTGAGGTTGCAGCCATTGTAGCCCAAGCGGTAAATGCCGCGATTGCCGTAGTTCAGCAGGCACCACCTCAGGCGCCGGTTGCCGCGCCAGTACAGGCAAATGCATTCCCGTCTGCTTGGGAACGTGTACGTGACGCTTTTCAGAAAGCGCATCCGCCAGAGTTTGCAGGTAGCTCAGATGTGGTAGTCTCGAGCCAGTGGAGGAAAGATATGCAGAGGCACTTGAGGATGTATGAGTGCACGGACGTTCAGAAGCAGGTGCTAGCTACTTTCAAGCTAGTTGGATTTGCACTGCAGTGGTGGGAGTCTATTACCACCATGGAGGAGAGGGATACTCTCACTATTCAGGACTTCTGGGTGCGGTTTGACCGCAAGTACTTTTCGTCCGCTGTTCATACGGAAATGAGGAGGAAACTGATGAATCTGAGGCAAGAGGGTAAAACTGTGGCCGAGTATGAGGCCGAGTTCACAAATCTGTTGAATATCGTTTCGGATGAGATACCAACAGAGAAGAAGAAGATTGAGAAATTTACCGACGGGTTGACGTGGAGGATCCGTCAACATCTGTTAGGGAACCTTTCGTTGGCCACGTATTCTGATGTGGTTAACGCTGCTTTGTTACACTGCCAGGATCACCGCTTTCATATGACTGAGGGCAAGAGATCGGGTGAGTCTAGCCATCAGGGCAGGACTGGAGGACATGGTGCCGGTGGGGCACAATCTGTTCAGGGGCAGAGACAGGGTGAGCAGGGTTCCCAGCAGGGGGATCAGAAGAGGTTCAGATCAGGAAACTACAGACAGGGACAGGGAGGTTTCCGTCAGGGCCATCAGGGTCCAAACGGCCATCAGGGCCAACAGGGGCAGAATGGGCAGCAGTTTCAGCAGGGTCAGCAGGGCCAAGGGAGGAACGGTAACGGCCACCAAGGCCGGGGACCACAGGGGCAGAGAGGAGGGAACTTCCCAGGGAAGTGTTTTGTTTGTGGCAAGACTGGCCATAAATGACAGGATTGTCCTGATAGGGGCAGGGCCCCACAGCAGCAGCAGCAGCAGGGTGCTCGCCAGGAGCCGCAGAGGCCTATGTTTCCCGCCGCTCTCCCCGCACCACCACAGATGGAAGCATTGCCACCCATTCCAGCAGTCCCAGTTCAGCAGGGGCAGCTACAGTATGGACGTGTCTACAACGTCCACCAGGCAGCAGTTCCACAGGCACCGCCCGCGATTGAGGGTACGTTTCCTATCCATGGCACTATGGGTCGGGTATTATTTGATACGGGGGCTACACTTTGTTTTATAGCTACACATTTCGCGAAGGCTTTAGGGTTGTTAGCCACAGCGGAGAGCACAGTGACGTGTGTCGACTCACCATTGGGGAGTGGGTCACTTATATTCTTTATATGCCGGGGAGTGGGGGTAGAGATTGGTAGTCTGGTGTTACCTGCAGATATGTTGGTATTAGATATGCATGTTCACGATGTGATTATCGGTATGGATTGGCTCGCTGATTTTAGGGCCATGATTGATTGCTTCAGCGGGAGCATTGTTTTTGCCATTCCGGGGCAAGAGATGTTTGTAGTGGCGATGCCTCGCACAGAGGGAGGCTCGACCGCTCATTTGTATTACCTAGAGGAGGATACCTCTAAGGAAGTTGTGATTCCTTTAGATTCGATTCCAGTCGTCAGGGAGTATTCGGATGTGTTTCAGGAGATACCAGGCCTACCGCCCAGTCGAGAGATAGACTTTGTTATAGACCTATTGCCAGATACGAGGCCTATAGCACGCGCACCGTATCGTATGGCTCCGGCAGAGATGCGAGAGCTACGAGATCAGATAAAGCAGCTGTTAGGTCAGGGCTTTATTCGCAGGAGTACCTCACCTAGGGGCGCTCCAGTTTTGTTTGTGAAGAAGAGAGATGGTTCACTGAGATTGTGTGTGGACTACCGAGAGTTGAATAAGGTCACGATACGGAATAAGTATCCGTTGCCTCGAATCGATGACTTATTCGACCAGTTGAGAGGAGCTTCTTTCTTCTCGAAGATTGATTTGAGATCGGGATACCATCAGTTGCGTATCAGGGAGGAGGATGTCTCGAAGACTGCGTTCTTGTCGAGATATGGTTCTTACGAGTTTCGGGTTATGCCTTTTGGTTTGACCAACGCTCCAGCAGTGTTTATGGACTTGATGAACAGAGTGTTCAGGGATTTCCTAGATCAGTTTGTCATTGTCTTCATCGATGATATTCTGGTTTACTCCCAGACAGAGGAGGAGCACGCCGAGCATTTGAGGCAAGTCTTGCAGACACTATGTCAGAACGATCTGTATGCAAAATATGAGAAATGCGGGTTTTGGTTGAAGGAGGTCCAGTTTTTGGGACATATCATTTCCGACCGGGGAATATCTGTTGATCCGGGGAAAGTATCAGCGGTGAGGGAGTGGGGACAGCCCACGGCACCGACGGAGATTCGTAGTTTCTTGGGTCTAGCAGGATACTGCAGGAGGTTCGTTCGGGGTTTCTCGAAGATAGCGGGTCCTTTGACACATCTGACTCGTAAGGGTGTGCCATTTATTTGGAGTGATGCCTGTCAGTTGGCATTCGATGAGTTGAAGGATAAATTGACCTCATCACCTGTGTTAGCATTGCCGAGACCGGGAGTTGAGTATTTGGTTTACACCGATGTGTCTTTGCAAGGACTTGGAGGTGTATTACAGCAGGAGAGACAGGCCATAGCTTATGCTTCCCGTAAGCTTAAGACTCATGAGAAGAATTACCCCACCCATGATTTGGAGTTGGCGGCAGTGGTATTTGCCCTACGGATTTGGAGGCACTATCTTTTGGGGGAGAAGTTCCAATTGTTCACGGACCACAAGTCCCTACAGTACCTGTTCACTCAGAAGGAGTTGAACATGCGGCAAAGGAGGTGGCTTGAGTTTGTGAAAGACTACCAGTTCGACATCCAGTATCACCCGGGAAAGGCTAACGTGGTAGCAGATGCGTTGAGCCGTAGGCCAGCAGATGAGGTGGCAGAGGTGTGGAAGGCTAAGTGGAAGGAGTTGGGACACCAGGATGCAGTGGCCCGATCTTTCATGTCTGTGATGACCGTTACACCGCAGATTGTCACGAAGGTAGTACGGGCACAGGCTAACGACTCGTTCTGTCAGGAGCAGATAGTTCGATTACTAGCAGAGGGAGCCGAGTCCTATACCGTCAGCTCAGACGGGGGATTACGCTTCAATGGGAGATTGGTAGTTCCGGAAGGGGAGAAATTGCGACACGAGGTGATGGGAGAGTCGCACGGCTCACGGTTCGCGGTATATCCAAGAGGGGACAAAATGTACCAAGACATGAGACGGCAGTATTGGTGGAGCGGTATGAAGAGAGATATTGCTGAGTTTGTTTCGAAATGCGCCACTTGCCAACTAGTAAAAGTGGATCATCAGAGACCGACAGAACTTCTACAGCCGTTTGAGGTTCCGGTGTGGAAGTGGGAGAGCATATCCATGGATTTTATCACGGGGTTGCCTACGTCGCAGAGGGGTCACGACTCCGTTTGGGTAATTGTGGACAGATTGTCTAAAGTCGCTCACTTTTTACCCGTAAGGACTGACTACACTACGGGACAGTATGCCCAGCTCTTCATTTCAGAGGTTGTGAGACTTCACGTTGTACCCCTAAATAACGTGTCTGACAGAGACAAGATATTTGTTTCGCGGTTTTAGGAGAGTTTCCAGGAGGCCATGGGCACGGAATTGCGGTTGAGTACGGCATATCATCCGCAGATCGATGGGCAGACAGAGCGCACAAATCAGATGTTGGAGGACATGCTACGCATGTGCATTATTGACTTTGGGGGTGGATGGGAGCAGTACCTTCCACTGGTGGAGTTTGCTTACAACAACTCCTATCAGTTCACTATTGGCATGGCTCCGTTTGAGGCGTTGTACGGTAGGCCTTGTCGTTCCCCAGCATGTTGGTTAGAGGTGGGGGACAACAAACTACTTGGGCCGGAAGTGATTCAGGATACTTCGGCAAGGATTGAGTTGATTCGGAGTCGCATTCGGGTAGCTCAAGACAGGCAGAAGAGTTATGCTGATGCGAAGAGATTTTTCAGGGAGTTCCAAGTGGGGGACCAGGTTTTGCTCAGAGTATCTCCTATGAAGGGGATTATGCATTTCGGGAATAAGGGGAAGTTGGCACCGAGGTATGTGGGGCCGTTTCCTATTATTGAGCGGATCGGACCGGTTGCGTATAGACTTGGGTTACCGGAGCATTTGCATCGGATTCACGATGTGTTTCATATTTCCTCGCTAAGGAAATACCTTATAGATAATTTGGCTCATTTTCACATTGCTGTGGAGGACATCGATCTCCAGCCGGATAGCTCCTACGAGGAGGGGCCGATTGCTATTTTGGACCGAAGTGAGAGGAAGCTGCGGTCAAAGATAGTTCCGTTAGTGCGTGTTCAGTGGCGACATCACAATGTCGAGGAGTCCACATGGAAGCGCGAGGATGAGATGCGCGAACGTTATCCAGAGTTATTTTTAGCAGGTAGTTTCTAGATTCGAATTTCGGGACGAAATTCAGTTAATAGGGGGGAAGTATGTAATACCCCGTATTTTCTGTGATATTTATTTTTGGGATTAATTAAATTAAATGCGTATTAATTGGTAATTAATCCGGGTTAAAATACTAGCGAGATGCGAGTTGGTATTTGATTATATGTGCATATGATTATATAAGAATCTGGAATTATGAAATTTGTCGTGAGATTTATATACGACAATTTGGGAATTTTGTTGAGACGCGTGTGACCGCCGCGTCATGGTGTATTATTTTAATTATAAAAGTGATTTTTATTTCTATTATCCGTATGATCGTTTTGAGTGTGCCAACGCGTCCGGAAGGGTCGAGATAGTCAGAAAAAACTAGCCGGGGGTTTAGTTTGGGTCCCGGGGTATTTTTAGGCCATACCGGCAACATATAAGGGTAGTTTGGTAATTTTGCATTTTTGAGAATTAAAAGTGACGAAAATTGGTTAATTACATCTGATGTGGATTTGACCCACTAAGCCACTAACCAACCCATGATAACCCAATAGGCTACGTAGGTTATTAGAAGTTAGGTTTATAAGTTTTTTCCAAAAATAAACCCTAGCCACCATAGCCATTGGAGAAGAAGAGCTTGTTGAGAGAGAGAGAAGGAATTTTGCAGAAAAACTCCACCAAATCAACATCAAATTCAGAGACACTCAAGGCAAGTGGTTTATTATCGTTTAATTTCAGAGAATGCTCTTTCCATGTGTAGGAATTTAATAAAATTAATTTGTTCTTGGTGAAATATGAAAACCCATGTATTTTTGGAGTTTAGAACTTGAAATCTTGAGGAGAATTGCATGTAGAATGGTAGGTAAATGATTATACTGATGATATTAGTTATTGGATGAAATTAAAACGGATTTAATTGGATAAATTAAGGATCTAAAAGTTTTAGGGTTCATGTTCTTGAGAAAAATTGGGGAAAGTGTAAAGACTTGGGATTTAATGATGTTTAGGACGGATTAATTCCTTAAAACATGTTAGGAGATGACTTTAATATGTTTAGGATGAATTAAAGACCCTAAAACGTTGTTGGGATGAACTTTGGAAGAGGTTTGAGGTGTTAAAATGGATGAAAAACGAGATTGGAGAAAATCTGGGCCGAAACTGGTCCCTCGTTAGAAGACCTCTCCAGCTCGTTCGAACGAGCTCGTTCGAACGAGCTTCTAACGAGTTGACCAGTCATTTCTAACGAAAGGGAATTTCGTTCGATAACTTCGTTCGAACGAGATCTCGTTAGAAGGTACAGTTCGTTCGAACGAACTGAAATCTCGTTCGAACAGGAAGTATGTAATACCCCGTATTTTCTATGATATTTATTTTTGGGATTAATTAAATTAAATGCGTATTAATTGGTAATTAATTCGGGTTAAAATACTAGCGAGATGCGAGTTGGTATTTGATTATATGTGCATATGATTATATAAGAATCTGGAATTATGAAATTTGTCGTGAGATTTATATACGGCAATTTGGGAATTTTGTTGAGACGCGTGTGACCGCCGCGTCATGGTGTATTATTTTAATTATAAAAGTGATTTTTATTTCTATTATCCGTATGATCGTTTTGAGTGCGCCAACGCGTCCGGAAGGGTCGAGATAGTCAGAAAACACTAGCCGGGGGTTTAGTTTGGGTCCCGGGGTATTTTTAGGCCATACCGGCAACATATAAGGGTAGTTTGGTAATTTTGCATTTTTGAGAATTAAAAGTGACGAAAATTGGTTAATTACATCTGATGTGGATTTGACCCACTAAGCCACTAACCAACCCATGATAACCCAATAGGCTACGTAGGTTATTAGAAGTTAGGTTTATAAGTTTTTTCCAAAAATAAACCCTAGCCACCATAGCCATTGGAGAAGAAGAGCTTGTTGAGAGAGAGAGAAGGAATTTTGCAGAAAAACTCCACCAAATCAACATCAAATTCAGAGACACTCAAGGCAAGTGGTTTATTATCATTTAATTTCAGAGAATGCTCTTTCCATGTGTAGGAATTTAATAAAATTAATTTGTTCTTGGTGAAATATGAAAACCCATGTATTTTTGGAGTTTAGAACTTGAAATCTTGAGGAGAATTGCATGTAGAATGGTAGGTAAATGATTATACTGATGATATTAGTTATTGGATGAAATTAAAACGGATTTAATTGGATAAATTAAGGATCTAAAAGTTTTAGGGTTCATGTTCTTGAGAAAAATTGGGGAAAGTGTAAAGACTTGGGATTTAATGATATTTAGGACGGATTAATTCCTTAAAACATGTTAGGAGATGACTTTAATATGTTTAGGATGAATTAGAGACCCTAAAACGTTGTTGGGATGAACTTTGGAAGAGGTTTGAGGTGTTAAAATGGATGAAAAACGAGATTGGAGAAAATCTGGGCCGAAACTGGTCCCTCGTTAGAAGACCTCTCCAGCTCGTTCGAACGAGCTTCTAACGAGTTGACCAGTCATTTCTAACGAAAGGGAATTTCGTTCGATAACTTCGTTCGAACGAGATCTCGTTAGAAGGTACAGTTCGTTCGAACGAACTGAAATCTCGTTCGAACAGGAAGTATGTAATACCCCGTATTTTCTGTGATATTTATTTTTTGGATTAATTAAATTAAATGCGTATTAATTGGTAATTAATCCGGGTTAAAATACTAGCGAGATGCGAGTTGGTATTTGATTATATGTGCATATGATTATATAAGAATCTGGAATTATGGAATTTGTCGTGAGATTTATATACGGCAATTTGGGAATTTTGTTGAGACGCGTGTGACCGCCGCGTCATGGTGTATTATTTTAATTATAAAAGTGATTTTTATTTCTATTATCCATATGGTCGTTTTGAGTGCGCCAACGCGTCCGGAAGGGTCGAGATAATCAGAAAACACTAGCCGGGGGTTTAGTTTGGGTCCCGGGGTATTTTTAGGCCATACCGGCAACATATAAGGGTAGTTTGGTAATTTTGCATTTTTGAGAATTAAAAGTGACGAAAATTGGTTAATTACATCTGATGTGGATTTGACCCACTAAGCCACTAACCAACCCATGATAACCCAATAGGCTACATAGGTTATTAGAAGTTAGGTTTCTAAGTTTTTTCCAAAAATAAACCCTAGCCACCATAGCCATTGGAGAAGAAGAGCTTGTTGAGAGAGAGAGAAGGAATTCTGCAGAAAAACTCCACCAAATCAACATCAAATTCAGAGACACTCAAGGCAAGTGGTTTATTATCGTTTAATTTCAGAGAATGCTCTTTCCATGTGTAGGAATTTAATAAATTAATTTGTTCTTGGTGAAATATGAAAACCCATGTATTTTTGGAGTTTAGAACTTGAAATCTTGAGGAGAATTGCATGTAGAATGGTAGGTAAATGATTATACTGATGATATTAGTTATTGGATGAAATTAAAACGGATTTAATTGGATAAATTAAGGATCTAAAAGTTTTAGGGTTCATGTTCTTGAGAAAAATTGGGGAAAGTGTAAAGACTTGGGATTTAATGATGCTTAGGACGGATTAATTCCTTAAAACATGTTAGGAGATGACTTTAATATGTTTAGGATGAATTAGAGACCCTAAAACGTTGTTGGGATGAACTTTGGAAGAGGTTTGAGGTGTTAAAATGGATGAAAAACGAGATTGGAGAAAATCTGGGCCGAAACTGGTCCCTCGTTAGAAGACCTCTCCAGGTCGTTCGAACGAGCTCGTTCGAACGAGCTTCTAACGAGTTGACCAGTCATTTCTAACGAAAGGGAATTTCGTTCGATAACTTCGTTCGAACGAGATCTCGTTAGAAGGTACAGTTCGTTCGAACGAACTAAAATCTCGTTCGAACGAGACTTCTAACGAGCTGACAGTTTAGGCCTTTTTGGCCTGTTTTGATTTTGGGAGTCCCGTAAACTTGTTCGAGGATAGGGATAACATTCCTTTGAAGATATATTGATAGATTTGGGACATTTGGGTTATTATGAGGAGTAAATTATATACGAGTGATTTAAATAATGGTTAATATGGGGTTGAGACGTGAGTGTTTACCACGACGTGAGAATAAATTATGGCGCGTGTAAATATGGTCAGGAATTATATAAGTGGTATATATATTAAGTTGGTACGAGAATGTGATAAGTACTACCATTAAACTACGGTGATTACTAAGATGTGTGCTTACTTAGTATTGGTATATGATTTGTGTGTATGACATACCTACCATACTTGCTATCACGGGAGGTTTGCGTTCGCTTAGGGCCCTCTAATCCTTGTGTTGCCCGGATTTAGACTGGTTACCTCGATGAACATAGGTCAGAGAAAGACTTATTGGGATGTTAATAAGTCCGCTGATCGTGGGAGCGTAAGTATGTGCGTGACCCATGTGATGTGACTGTGTTCGCCTCCACTATTTGTGATGTTGTTATCTATGAACTATTCCTGAGAGATTCGGAATATGTGATCCTTATGTACGTGATGTACCGGGATGGATAGCAGAGTATGTGTGCACCACAGCTTAGTCTCGGGGTGATTATATTGTATATTTATGATGTGAATGATATACACTTAATAAACTGGGAACTTTCATATGGTGTTGTGTGTATAACTATGGAATAACAACAAGGATGATCTTTAATGAGTTGTATTACTTTTATATGAGAACCTGAATTTACGTTAAGCCCCTATTTAATTGAGATCGTTATTATGTTAATGGGAACCGAGTAATAAGGGTAGAACCTACGACCGTCTAGCTAGATATGATGTCACTTAGCTAGTGGTTAGATGAGTACTTACGTTAGGAGTGCACAGTTAGACGAGAGGTGAGGATTTCATGTGAGTGCACGTCCTAACATGTACTTTGCATTTAAATGTTTTAAATGTTTTTAAAGCACTTGCAGTTTTTTTTAAAATATCTCCACATTCGGGCTCTGACCCGTTTGCTTTCAAATCTATTTTCTTGTAAAACCATTTTTAGGTGCCCAGCCACAAGGTCACCATGCATAGGATACTCATTCAGGTGACGAGCTGTAGCTGTTTGTGGAAGCTACAGGGATTTGCTTTTAGACGCTTCTATCATTTGGATTCCGTATTCAGTATTCTTCAGTTTTAGGGCATGTTGCCCAGTTCCATTAGAATTACTTTTCCATTACAGTTTTCAGACTTTGGCATGTATTAATTCAGTATTTCGTTACTTATTTCAGTTGTGGGATTGTAGTGAGGAGTTTTTCCTCCAGACTTTATTTACATTATGTGATGGTTATTCCATTTACTTCATTATGGTGAATGGTGTTATTATTCTTTATTACACTTGTTGCATGTTAATCAGACTTTAATTAAAATTTGGCACTTAATTTTTAAATACTAGGTGGTTAGTAATAATAAAAATGTTTTCGACAGTGATGCTATTAACTGAGCCAACTTGGCATTTTGAATTAATTTAATAAAGGAGTAGCTACCCGGTGTTTAATTAGTCGGGGTGTCACAGGTGGTATCAGAGCATCAGGTTCTACTGTCCTTTAGGATCTGTACGGCTATTATGTTTCCGCTAAGTTTCTTTGATATAGAGCCCTATATATTAGGACTGTTGTACTCTTTTTGTGTATGCTTCGTTCTTCAGCTATTTTAAGTTTATAACTGTAAACTTATAAACTTCATTCTTATTTCAGATGCCTCCACGACGTGCACGACGAGTTCCCAGGGATGCAACACCCGAACCCCAGCCCGCTCCAGTTCAGGGCATGATGAACGCCGCTGAGGTTGCAGCCATTGTAGCCCAAGCGGTAAATGCCGCGATTGCCGTAGTTCAGCAGGCACCACCTCAGGCGCCGGTTGCCGCGCCAGTACAGGCAAATGCATTCCCGTCTGCTTGGGAACGTGTACATGACGCTTTTCAAAAAGCGCATCCGCCAGAGTTTGCAGGTAGCTCAGATGTGGTAGTCTCGAGCCAGTGGAGGAAAGATATGCAGAGGCACTTGAGGATGTATGAGTGCACGGACGTTCAGAAGCAGGTTTGACCGCAAGTACTTTCCGTCCGCTGTTCATACGGAAATGAGGAGGAAACTGATGAATCTGAGGCAAGAGGGTAAAACTGTGGCCGAGTATGAGGTCGAGTTCACAAATCTGTTGAATATCGTTCCGGATGAGATACCAATAGAGAAGAAGAAGATTGAGAAATTTACCGACGGGTTGACGTGGAGGATCCGTCAACATCTGTTAGGGAACCTTTCGTTGGCCACGTATTCTGATGTGGTTAACGCTGCTTTGTTACACTGCCAAGATCACCGCTTTCGTATGACTGAGGGCAAGAGATCGGGAGAGTCTAGCCATCAGGGCAGGACTGGAGGACATGGTGCCGGTGGGGCACAATCTGTTCAGGGGCAGAGACAGGGTGAGCAGGGTTCCCAGCAGGGGGATCAGAAGAGGTTCAGATCAGGAAACAACAGACAGGGACAGGGAGGTTTTCGTGAGGGCCATCAGGGTCCAAACGGCCATCAGGGCCAACAGGGGCAGAATGGGTAGCAGTTTCAGCAGGGCCAGCAGGGCCAAGGGAGGAACGGTAACGGCCACCAAGGTCGGGGACCACAGGGGCAGAGAGGAGGGAACTTCCCAGGGAAGTGTTTTGTTTGTGGCAAGACTGTCCATAAATGACAGGATTGTCCTGATAGGGGCAGGGCCCCACAGCAGCAGCAGCAGCAGGGTGCTCGCCAGGAGCCGCAGAGGCCTATGTTTCCCGCCGCTCTCCCCGCACCGCCTCAGATGGCAGCATTGCCACCCATTCCAGCAGTCCCAGTTCAGCAGGGGCAGCTACAGTATGGACGTGTCTACAACGTCCACCAGGCAGCAGTTCCACAGGCATCGCCCGCGATTGAGGGTACGTTTCCTATCCATGGCACTATTGGTCGGGTATTATTTGATACGGGGGCTACACATTGTTTTATAGCTACACATTTCGCGAAGGCTTTAGGGTTGTTAGCCACAGAGAAGAGCACAGTGACGTGTGTCGACTCACCATTGGGGAGTGGGTCACTTATATTCTTTATATGCCGGGGAATGGGGGTAGAGATTGGTAGTCTGGTGTTACCTGCAGATATGTTGGTATTAGATATGCATGTTCACGATGTGATTATCGGTATGGATTGGCTCGCTGATTATAGGGCCATGATTGATTGCTTCAGCGGGAGCATTATTTTTGCCATTCCGGGGCAAGAGATGTTTGTAGTGGCGATGCCTCGCCCAGAGGGAGGCTCGACCGCTCATTTGTATTACCTAGAGAAGGATACCTCTAAGGAGGTTGTGATTCCTTTAGATTCGATTCCAGTCATCAGGGAGTATTCGGATGTGTTTCAGGAGATACCAGGACTACCGCCCAGTCGAGAGATAGACTTTGTTATAGACCTATTGCCAGATACGAGGCCTATAGCACGCACACCGTATCGTATGGCTCCGGCAGAGATGCGAGAGCTACGAGATCAGATAGAGCAGCTGTTAGGTCAGGGCTTTATTCGCAGGAGTACCTCACCTTGGGGCGCTCCAGTTTTGTTTGTGAAGAAGAGAGATGGTTCACTGAGATTGTGTGTGGACTACCGAGAGTTGAATAAGGTCACGATACGGAATAAGTATCTGTTGCCTCGAATCGATGACTTATTCGACCAGTTGAGAGGAGCTTCTTTCTTCTCGAAGATTGATTTGAGATCGGGATACCATCAGTTGCGTATCAGGGAGGAGGATGTCTCGAAGACTGCGTTCTTGTCGAGATATGGTTCTTACGAGTTTCGAGTTATGCCTTTTGGTTTGACCAACGCTCCAGCAGTGTTTATGGACTTGATGAACAGAGTGTTCAGGGATTTCCTAGATTAGTTTGTCATTGTCTTCATCGATGATATTCTGGTTTACTCCCAGACAGAGGAGGAGCACGCCGAGCATTTGAGGCAAGTCTTGCAGACACTACGTCAGAACGAGCTGTATGCAAAATATGAGAAATGCGGGTTTTGGTTCAAGGAGGTCCAGTTTTTGGGACATATCATTTCCGACCGGGGAATATCTGTTGATCCGGGGAAAGTATCAGCGGTGAGGGAGTGGGGACAGCCCACGGCACCGACGGAGATTCGTAGTTTCTTGGGTCTAGCAGGATACTACAGGAGGTTCATTCGGGGTTTCTCGAAGATAGCGGGTCCTTTGACACATCTGACTCGTAAGGGTGTGCCATTTATTTGGAGTGATGCCTGTCAGTTGGCATTCGATGAGTTGAAGGATAAATCTCCATGAAAAACTCCCTTCAAACTCCATAATTTCTTTTACTTTCTTCTTAAAAAATGCCTAATAATATCTCAACGAATTTTTAACTGTGTCCAACTGATGATGTAAATGGGCTTTATGCGCTTATATATGTAAGAAAAGGGTTAGACTATGGTGATTTTTGGTGGAGGGATGGTGGTGCTATGGTGGTATGTAGTGGTTGGTGGAGGAATAACACTAAGAGCTAGAGAGAAAGAGAGACTGATAGGCTGGGTTATGTCGCGGTGTCGTGTCACCAACGCCGATCATTTGTTATATTCGGCTCACCAACTCAACTTAAACTATGACTAAACTCTTTTAAGGGAGTATAACGGCCAGTCCGGGTATCGAATTCACATAGACAATGTAATATCCCGTACTTTTATAGACATTTAAATTACATGAGTGTGTGTAATTTAATAATTTGAGAATTTTAAGTGAAAGAAAATTTGAAGTACGGGTTAAATATTAATTGGCGATTGACAGATTAATATTTAACTGTGTTATATTTACTTACGGGAATAAGTAAATAAGATGGACTATTTGTATTTCAAGTCACATGTGAATAAAAACGACAAGTGATGTTATTCTATTCGAAAAACACGTGTGGAGACGTGTTGAGTTTAAGACGTGAATTTTAATAAGTGACTCAGATGGAAATTTCGAGTGCACGTTTGGTCTCGAAAGGGTCGAGATTGTCAAAATAGAGTAACGGGGGATAGTGTTTGGGTTTCGAAAACTTTTTGGATCAGTAGGGACTCGCATTTGTATATACGAGTCAATTTTGGATTTAATAAGTGGAGAACGCTTATTTCTCTCTTATAAGTCATGGGAGAAAGAGATAAAGAAAGAAAAGGAAGAAAAGAAGAGAAGAAGAAGAAGAAGAAGAAGAAGAAGAGGATATTTTTGGCCAAGCTCCGGCGGATTCCGGCACAAGGTTGTCGGATTTATCCAACTAGGCAAGTGTTTAACTTGATTTAACTATTAAGTGTGTTTATTGTTCATATTATAGTTGATGATGAAAACTATAAGATTTTGGGTTTGGTATTCTTGTACAAAAATGGGTTTTTGGAGATAATTACATATGATTTTGACGTGATAATAATCCTACATGAAATCTAAGTTAAAAAATCATGTTAATGGTGTAATTATGGTGAGAAATTTGGAAGAAATAAAAGTTAGGGTTTAATTAAGAAAAGGGTTGATTTTCTTGGTTTAAATTGGTTGAATCCCAAATAAACTATTGTATTGGGTGTAATTAAGTGTGGAGATGTGTTATATATGGTTGGGGGTTGTTAGAAATAATGGATATGAGGTTGTATGAATATTGGGTGTATATTTCAAGAAGAAGAAGAAATACTTTCGGCCAAAGTAGAAATCTGTGGCATTTCGAATCGATTCGGTGAAGTGCGAATTGATTCGGGTCAGGGCGAATCGATTCGGACCCTGCCGAATCGAATCGGCCCTAACAGTTTTGAGAATTTTTTCTTGGTTTTAAAAGAGATTTAAGGATATTTATTTTTGGAGATAAATATTAGGGGATCCTAAATATAGTGATAGGACCTTTAGATGATTAAATGAGTGATGCGTGACCCTTGGGATTTGTGGGAATGAAATCCGGGGAATAAATTTTGGGAGGAATGACATTCGAGAAATTATTCGGCAGGTTCGTACATATATATTTATATGTGTAGAATATATATGCCAATTATATATATATATATATATATATATATATATATATTGTTATGAATAAGATCCGAAAGTGCGCGTAGGATTAAATTAGAATACTAGCAACTTGTGATAAGCTAATATTTGGGAATATATTTATTTGAGAATTATATCATAAGTGAATGAATACTTATGGGATTAAAATAAGTTATTTGTATACTTATTGATTAATAAGAATTGGTATATTTGGGATTACAGGCTAATGTCATGAGAGATATACATGGATAACCAAATCTGAATACATATATATAATGTGACTATGAAAGCATACCCCTCTAGTTCTATCATGGGAAGTTTCATGATGTGGGTGAGCCCCTGGCTTGAGGAGCAGGTTGCATATAGTCCCCAGGTCATGGCGTCCATTTTTATATTGTGTGATTTTTATCAGGGGTGATATGTGGTGGGTATGTTTTGTTCTCATTTTCAATGAGGAACTATGACCGCTTCCCATACGTCGTGATTTGATTTATTTTAAGTCGGTGTGAGAGTCCGACCGCTGGTACCTGAGATGATTTGTAAGTATGCCCTGGAAGATGATAGTATTGAGAGACTGCATCCACTGAGTTATAGCTTTGAGGGATGGTTATTATTCTTATATCGTGTGTGATATATAAGTATGGATATACTTGATGTGCGTGTGTGTGTATATATTTTTATATATAAAATAAAGAATGAAATGTGAAACAATTTTCGGATCCTCCGGGAGTATAAAATTCGGAGTAAGATATGTGATATATGTATATAAAGATGAGAATATTATATATAGGATTAAGAACACTAAAACGTGAATAGTGTATAACTAGTGAAAGCTATTTATAATTAAGGAATGAATAATAAGCGAGAAATTTATTTATGTATAAGTTCACGAGAAAGCTAGAATATTATATACGCGGGATACGAGATAGCGTATGGGTCTTGAGAAATTTGGAGAGATGTTAGTTAGGCGGGGTAGCGTAACTAGGGTGTTTAAAATACATGCGTTGGGTGCATGCGCACTGTTAGATGAGAGGTGAGGGGTATCTCATGTGAGTGCGACACCAGTTTAAATATGGAGAATAACATATTTTTAATACTAAAGTATGTTAAGCACTTGCTAAAATATTTTCAAAACCCGGGATCTGACCCGTGTCTATTTTCTTTTCTTTTTCTTCTCCATGATATACTTTTTAGGTGTCCAGACACAGGGACGCCTGGATGATTATTCTTTCGAGTCAGACGTTGCTGTCACAGCTGTGAATATTGGCAGGAAATTATTTAGACGCTTCTATCCTTGTGATCTAGATAAGAGGTATTGATGTGATATTCGGGCATGTTTCCCAATAGTTGTCTATTATTTTATTTCCCGCATTTTCATTTATGCTTATTCGATTTGATTGTATAAATCTGTTACCGAGAGTTATCGGTTATTATTTATTCATTTGAGTCGTTGCTTATATCATTGTGCAGACGAATTTATTACTACGCTTAAGTTAAAAATATTAGAAAGTTTAAAATTTGACACCAGGCCTAATAGGTTATTAGTAATTAAATGACTTTCGACAGTGATGCTGAGAATGAAACCATTTGATATTCCTGTTTAATTTTATATAGGACTGATCACCCGGTATTTTATTAAGCAGAGTGTCACATACAAGTTGCTAGCATTTAATTGGTTTAATACTTCTAAAATAAAAGTGTAAAAATATGGAATCTAACAAAAAAGAAAGGTAATTAAAGAGAAAAGATTAATCTAGGAAAGGGTATTCAAACTAAGATTAACAAAGCGAATAAAAACTATAGGTTACGCTAGATATCCCTCACCCCGGGTTAATTGGTATAAATGGTTACATGGGTTCACAAGTGTAAGACCCCGTATAATTTTACACCTAGGCTGATCAAGTCTAAATATAAAATCATACGAGATCGCAAAAACAAAATAATATCATTCTTAGCATGAAGAGATCAAATGAATAATGGACAACAATTTTGAACCGTTGATAAAACCCTCAAATACAACTCATAATGTCCAATAACCAAATTTATAAATAATGTTATCTCAACAGTAATACATAAATACAATCCCCAAAGAGTCCATCAATATTACAAACCATATATGTCTTAACATACAACTAGACATCTCAAAATAAGCTAGATTGAAAAGATAAATGATGACATAAGGAGATAGAGATCTACAATAACTCTGGAGTCGATACCCTGAGAGATGGATATCACACACTGACTGGATCGAAAGGTAATCTAAGCCACAAAAAGGGGGTTAAAACCCTAACAAGTAACTTAGCTACGCAACTCAAAGCAGTTATATGCATAGATGATAAAGTCACAGTTTTAATAATTGAATGAATGACCTAACCCATAAACGTAGTCTCACATTATATTAAAATTATCCCAGTTATAGTTTTAATAACTGAATGAATGACTTAACCCATAAACCTAGTCTCACATTATATTAAAATTATCTCATTTCATATCATTAATTAATGAGTCTCATTACCTAAACAATAAGTAACCGACATGCGCAATAATTCATTAAAACGACATGGTCAAATACACGTAGTACGCCAAGTTTAAGTAATCATATGTATTAATCTCAATAACTTTCATTAATCAATTATGCTCATTAATTAATTACCACGTAACCGACATGCGCCCCTTCATCTCGACCATCTCATAAACATGCGGTACGATAAATTTTAAATAATCACATTTTACGCCCTGACGCCACCTAGTATTCGCATTGCCGGGAAAATCACATAACACAATATTCTTAAACATCATGTATCATGCCCTGGTGCCACCTGGTGTTCGCATGGCCAGGAAAAGCATAACATACTAACCCATAAACTTCGCATTTTACGCCTTGACGGCACCTGGTATTCGCATGGTCGGGAATTTACACATCAAAATATTGGGGTGTCCCTCCACGGTACCCTCCCATTCATTTCCATCTCAGCAAGTTCAATTAATGTTGGCATTTTAACACATAAATATTCACTCCGAGAAAACTACTCATATCTCAAATATCCCCAGACCCCGACTCGACTCTACTCTACTATTTAGGATTCATTATCTATATGTTAGACGATTTTATAAAGAGATTAAAGGGGCAAACATTCTGCAAGTTATTCTTTGTAACACAAGGCGTAAAGTTGAAAGTTTATGATTTTTATTAAGATTTAAGCCATCACGACAACCCGTCTCTAAACTTCGTGCGTGGGAAGTCTCACCGAAGTGAAATCCAAATAAAGAACCCTCCCGATACACTAACGTTTAGATAGAGTCGTTGTTAAGACAAAATTATTTAATGATTATTATATGAAAGTAGGACATTTAAGTTGTCACGACTACTCGCCTCTAAACTCCATGCGTGGGACGTCTCACCGAAGTGAAATTCAAATAAGAAACCCTTCCGATACACTTACGTTTAGATATAGTAGTTGCTAAGACAAACCAATTAACATTTATTATGCAAGAGTATGGCAAGAATTTAAATGTTTATGCGTGAAATCTCCGAATTAATATACACTACTATTCAACAACCCAAACCAATCACAATAATTTCCTGTACTCCTTCTAACGTCTACATAACAGAACGCAAATCAACAATAACATGGTTTCGAACATGGGTTCATATTGAGTTCTTACATAACTGGGACACGTAATTATTTTATGTGAGTATGTTAGAACATAAGGGGTCAATTAAAGTGTATCAATTGTCCCAAGTCATTTACAATATTCTCATATTGGTTATTATAACATGAATAAGAGTCTCGCAATAATTCTCATCGATTTGAAGCATACATAACAAAAGTACTACTCCTAAAGCGTAAGGCACAACCCTACTGAGCAATTGAACTTTCAGAAATATTTTACTTCAAAAATAAATTTCACATGATCCATTCTCATATTTCATATTATAAATTTCTACATACGGGTTCCAACTCTAAAATTGTCATTTTCATGCGTTGGGGTCAATAATTAATTTTCGTCAACTAAATATGCTCGACATAAATTGTTCAGTATATACAATTGTTCAAATTTACCTAATACATCATAAATTATGATTTGCACACTTTTTTAAGGATAGTTAGGTCAATAGTTAATTTTTGCAAATTAGCAGGGTTGACATGAATTTTTAAGTGTATAAAACTACTTAAGTTCACCTAATATAATATCAATTAGAATTGTACACTTTTCTAAGGGTCACTAATAAATTTTATCACTAAAATTTAATTTAGGAGAATTTAACAAATACACATATAAAAGGAGAGGAGTAGAAAGATACTTGCCTCATAAAGCGTCCCAAAATTTCTTTCCTAGTCGGTAGCAAAAATCCCTTTCGAATCCGCCTTGAAGTTTGTCTCTAAGTCTTCTTAAAAGAAATAATAACAAAAAATATTGGGACCTTTAATTCATTAACTGCCAAAATCCTAATGAGTTCTTTAAATAATAATTACAAGTAACTAAACCTATTAGTTATCTGTTAATGTCGCCGACAGCTAAGAAGAAATGTGTAGGTTCTCGGCTAATTCTATTAGTCCGTAAATGCGAAAGGCATAGAAGTAATAATAATGAACTCAAGTGGGTGGGGCCGTCGACAACCTTAATCTCTCCAAGGGTATATAACTGCTACCTCCGTCAAAGAAGGAAAACAAAGATAAAATCCCAAGGCTATTCCTCCTCAAGCCCAAAGCTGCCGACATAAGGGAAACAGGACAAGTCCCAAAGCTCTAAATCATTTTGTAATAACCCCCCCCCCCCCCCAAAAAAAAAAAACTCTTAACCAGTCACCTGCTCAACACAAAATAACTCACAAGACTTCTTCACTCATATTGTTCCCCCACCCAAGGCGCCGCACTTTTTGAATTACCTTTTCCCAAAACCCTTGTTAATGTATGTTAATTTGGTTGGCAAACCTTGCCAAGACAAAGACTTAGCCGCAGCCCTACTATTTTTTTATATAATCCCAAGGCCTACAAATTTTAAAACCACGCGGCCAACTTCTAAACATATATGGCCCAAATCATTAGCCCATAATTAAAATAAACCACCTTTCATATACTCAACAAATAACTTAAAGGACCCATTAACAATTTAAAATTTTATATTAATCCACTTAAATTTGTTCATATAATGAATAAACTAATTCACTAATTAAATCATTCGAGAATATTAATAGAATTTCGATTAATCTTCATGATAGACTAAATCGATTATTATCAATTAGCTTTATAATTTACTTCTTTAATTCATTTTAGCTTATTAACACACAAGTCATTTAAATTCTCGTAATTTATGCTAAGCATCTAATAATTTCTTAATTAAATAAATTCTCTGAAATTAGGGGTATTACATTCTTCCCCTCTAACAAAAAGAATTCCGACCTCGAAATTCGCAGAAATAACCCATACATGAACAAAATAATTATGGACATTGTTGTTTTATTATATCCCTACTCCCAAGTGGACTCATCCTTGCTATGGAGACCCCACTGAACACGAACTAACGAAATCTCTTAGTCCTTAATTTTGGACTCTACGGTTTAAGATACAGGTTGTCTCCTAAGTGTATGAGACATTGACATCTAATTGGACATCCTCTTAGTTTATAAGCTAATACCCGGTCTCACCCCACAATAGTTTATGAAGTATAGGTACATGGAACATAATGTGGACCCAAGTTCAATGGTATGAAAGTGCTAAACAAAAATCGAGAGTTCCTACACGATCCATAATCATCAATCCTTCCCAAAATGCATCCCCCACACCAAAGTACTTTATTACCCACATAAAACTCCACATCCCTCGTAAAACTCTTTTGAATCCAACCAATCCACTAGTGATCTACACGGTTGCTTATACAATGCCTCATATGACACCATACTAATCGATTTATGATACATTTGTTATAGGCAAAAACAACCAACGGTAAATGCATATTCCAACTACCCTTAAAGTCTAAAGCGCATGACTGAAGCATATCCTCAAAAATCTAATTCACTTATTTTATCTGCCAATTTGTCGGAGGATGGTATGACGTACTAAAGTGGTACTTCGTCCCCATAAACTCATAAGAAGCATCCTAAAAACACGATACAAAAGTCATATCCCTGTTTGATATGATTACTAATGGTACTTCATGTAATCGAACAATATCTGCTACATACCAATGTGTATATTACTCTGCTAAAAAGAAAAATGCGTGTGGACTGGAAAGAAGTGCGCCACTTTCATCAAAAGGTCCACTATAAACCAAATAAAAAAAATCATAATGCCTTGGTGTCGAATGCAACTTGATGTGAAATCCATCAATGAGTTATCCCACTTCCACTCGGGAATGTGTAAAGGTAAAAACTTACCGGACGGTCGCCGATGACTCACCTTCACCATCTACATGGGACACAAACATACTAACGTCCAGCTTCATCCGGGACCACTGATATTATCTCTTCACATCCAAATATATCTTATCTCCACTAGGATGCAACGAAAACTTGCTTATTGACTCAACATAATTCTTCCCCTCGCGACACAACTAACCTCCCCTTGCACCACAATCCACCATCTGAACAAATGGTGTAAAGAGGTATACCGATGGCCCAATAATTTTGGCCACTCTCCCTTTTCAAAAGCACGTTATTTGTCTTTGCTCCAACCACCCCTACAAGAATGTTGGGAGTCATGGTGAGCATCCCCATGGACACGTTAGCTAAGTCACTAATCACTTAAACGAAAAACTACATCTTGTAATTGAAATGAAGACAAACTGTCACTAGGTTTGTCGACTCCAAGTATCTGCCACCACATTAGCCTCCCTTGGGCGATGATAATTGATAAATTGGTAGTCCTTAGTAAACTCTAACTACTTTTGACGTCGCCTGTTCAAATCCCTTCGTGTGAACCAATACTGATGACACTTGCAACCTTTAAGAAAAACATGAACTCCTTATTCGACAAATAATATCTCCAAACGTGTAGATCAAACTCTACGTTCCTTCTAACTTTAAATCGTGAACCAGATAGTTACTTTTGTGGGGTTTCAACTTTCGAAATGCATATGCAATAACAATATTCTCCTACATCAACACTTCACATAATCCCTATAAGGAAGTATCGTTGTATACTAAATACTCAACCCACTCCAAAGTACAGCCAAATATTGGAGCCTAAGTCAACTTCTTCTTAAGAGTGTCTAAGACATGCAGACACACCTCTGTCCAAATGAATTTAATTCCGTCAATGTTAATTCGGCCAACGGTCCCGCAATCTAAAAAAAATCTTTGAATAAACTCCCGAAAATACTCGTTAAATCCTGAAATGCTACAAACCTCTGTAAGTGTTAGGGGTTATTCCTAATGCAAACAACCAAAACCTTTTTCAGATATACTGAGAATCTCAACTTCCTAAACTGCGTTGCCTAAAAATTTTACCCTTCGTTTCCAAAACTCACATTTCTGGAATTTCGCATAAAAATTGTTCTCCCGCTACATATGAAGTGAAAACCCTCAAATATTAGGCTTGCTTCCCCTTGGCCCGCGAATAAATCAAGATGTCACCAATGAAGGTGATGATAAATTGACCTTCATACAGTCGGAACTCCCAATTCATTATTTTCATAAGAGTCATTCAACACGGTGCCTTGACAATTAGCGACGCACCGGGAGCTAAATCAATCAGCATAAAAAATTCTCATGAGTTAGCAACAACCTTGGCACCTGTTCAAATACGTGTAAAAAATCTCTGACAATTCTAATCAGATCTAGCGAAATGGTAGTTCCCTCCGTCACCATCTCATCAATAAAATACAAGGTATTATGGCACCACATTAGACTCCTACCATCTATACATATGATCCTAAACTTCACAAATCAGTTTGTACCCAATATCATATCATAAGGGTGAGTGTCTAAAATTAACAAATCGGCCTTAAAACTCAGTGAACTAATATAAATCTCCATATCATTTCAAATCTCGAAAGTACGGGTAGATACGTCTAATGGATTAGCTATCAATAAAGACCCATCACAAAGTTTAGGAAGTAATACTACTAATTCACATAAAATAAAGTGACACGAAATGAGTGTGTGGCATTGATGTCCAACAAATCTCTATCTAAAGTGCCGGAACATAAATCCTTTCGCACACCGCTGGGACATGTCCCTAAAGTAGTCCATACTAGACATGCTCTTGACCGAGTTGGTTATGTTGGGGCAAACCCAAAATTTCCTAATAAGCAACGTCTAAAGTTTAACATCGACATCCTATTGGGAATGAAACACATATGAGGGTACGAGGAAAGACACGTAACAAAGAACGCAACACAGAACTCTAAGAGAACCTATAACACTCGAGGCCTAAGACCATGCTCTAATACCAACTGTAAGACCCCATATAATTTTACACCAAGGTTGATTAAGTCTAAATATAAAATCATACGGGATCACAAAAACAAAGTAATATCATTCTTAACATGTAGAGATCAAATGAATAATGGACAATAATTTTGAACCGTTTAGAAATCCCTCAAATATAACTCATAATGCCCAATAACCAAATTTATAAACAATGTTATCTCAACAGTAATATATAAATACAATCCCCAAAGAGTCTATGAATATTATAAGCCATATATGTCTTAACATACAACTAGACATCTCAAAATAAGCTAGACTGAAAAGATAAATGATGACATGAGGAGATAGAGATCTGCAATAACTTTGGAATCGATACCCTGAGAGATGTATATCACACACTGACTGGATTGAAAGGCAATCTAAGTCCGAGGTCCAGCCCTAGCACCTGATTTCCACAAAAAGGGGGTTAAAACCCTAGCAAGTAACTTAGCTACGCAGCTAAAAGCAGTTATATGCATATATGATAAAGTCACAGTTTTAATAATTGAACGAATGACCTAACCCATAAACGTAGTCTCACATTATATTAAAATTATCTCAGTCATACTTTTAATAATTGAATGAATGACCTAACCCATAAACTTGGTCTCACATTATATTAAAATTATCTCATTTCATATCATTAATTAATGAGTCGCATTAACTAAACAATAAGTAACTGACATGCTTAATAATTCATTAACACGTAACCGACATGGGCAAATACACGTAGTACGCCAAATTTAATTAATCATATGTATTAATCTCAATCACTTTCATTAATCAATTATGCTCATTAATTAATTACCACGTAATCGACATGCGCCCCTTCATCTCGGCCATCTCATAAACACGCGGTACGCCAAATTTTAAATAATCACATTTCACGCCCTGACGCCACCTGGTTTACGCATGACCGGGAAAATCACATAACACATTATTCATAAACATCACGTATCGCCCCCTGGTGCCACCTGGTACTCACATGGCCGGGAAAAGCATAACATACTAAACCATAAATTTCACATTCTATGCCTTGACGCCACCTCGTATTCGCATGGCCGGGAATTTACACATCAAAATATTGGGGTGTCCCTCCACGGTCCCATTCATTTCCATCTCAACAAGTTCAATTAATGTTGGCATTTTAACACATAAATATTCACTCCGAGAAAACTACTCATATCTCAAATATCCCCAGACCCTGACTCGACTCGACTATTTAGGATTCATTATCTATATGTTGGACGATTTTATAAAGAGATTAAAGGGACAAACATTCTGCAAGTTATTTTTTGTAACACAAGGTGTAAAGTTGAAAGTTTATGATTTTTATTTATGATTTAAGCCATCACGACAACCCGTCTCTAAACTTCGTGCGTGGGACGTCTCACCGAAGTGAAATCCAAACAAAGAACCCTCCCGATACACTAACGGTTAGATAGAGTCGTTGTTAAGACAAAATTATTTAATGATTATAATACGAAAGTAGGGTATTTAAGCTGTCACGACTACTCACCTCAAAACTCCGTGCGTGGGACGTCTCACCGAAGTGAAATCCAAACAAAGAACCCTTTTGATACACTTACGTTTAGATATAGTAGTTGCTAAGACAAACTAATTAACGTTTATTATGCAAGAGTATGGCAAGAATTTAAATGTCTATGCGTGAAATCTTCGAATTAATCCACACTACTATTCAACAACCCAAACCAATCACAATAATTTCCCATACTCCTTCTAAAGTCTACATAACAGAATGCACATCAACAATAACATAGTTTCGAAATGGGTTCATATTGAGTTCTTACATAACAGGGACACGTAATTACTTTATGTGAGTATGTTACATCATAAGGGGTCAATTAAAGTGTATCAATTGTCCCAAGTCATTTACAATATTCTCATATTGGTTATTATAACATGAATAAGAGTCTCGCAATAATTCTCATCGATTTTAAGCATACATAACAAAAGTACTACTCCTAAAGCATAAGGCACAACCCTACTGAGCAATTGAACTTTCAGAAGCTTTTACTTCAAAAATAAATTTCACATAACCCATTCTCATATTTTAGATTATAAATTTCTACATACGGGGTCCAACTCTAAAATTGTCATTTTCATGCGTTGGGGTCAATAATTAATTTTCATCAACTAAATATGCCCGATATAAATTGTTCAGTATATACAACTGTTTAAATTTACCTAATACATCATAAATTAGGATTTGCACACTTTTCTAAGGATCGCTAGGTCAATAGTTAATTTTCGCAAATTAATAGGGTTGACATGAATTTTTAAGTGTATAAAACTACTTAAGTTCACCTAATATAATATCAATTAGAATTGTACACTTTTCTAAGGGTCACTAATAAATTTAATCACTAAAATTTAATTTAGGAGAATTTAACAAATACACATATAAAAGGAGAGGAGTAGAAATATACTTGCCTCATAAAGCGTTCCAAAATTTCTTTCCTAGTAGGTAGCAAAAATCCCTTTCGAATCCGCCTTGAAGTTTGTCTCTAAATCTTCTTAAAAGAAATGATAACAAAAAATATTGGGGCCCTTAATTTATTAACTGCCAAAATCCTAATGAGTTCTTTAAATAATAATTACAAGTAACTAAACCTATTAGTTACCTGTTAATGTCACCGACAGCTAAGAAGAAATGTGCAGGTTCTCAGCCAATTCAATTAGTCCATAAATTCGAAAGGCAGAGAAATAGTAATAATGAGCTCAAGTCGGTGGGGCCGCCGAAAACCTTAATCTCTCCAAGGGTATATAACTGCTACCTCCGTCAAAGAAGGAAAACAAAGATAAAATCCCAAGGCTATTCCTCGTCAAGCCCAAAGTTGCCGACATAAGGGAAACAGGACAAGTCCCAAAGCTCTAAATCATTTTGTAATAACACCCCCCCCTCCAAAAAAAAAGAAAAACTCTTAACCAGTCACCTGCTCAACCCAAAATAACTCATAAGACTTCTTCACTCATATTGTTCCCCCACCCAAGGTGCCGCACTTTTTGACTTACCTTTTCCCAAAACCCTTGTTACTGTATCTTAATTTGGTTGGCAAACCTTGCCAAGACAAAGACTTGGCCTTAACCCTACTATTTTTTTATATAATCCCAAGGCCCACAAATTTTAAAACCACGCGGCCAACTTCTAAACATATACGGCCCAAATCATTAGCCCATAATTAAAACAACCCACCTTTCATATACTCAACAAATAACTTAAAGGACCCATTAACAATTTAAAGTTTTATATTAATCCACTTAAATTTGTTCATATAATGAATAAACTAATTCACTAATTAAATCATTCGAGAATATTAATAGAATTTCGATTAATCTTCATGATAGACTAAATCGATTATTATCAATTAGCTTTATAATTTATTTCATTAATTCATTTTAGCTTATTAACACACAAGTCATTTAAATTCTCGTAATTTATACTAAGCATCTAATAATTTCTTAATTAAATAAATTCTTTGAAATTAGGGGTATTACAACAAGTTATTGAGATTGCCTCTCGTTTCGTTAATTAATTAAATCAAGAGTTGTCACACCCCTAAATTCGCATAAAAGCCTACTAAGAATTTAGCGTCAACAAATACCCCAAAAAATACGCACTCTAGGTCGTAAAAACGGAGCATGCGCGATATACCCCATTAAATCTCCTGGGCGTAATAACTGGGACAACCCAATTGATGTAAACTCGTAAACCCATCACCAAAGCAAAGCTACCAATCACTTGTAGGTGAGTTCAACCCAACACAACCTAATTTACACTAACTGCTAAACATGATTAAAAGCATAAATTAAACTAACTAATTAATTATGGCAACATTAACTAAATTAACTACACAAATTATCTAGGCATGAAATAAATAACAAAGCATGAAATAAATGGAAAACAAAGCAAAAACAAGATGAAGAAGATGAATAGTAGAAAAGCTTACATTAATGGTGGGCAAACCCAAGAAGAAAATGGAGGAGGGTGACTCCCCAACAAAAACCCCAAAGTTCTCTCTAACCCTACGTCTAACCGAAACAAGAAGAAAAAAATGAGATATTATGTGTCTTACAAAAGAACCAAATCCTCCTATTTATACTAAGTTCGAAAGGAATAAAAGAAAAAGGAAAAACAAAAGAAAAAAGGGGGATAAGTTACATTTCAAAAATAAAAGAAAAAGGAAAAAGAAAATTAGAAAAGGAAAGGAGTAGTTGTATCTCAGACAAAAAGGAAACAGAGGACCGGTCGAATGGGGTGGTGGTCGGTCGACCGGTGGAGAAGCGCAAAACCCATTGCCTGACATCCAAGCCAAAATTACAAAACCCGATCGGCGATCGGAGCTGGGTCGATCGACCGCGGGTACCATAAATAGCCCACATCGCACAACAACTTCAACAATACATAAGGTCCAAGACCCACGTTGCAATTCAAGCACTAAATCATCGCTGCTATGGTGACAAACCGAGACCTACAATTTCAACACTAAAAAACCAAGGCCTGCAATAGGTTGAATCAAAGACCCGAGCTGAAACCCGGGTTTGGGCCAAATTGCCATTTGCAAATTTTGACACGTTTGCTGCAAAAACACAAAAAAGGACATGGATGGAATAATTTAAATTGTTAGCTATTAAAATATTGAATTAATTCTCTTATATTTCTTCCACGATCAAAGGTCTATGGTTTCTTAGTTCGGAGTCCGATTCGAGCACCGTTTGCAGCCACACGAAGCTTGACCCGAGAGCTTCAAATTCCGTGAGACTTTGGGCAAAAATCCCAAAGTGTGAATTTACTAAATTGCCCTTGAACATGCAAATTTTGACGAATCTTTATCGGAACGCAATCAAACTCCACACTTAGCACCGTAACACCTACAAAAGCTCAATAATACCTCAAATAACATGTTAATATATAAAACGGAGGTTTTTTGATTAACGAGCATATAAATAGGCATTAAAGTACCCGAGGGAGCTAAAATGCATAAATTTTGAGGGTATATCAATGCAAGATTTGATACGAATCACACCCTTTAACTTACACATTGCTAGTCCCTAGTAATGAAATTCAAAGCAACAAGAACTATAAAGAAATCACAAAATAGGAGATATATACAATAGGGATAAAAGCCATTTTCGCGGGCGAATGATTGCATTTAGCATATGCAACATTAAACCCCTAGGTTACCCTAGTGGACGAGTGTCGTCTCGTGAGAGTTTTCAGTGATGAAACCCACAAGTATCATATGATTTCCTCAAAATATGCCCAATCACATGCGACAAACTCAACAATACGAACAAGATTTCAACATGTTATTAGAAAGTGAATGAATTCACACTGAAGTTAGTATTATTAACAGTATATAATGAACTTCATAAAATTAAAACTTTAAAATGTGGGAAGGGAGCGAGCACATGCAAAGTATGATTTGGCAAAAACTTAAAAAAATCGGACTGATCATTATGCTCAACCAATGAAATCACTATGAAATGGGAGGTAGCACACGAAACATGTGGGCATAAAGAGTAAATATAAATGGAAACAAGGCCACGCACATGTCACAGATGAAGAACGCTATATATAAAATGAAAAATTGTAATCTCAATGAAAGATATCACTCATTAAAGGAGGCAAAATAATTTTTCACAGATTATCAAAACTATTTAAACTTTTAAATTAAATTCACCTTAGGATCACATAGGACTTTAATAGGGTTGTATTGTAGGTTAGGCTAGGGTTATGAAATGAAGGAAATATGTACGGGTTCAAAGTGTTTGGAGATGATAACTCGAGATAATGAGAAATTGCGGGCAATATAAAAAGTTAGAAAATAACTTTCATAAAAGTCATTGAATATAACAATGGGGAGAGTAAACAAAGCTTGTTGAACACTATACACAACATATACAAATTTCTCTTTCTTTTATTTTTCTTCTTTTTCTTTTGTTTTCTACTCTCTATTTCTCTTCTCTTTTTTTTCATTTCTTTCTCTTTTTTACTTTTCTCACTCTCACATGCCTAATTGCAACCACATAACAATAACATCATTAAATCCCAAGTATCATTCCAAATAAAGGTACATAAGGTAATATGCATGGTATATAACTCCAATGTGGAGTTGGTTATGGGATTTGGGGTAATGAAACGAAAGGTTATATTTAGGCTCAAAGGGATTGACGAGGGGAAACATTTAAGGTGAAGTCAAAGTCAATATGGGTGATATAACAAAGATGGCCTATGATCATTTCCGAAAGTTTACGTAATTCTCTAGTCAAAATAAACTTTGAAAATCATGCCAAGTAACACATTTCATTAATGAACTCAATTAAAGAACGATGAATGAAAGAATGGTGAGATTACTAACGAATTTAGCATTTTCAAACAGGATAGAGAAGTGTATAACACTCACAAATGAAGAAAAGACCAAAGCTCACTAGGTGTAAGTATATACAATGCAACAATAGATTATCGAGTTATAAAAATCTTAAACCAAATCAATAAAGCAAGAAAAGTGCATGTGCTCATGGGATTAAAGTTTAAGTCGTGAAGTTATTCACAATATCAATAATTAAGGACTAAAGTCTAATAACTTTTAAAATCGAGAATATGCATCATTGAGTTGTCTATTGGATCGAGCAATTATTAAAATTTATCATCGAAAATAAAGGAAAAATACCTAACAAAGGAGAAAAATGAAAGAAAATCTTTTTGAAACTTTATTTATTTTTACAAGAAAAGCATGCTTGGAAATAACATATAATCAAAATCATGGAAACTGCCAATGAATGGATAGAATATCCCACATCCCCTAACTTAAAACCTGACATTGTCCTCAATGTGCATCAAGAACCAAGTTAAAGAGAGGAAAATAGTGATATTACCCAAAATGGAGCAATCTCGTGAAAGTACAAGTCCAATAATTCTACAAAATATGTTAGTAACAAGAGTAACAAAAACAAATAACAAAAACTTAACTAATTACCCGGACAAAAAGTAAGAATAAAAAAGAAACAAACTATTTACAACCTACAATTTTAACTTCTCACTAACTATACACTAGAAGTTGAAAATTTTGAGGGTCCACCCAAAATGCGATTTGACTTTGGAGGATCAACGGGGAACCCTCCCTTTTATGCATACCTTCCAAAAAATATAAATTACGTTAAAATAACAGAAGGCATGTGTAAAGCAAAAGAAATGAACCATCCCCGATTAAAAATTTTGGAGAGAGGATAGGGGATTTGGATAAAACGGGCTACAAAAACATATGGGGGCCAAGAAAAATAGAAAATTTTCCCAAAATTTGTGCTGTTGGAATGGGAGGTGGTGCCCACGGAGGCAAAGATGCCTTTATGAAAAGCAACTCGAGCAAGTACTCCTCATCGATGAAAGGGTTAAACGTTTTAAAGTTTGGAATCGATTCATTGGGTACTAGAATCGGTTCGATAACGGAGAATGAAAAGGGGGAGGAAAGAAATTCAAACTCAAGAGACAAGTCATCATCGTTTGAAGATTGAGTTTCGAAGGAAATAAGATCATTTTCAATGAAATATTCTTCTTTGGGGGCTAAAGAAGAAATCATTTCAATGCAAATGCATACTACGTCCATTTCATCCTCACTTTCATTCTTTATTAAACCATGGGCCAAGTCAAGAATGGTTTGTTCCAAAGTAGGCATAAAATCCTAATTTGGTTCGAAACATTCCTCAACTTCAAAAGTCTCGAAGAAAAATCGTCGTCAGATTCAAATACTAAATCGAACTCATGCTCCCAACAACGATTTTCTTCCCGATAACGATTTTAATTATTTTTTATTTTCAACCATGCGCAAGTCCTCGCCGAAAGTTATAGGATGAGGTGCAGATTATTGATAATGAAAAGTTTGGAAATTATACTCGGAACAACTATCAAAATCATTATTATAAGAATTTTGAAAGCTATTACAATTTGTTTCAAATTTCTTATCATAAGGATCTTGTGATCCAAAATCGAAATGATCATTCCCAAAATTTCCATATTCCATAGTTTGACTTTCGTAATAATCATCCAAAGACATTTTAGATGTTTTCTTTTTGGGGGTTTGTAAGTATTGACCAAAAGTCATAGGCGGAGGGGGATTTTGAGAATTATCAATACGATTACCGAAAAAATTAGGATAAGACATGCTTACCCCAAATAAGGATCGAGATGGAAAATTCCACAAAGTGATGAACGACGGAAAAATTCAAGTGTTTCTTAGCGCTCAAATGTAGAAGTCCTACAAAAATTGTTAGCAAAAAATACAAATAGAAAGAAAATACTATGAAATACTAAATCAAATAAATTTCAAAGCAAACAAGTCCCTGACAACGATGCCATTTTGATAGGTTGGGTTTTGTCGCGGTGTAGCATCACCGACGCCAATCGTTTATTATATTCGGCTCACGAACTAAATACAAAAACCTAAACTATGATTAAACTCTTTTAAGGGAGTATAGCGACCAGTCCGGGTATCGAATCCACAGAGACAAGTTGGTAGAATTTAATTGGTTTAGTACTTCTAAAATAAAAGTGCAAAAAGATGGAAGCTAACAAAAAGGAAAGGTAACTAAAGAGAAAAGATCAATATAGGCAAGGGTATTTAAACTAAGATTAACAAAGAGAATAAAAAATATAGGTTACGCTAGATATCCCTCACCTCGAGTTTATTGGTATAAATGGTTACATGGGTAGATTCACATAAAAGCCTACTAAGATTTTGGCGTTAATAAATACCTCAAAAATTACGCACACAAGGTCATAAAAATGGAGCATACCTGATATACCCCGTTAAATCTCGTGGGTGTAATAAGTGGGATAACTCAACCGAAATAAACTCGTAAACCCATCACCAAAGCAAAGCAACCAATCAACCTTAGGTGAGTTCAATCCAACACAACCTAATTTACACTAGCCGCTAAACATGATTAAAAGCATAAATTAAACTAACTAATTAATTAAGGCAACAATAACTAAATTAACCACACAAATTATCTAGGCATGAAATAACTAATAAAGTATGAAATAAATGGAAAACAAAGCTAAAACAAGAGGAAGAAGATGAATAGTAGAAAAGCTAACATTAATGGTGGACAAACCCAAGAAGAAAATGGAGGAGGGTGACTCCACAACCAAAAACCCAAAGTTCTCTCTAACCCTAAGTCTAACTAAATAAGAGGAAAAAGAATGAGAAATTATGTGTCTTACAAAAGAACCAAATCCTCTTATTTATCCTAAGTTGGAAAACGAATAAAAGAAAAAGGGAAAACAAAAGAAAAAAGAGGGATAAGTTACATTTCAACAATAAAAGAAAAAGAAAAAAGAAAATCAGAAAAGGAAAGGAGTAGCAGGTATCTCGGATAAAAAGGAAACAGAGGAAAGGTCGACCAGGGTGGTGGCCGGTCGATCGGTGGAGAAGAGCAAAACCCATTGCCTGACATCCAAGCCAAAATTGCAAAACCCGATTGACCTCCGGAGCTGGGTCGATCGACTGCGGGTACCAAAAATAGCCCACATCGCACAACAACTTCTACAACATGCAAGGACCAAGACCTACATTGCAATTCAATCACAAGACCATCACTTTTATGGGGACAAACCGAGACCAACAATTTCAACACTCAAAACCAAGGCCCGCAATAGGTTGAATCAAAGAATCAAGCACAAACCCGAGTTTAGATCAAATTGCCATTTACAAATTTTGACATGTTTTTTGCAAAAACACAAAAAGGGACATGGGTGGAATTATTTAAATTGTTAGCTATTAAAATATTAAATTAATTCTCTTATAATTCTTCCCCGATTGAAGGCCCGTGGTTTCTTTGTTCGGACTCCGATTTAAGCATCGTTCACGGCCACGTGAAGCTTGACCTGAGAGATTCAACTTTCGTGTAGAATTTGGGCAAAAATCCCAAAGTGTGAATTTATTAAATTACCCCTGAACGTGTGAATTTTGACGAATCTTTACCAATACGCAACTAAACTCCACACTTAGCACCGTAACACCTACAAAAACTCGATAATACCTCAAATAATATATTAGCATATAAAGCGAAGGTTGTCTGATTATTGAGCATAATCATAGGCATTGAAGTACCCGAGGGGGCTAAAAATGCATAAGTTTTGAGGGTATATTTGTGAAAGATTCGATATGAATGAGACCAAATTTTGTTGGAATACCCTGAATGAGTCAAAGCTTCACTTAAAGACCCCCCAAACCCTAAGGGTAAAATCCCCCAAATTACTCTACATTCAAGTTTTTATCCAATGGTCCATCAAGCCTTTAACCCACATTTTGATCTGAACCGTTGAGAGCTCGACAAGTTATCCAATCTGATGATCCACATTGTGACAACACATTAAAATGTGCAGAATTTTTAAAAAAAATCTTGATTTCTAATGAGGTACAAACAAACCCAAATCGTAGGGTTAAATGGGGCATGAGAAGTACCTCGTTCGAACGAAAAGTACCCGTTCGTTTGAAAGACTGAATACTTCGTTCAAACGTGGCTTTCCAATGAGATTTCAGAGAGCGAGGGGGATCGACCATTTCTTAGTCATTCGAACAACAATGAATTTCGTTTGAACGACTACCAAAAATTGTGTCGGGGCCACTACGTTACCCAAATTTAACTTATAATCCACCTCAACAATCCCAAAACCCAATTGGCCAAACCAAGTCACTAAATCATACGAGTACGATCAAATTCGTGGGGGTGGGTGTTACATTCTTCCCTCCTTAGGGAATTTCATCCTCGAAATTATTAACCCATTAATTCCTCAATTTCCCGGGGTTATTATTCCTTATTCTAAGTCATAGGGATCTTTTAAGGCTAGACTATCGAAATCCCAACCACTAGAAAATCGTCATATCTTCTTTCACCAGAGCAGTCGCTAAAGAACTCAAAATGCAATATATTCTAATGCTCCCCATCAGGCTAGCCATAAAAGTCGCGTAATAGTCCTCGAGTTTTCACTTACCCGGTGGTCATACCCAATCAAGTCTTAAGATTTTGTTGATAACACCCATGACATCTACCCGAAGAATACTCCCAAGTGATCAACACTCATCCAAGTGCAAATCGAAACATAACTAACACCTCATTCATTAAAGTAAATTATTTAAATCCGTAAGACTACACTCCCTGAGTCTCTTCGAGTTCTCGGGTTACCCTGACCACAAACGTTCTCTTAAACTCAATACTATCCTCGCATCGCTAGTCTCTCGCCTCAAGGGGCGACATGCCAACTAAATCCCAAATTACACGTCCGACTAATACCTTTCCCTAGGAATCTTTTATGAACCTAGGGTCACTCTAGGCGTATCCACTGTGGAACACTCGCCTGGGTAGCGGACCAACCCATTCATCGTAAAAAAAAAAACACTTCGTGCTATGTTTTCTCAAGTTTTAGCACTATACAATGTTAGTTTAAAAAAAACACCCAGAAATTTATTAAAAAGCGAAAAAATTATTAATTAAGAAAATAAATAACATAAAATTTAAAAAAAATGCTCAGAAAATTATAAAAAACAGAAAATAGTGAAAAAAAACAAAAATAATGAAAAAATACATAAAATAAATAAAATACATAAAATAAATATTAACCCCAAAATCAATTTTAAAAAAACTCAAATATTTATTAATTAAGAAAATAAATAACAGAAAATTAAAAAACGCTCAGAGAATTAAAAATTCAAAAAATTATTTTACAATTTTACTGTTTTAGAAAAAACTGTTTAAAAAAATAAATAATTTTTGATAATGTGTAACGTGTTCAAATGACACACATGAAGAATGTTAAAATAATTTATTTAATATTCAAGTTTAACTACACTTTATACCTCATATTTGAGAGGATTCACTTTCTAACGTGATGCAACGATAACCAACTTCGTGAATAGATTTATTTTTTAAAATAAATAATTAATTTCATCATTTAAACTTAATTAAATTTAAAATAAACTTAATTTATTTATTTACTTTTTATAAAAGGGTATGTTTTAACTTGATTTGAGTAAAAAATGAATTCGTTAAAGCTTAAATTGGTAAAAAGTAAGACATGTTTGAGCTTTAATTTTTAGAAAAAAATTCCCCCTCAACGCGCATAGGGTTAATGGACTATATTATATCAAATTAAAAATTGAGTTAAAGTCAAAACAATCCCCTACATGTTTATTTTATAAAATTGATCCCTAAAAGATTTTGTAAAATGTGACATTTTGAGCGTTTTTAATTCTTTGACCGTTTTTTTCATTTTCTCCTATTTATTTTCTTAATTAATAAATTTTTGAATTTTTAATAAATTTCTATTTTTAAAATTAATTATGGGGTTAATATTTATTTTATGTTTTTATTTATTTTAGGTATTTCTTTCATTAATTTTGGTATTTATTTATTTTATGTATTTTTAATTTTCTGAGCATTTTTTTAATTTTTTATTATTTATTTTCTTAATTAATAAATTTTTGACTTTTTAATAAATTTCTGGGTGATTTTTTAAATTAATTCTGGGGATAATATATATTTTCTATTTTTTATTCATTTTCTGTATTTTTTCCATTATTTTTGGTTTTTCATTATTTTTCTATTTGTTTTTAATTTTTTTTATTTATTTTCTTAATTAATAAATTGTTGACATTTTAATAAATTTATGGTTTTTTTTATAATTAATTCTCGGGTTAATATTTATTTTATGTTTTTTATTTATTTTTTACATTTTTTTCTTTATTTTTGGTTTTTCATTATTTTCTATTTTTTTAAATTTTCTTAGTGTTTTTTTTTAATTTTTTGTTATTTATTTTCTTAATTAATAAATTTTTGACTTTTTAATAAAATTCTGGGTGTTTTTTTTAAATTTATTTTGGGGTTAATATTTATTTTCTATTTTTATTCATTTTCTGTATTTTTTTTTGTTTTTCTGTTGTTTCTATTTTTTTTATTTTCTTGCTTTTTTTAATTTTTAATTTTCTATTTTTTATTTACTTAATTAATAAAAAAAATTCTTTTTAATAAATTTTTGGGTGTTTTTTTAAATTAATTATGAGTGTTGATACCAAAATTAGTATGCTGATATGGACGAATAATAAGAAGACACATGTTAATCTACGTGGCACAATAGCAACGAGGAAGTTTATTCCCCCGACCTAGTCATACTCACTCCAAGCAACAAGTATACTCCGAGGAACTCCAGTTCTCCGAGGAACTCCAACGCTCCGAGGAACTCTTGAACAACGAGCAACTAAGGCGGTTCGAGCTGCATCTCGACCACAGCATTGATTGCCAGATAATCAACAGTTCAACTATTCATTGAATGCTTATCATCTTGACGCACACGCTTGAAGAGCATTAAATGAATTACCCTTTCATATGTATATCATTTAATATATCACCATTTCAGATTATAGCCTCAAGGCTATAAATACATTGTATTACCCTCATTCAAGGGGATCGAAATTTTCTTAATAGTACTTGTAATCGAGAATTCCCAAACACTCAGCAATAACATAACAGTGGACGTAGGCCATTCATATAAGGCTGAACCACTTTAAAATATTTTGTCTCATTTATTTATCTGTGATTGAATTATTAGAGTAATCTAATTTTTTACATCAACAGATTGGCGCCGTCTGTGGGAACGACTGTTGTTATCGTTTTCCACTAAAAATCATTCATCATCAATGGCGGATAATCCAGAATCTAGCAATCGAAATGTTGAAAATGCTGGAAATCCTCCAAATCCCTCTGCACCTCCAGATCTGGCCGGAATTATGACGAATCTGGCTCAAGGACAAACCTCCATGCAAGAAACAATGCGGCAACTCATACAAACTCTTCATGGCGGTGCACCTGCACATTCGGGACAACGAAGTGGTCAGAGGCAAACTTATTTACTTTCTTCACGATCCAGGCGTACTGAATCATATCGTAATGAGGAATCTAATGATTTCTCTTATCAACCTGGGCGAACTTCGTCAATACGGGCTACAGATACTGAGCAACGTGTCACTCTCTCTAGAGAGAGACCCAGTGCTTTGGAAAGATTGAGCAGGGCATCTCCTTTCAGCCGATTAGGCCCTAGGAGGAATAGGAGTCCACCTAAGACCATGTCGAGGAGTTTTCGACAACCATCAGATCTAAGAGAAGGATCAACACAATCACGACCAGTTGCTCGTCAAGATAGATCTCAGGAAGCCATGTCAGAACAATCAATTGCTCGAACTAATAAGCCCGAGGAAAGAAATGATGCGTGGAAGGGTTCCATTCAGCGGTTGGAGGATAGATTGGGAGAAATGGCTAAGGCAAAAAATCCCCTACAACGAACTTTTGTTCAAGGGACACCTTTTGTCCAGGCCATTGTGGATTTCCCTACCCCGTCAAAATTTAAAGCACCTGTGGTGACCCCCAAGTATGATGGAAAGACAGATCCTGTTCTTCACATAGAGCAATATCAAGCTGCTGCCGACATCTATGCTGTCCCCGACGAGATGAGATGCAGAGCATTCTCAGGAACTCTTACTGGATCTGCCCAGATATGGTACAACAATCTTCCTTGGGGTAAGATTTCAACTTTCTTTCAGTTAGCCGAGTTGTTCATTAGCAATTTCTGCTTTGGAGCAAATCCAGTAAAATGAGTAGCACACTTGTTAAGTGTTAGACAAAAATTTGGTGAGAGTACTAAAGATTACATAACTTGTTTTAATAACGAGAAGCTGGAAGTCATAGATTATGAAGAGAAGACAACAATCACTGCCTTGATGAGTGGGTTGTTGCCTAACAAGTTGTATTACACTTTGGACAAAGAACCACCTACAACTATGTCAGAGTTGATGGCAAAAGTGGCCAAAATCATGAATGCCGAGGAGGCGATGGCTGCGAAGAAGAATATGGATAAAGAGACCAAGGTGGAGGTCGACAAATCTAAGAAGAAAGAGCATAAGGGCAATGGCGGTGTCAAGTATTCCAAGAATAGTAGGTCGTCATGGGAAGTCCTGAAAAAATTCGATAATTATACTCCTTTGAAAATGGGTATTAATCATGTCTTGGAAGAAATCAAGAATAACGAGGAGGTAAAGTGGCCGAAGAAACTGAGGTCAGACCCTGATACGAGGAATAGGGAGAAATATTGCGAGTTCCATAAGGATCATGGTCATATGACCAAAAATTGCATAGCTCTTCAGAACGAGATTGAAACACTCATCCGAAGAGGAAAGCTAGCAAAGTATGTTGATCGGGGAGGTGAAAGAAGAAATAATGACCGAACTAGAGAGAGGTCTAGATCTCCTCGTCGAGTAGAGGAGAAAAATAAGAGAAACCATGAAGATGATCCAGATGATGACCCCGATCTTCCCAAGAAACCAAGGCAGCCAGAACGCGAGGTATTTTCAATACGCTTTGGAACATTTGACTGTAATGTTATTACAGGTGGAGATGCAGGAGGAGGAGATCTTACTGCAGAAAGAAAAGCTTACCTTGGAGAGGCTCAAGCTTGTTCATATATTCAGCGAATAAATTTGGCTGAAGAGGATCGCCCGAGGAAGATAAACAAAGAGAAGCTGGTCATTGGCTTTTCAAAAAACGACTTGGCAGGTGTTCTTTACCCTCACGACGACCCTTTGGTGATCAAAATGAGGATGAAAGAAATAGTGATTTCAAGGGTTTTGGTAGATAATGGTAGTTCGGCGGACATCATGTATTACTCATGCTTTGACAGTTTAAATTTGAAATTATCTCAATTGGAGCCTTATCACAGACCCCTCCTGGGTTTTGCTGGCGAGAAAGTTTTTCCACTTGGGACGATCAAGTTGGATATATTCATTGGAACTTGGCCTGCTTGTCGAACAGAAAGAATACGTTTCTTTGTGATGGATAAAAATGTGCAATCAGCTTAAAACATCATCATGGGAAGAGTTGGTTTGAAGAAGTTCGAAGCAGTTTCATCTACGGTACATCAGTGCTTAAAATTCCCAACAAATTTCGGAGTATGAGTTGTGAAAGGTGATCAAAAAGTAGCTCGGGAATGCTATTATTCATCTGCCGAGCAAGAGGAGCTTGAAGAGTCAAGGAAAAAGACTACTACCTACCAGGTGGAGGAAGGTACAGAAATTGAAACACTTGATCCCAGAGATGAATCCCAACTTGTAAAAGGACAGGTGGTGGAATCTACTAACGAGTAACCCAGATAGGTTCATCATTGGATGTTTCAATAAAACAGGAGTTGATAACTTTCTTGAGAAACAGGAAGAAAACTTTTGCATGGAGTCATGAGAACATGCTAGGAATAGATCCAAACTTCTTATGTCATGAGCTCAATGTAAATAAGGAGATCAAACCTGTAAAGCAGAGAAGAAGAGTATTTAGTCCCGAGAAGAATCAAGCTATACAAGAGGAGGTCGAGAAGCTCCAGAAAGCTCAATTCATTGAAGATGTGAAATATCCAGACTGGTTAGCCAACGTGGTGATGGTAAAGAAGAAAAATAATAAATGGAGAATGTGTGTTGATTTCACCGATCTCAACAAGGCATGCCCAAAGGATCACTTTCCATTGCCAAGAATTGATCAACTAGTGGATGCCACCTCGGGACACGAGCTGCTCAGCTTCATGGATGCTTACTCTGGCTACAATCATATCAAAATGAAACCTGAAGACAGGGAAAGTACTTCTTTTATTACCCCTAGGGGAACTTATTGTTATAATGTTATGCCTTTTGGCTTGAAAAATGCAGGAGCGACATACCAGCGGCTGATAAATAAGGTTTTTGCCGAACAAATAAGTTGCAATATGGAAGTCTATGTCGATGATATGCTGACAAAGAGCAAGAAAGCTGCTGATCATCTAGTTGACTTAGGTCAGACCTTTGATCAACTAGATAAATACCAAATGAAGCTCAACACGACGAAGTGCACATTTGGAGTACGAGAAGAATGTTCCTCGGGTACATTGTCAACCAGCGAGGTATTGAGGCGAATCCAGAAAAGATCAAAGCTCTTTTAGGGTTGCGATCTCCAACGACGAAGAAAGAAGTGCAGAGTCTTACAGGACGAGTTGCAGCGCTCAACAGATTTGTATCCCGAGCAACTGATAGATGCCTCCCATTCTTCAAAACACTTCGAAAAACTTTCGAGTGGAATGATGAATGTGAGAAGGCCTTTCAAGACTTGAAGAAATATTTGGGAACACCTCCACTATTGTCCAGGCCAGTAATGGGAGAAAAGTTGTACTTATACCTGGCAGTATCAGAGAATGCAGTCAGCTCGGCATTAATCAGAATGGAGAATGGAGTCCAGAAGCCAATTTATTACACAAGTAAGGCTTTCCGAGGTGCAGAGATTAGGTACCCAAAGCTGGAAAAATTGGCATTGGCATTAATTGAGGCAAGTAGAAGAATGAGGCCATATTTCCAGGCCCATACCATCATCGTGTATACCGACATGCCATTGAGACAAGCCCTTCATAAGCCAGAAAAATCAGGGAGACTGATGTACTGGGCAATAGAGCTCGGTGAATATGATATTGTGTATGAACCCAGATCATCATTAAAAGGGCAAGCTGTAGCAGATTTTATAGCAGAGTTTACTTATCCTGATACCCCCGAGGAGCAAAAGTTGCTCGCTGATCAACCTGTGGATGTTACAGGATCAACAAACAGGAGCTCAGACCAACTCCGGTTGGTAAAAGGGTGAGTGGATGTTAAAGAATCAACAGACATAAGCTCAGACCAACCCCGGTTGGTAAAAGGGCTTGTGGATGTAGAAGGATCATCAAATTCGAACTCAGACCAACTCCGATTGGTAAAAGGGCGAGAAGAGATGGTCGGCGAAGAGCGAGAAGTACCAGGGGAAGATGAAAGGAAACAGCAAATATTTCACCGAGGAACTTTGTCAGATAAGTAATTTGAAGACGAGTTACCTACATGGAGATTATATGTAGATGGGTCATCTTGCACAGCAGGTTGTGGAGCAGGGATTGTCTTGAACACCCCAGATGATATTGACATGGAATACGCCCTGCGATTCCAATTCAAAGCTTCCAATAATGAAGTGGAGTATGAGGCCATGATAGCAGGTCTTAATTTAGCAAAAATTATGGAAGCACAACAAGTGATGGTATTCAGTGATTCTCAATTGATTGTAAATCAAGTAATGGGGACATATGCAGTTAAAGGAGAATTAATGGTCAAGTATCATGCTAAGGTGATGGAGTTGTTGGCAGAATTTGATGCCATTCAATTGATCAGAATACCAAGAATTGAAAATGCACGAGCAGACGCACTGGCCCGATTAGCATCAGCTACTCGTACCGAGCTGCGAAGAACGATACCAATTGAAGTATTAGAAAGTCGGAGCATAGATGAAGACCTGACGATGAATATTATTACCCTTGATTTAGGACCATCTTGGATGGATCCCATCAGGGCATATATTGAGGGGGAAAATTACAGGAGGATAAGCTCGCTGCCAAGAGATTGAAGTTTAAAGCTGCTCGGTATGTACTAACTAATGGTGTTTTGTATAGACGAGGAATTATGGCAGGTTTGTAAAGATGTGTACATCCATCTGAGGTGAAAGAATTGATTGAAGAGATCCATAAAAGGTCTTGTGGAGCACATGTAGCAAGTCGGACACTTTTACAAAGAGTGATGACGCAGGGCTACTACTGGCCAACGATGAGGGCTGATTGCATAGCCTATGCCAAAAGATGTGATAAATGCCAACGTTTTTCTTCAATCCGACGTACTCCACAAGCATTGTTGACACCCATAACTTTCCCTTGGCCATTTGCCATGTGGGGAATTGATTTGGTTGGACCACTGTCAACAACCCGAGGAAGATTCAAGTACCTCGTCGTTGCAGTGGATTATTTTATTAAGTGGGTAGAAGCTGAGCCACTTATTGATATGACATACGAGAAGGTGTACCAGTTCGATTGGAAGAACATCATCTGCCGATATGGTCTCCCTCATGCCTTCATCACAGACCATGGAACACAATTTGATAACGAGGAGTTTGCCGCCTATTGCCATCAGTCAAACATTTTGAAGATTCATTCAGCACCAGGCCATCCTCAGAGCAATGGACAAACTGAAGTGACGAACAGAACATTACTAAATGGTTTGAAGAAGAGGCTAAGTGAGGCTAAAGCTAGTTGGATTAATGAGCTACAGTCAGTATTGTGGGCTTACCGAATAACTCCCTGAGCAGCAACTGGAGAATCACCATATATGCTGGCGTTTGGAAGTGAGGCTGTAATACCTGCCGAGTTGGGTCTTCCAACACACAGAGTGCTGAATTTCAATTCCCCAGTCAGCGACTTAATGAGAAGATTAGATTTGGACATGCTCGAGGAGGTTAGAGAAGAGGCAGCCATTAGGAATGCTGCTTACCAACAACGAACAACTCTATTCTACAACAAAAGGGTGAAGAAATGCGACTTAAAAGAAGGAGATTACGTGATAAAGAAGGTCATTCAGAAGCACAATAAGTTGGAAGCAAATTGGCATGGACCTTACCAAGTTACAGAAGTTGTTCGACCAGGAACTTACCGAATAACAACTCTAGAAGGAGAGGAATTTAAGAATGCATGGAATGCTGAACACCTACGCAAGTATTATCAGTGATGTAAAATGTAAAGCAATTCCATCAATATGAATAAAACGATGATGTTTCACAATCTTCTCTCCTTTTATTGAAAGTTTTTCAGGGAATACTAGTGTTTAACACTACGCTGCTCGGCCCACAACGCTGCTCGGCAGTAAAAAGAAGACGATAGTTCAAACCCAGATCAACTCCGGTTGGTAAAAGGGCGAGAACAAACTATACTCCTTTGGTTATGAGGCGTACACTAGCTCAGACCAACTCCGGTTGGTAAAAGAGTTAGTGGACAAGATAGTTCGAACTCAGACCAACTCCGGTTGGTAAAAGAGCGAGAACACGATAGTTCGAACCCAGACCAACTCCGGTTGGTAAAAGGGAGAGAACACCCCATACTCCTTTGGTTAGGAGGCGTACATTAGCTCAGACCAACTCCGGTTGGTAAAAGAGTTAGTGGACATGATAGTTCGAACTCAGACCAACTCCGGTTGGTAAAAGAGCGAGAACACGATAGTTCGAACTCAAACCAACTCCGGTTGGTAAAAGAGCGAGAACACGAGACTCCTAAAATGCCAATCTCGGTTGGTTAGGAAACAAGATATGCTCTCAAATACCAACTTATGTTGGTCGGGAGGTAAGATTATTACAAAAGTTCCTCGAAGAACAAAATATTCCAAACTGAATCAAGTATGGTTGGTCGGGGATAAAAACCCACTAACTGTAGTTGGTCGACGAGGTGAAAATATTCTAAATAGTACCAAGTATAGCTAGTCGGGGATAAAAACCCACTAACTATAGTTGGTCGATAAGCACAATTTAACAACCTTGGTTGGTTGGAAAAAATTTCAACATTTTTTATACTCATTACTTTATTATTAAGTGATCGAGCAACATTATTAATACTTGTAATTTTTTTACTAAGTTGGTCGATGAACCACATGATATTATTATGCAAGCACAAATATAAAGTGTTTAACGAATACAAGACAACAGCAATACAGATTTGCGAACAAAAATGAAACTCTTTCATTAAATTCAAAATGAATTACACAAATTTATTACATTAAATTGTGTACTAACTATTACATTAGAACCTCCTATTCTACTGGTCTTTTCCCTGCTGCTTTTGAAACAGGCTCCTCTCCAGCAGGAGGATCTTCCAGGCAAAGGGGAGAATTAATGAAGTTAAGATCTCGCAGCATTCTGACGTTCATTATTGAAGGTGTATCCAGTAAATGCTCCGGACGAGATAATTCAACCTGCGAATGAAGGGCATAGTCACCAAGATACTGGGAGATCAAACAACGAGGGATGGCCCGAGCAGGGATCCAACTCATATCAAGCTTGAATGGTGGATTTGGTAGATCGAGCAGCCCAGGAGCATGATAATCCCATAAATAATGGCCCTGCTCTAGTTTTAATACACCCAGGGCGTTCAACCATCCCTGTTTATAACCTTCATTATTGGCATTTTCAATGCGAGCATCCAACTGACAAAAGGCCTCATTGTAGCCTGCCATCCAGAACTCACGAGGTTGTTTGTGGAATTGGAAATTTATTCTCTCTAACTGCTCGTGAAGGTTTCTGGCAAGAACATCCTTATTATCTAGAGCAGACTTTGTCGAAGCAAGTTGATCCTCCAGAGTTTGGATTTTCTTGGACATTTCAGACAAAGCCCGATCTTTTGCATTCAATTGGAACGCTTGGGTTTCCAATGTTGATTGAGTACGAGCTTCTTCAACAGTACGACGAAGACCTCTTGGTCGTCCCCGAGCAGGTTGAGTGCTTTGTTCCTCGTCAACATTCTGAGCAACTCTTCCTCGTCCACGAGAACCTCTTCCTCGTCCCCGAATAGCCGTGGAAGGCCCAACTCTTCTCAAAGCCTCTAACTCTTGCCTCAATTTGGCATTCTCAACCTCTAAAAATGAGAATCCTTCATCGGTGATCGGTACCAAGGCAGTGGAAGATGAAGCTGCAGACTTATACTGCGCCAACTCTTTCTGCAAATTATTATTCTCTTGCTCCAGCAGCTCGGCAATCTGTCTGCATGCTTCGACTTCACCCTTTAGGGTTCTCTCTCTCACTTCATAGCCAGCAATCATCTTGTCATAACCTGTTTCAGCACTAAGTTGTTTGAGTTTCTTCTCATACCCTTCATGCAAAAGAACTAAAGACTCTTTATACTGCTGCTGAAGTTCATCGAGAGTACCTTGCAAGTCTTCAATCATTTCGTAATAAGCCACATTGTTGGCTACAGCACGATCAAGAAGACATTTCAAGTATTGATATGCCTCCACTGCTTGATCTGAAGCATCATGACCAAGGATATCAGCAATTTCTGATGCACTCAGGTCAGTATGGCCAGCTTTAAAATATGCATGGCATTGCTGCATCAGTTTTGTATCATTGGCAGACAACAATTCCATTCTAGCCATAAACTAGTAAAGAAGAGAAGGCAAGAGTTAATAAAAGAAGCAGACAGAACATCAACAACATAGAGGAACAAAAAGGTGTTTTTTATTACATCATCAAAAGGAGTACAGCGTTCAGAATACAGAGTACAAGTAAAAGAAAATAAAATAGATACCGAACAACTTCACACCTTTTCCTTGTCTCCCAAGACTTTCTCGGGAGGCTGGGACGAGGAGCTCGGTGGAAACAACAATTTGGTCGGCTGGAGTTGGAACTTGTTCAGGAGGAGCAGGCAAAGATGAAATCTCCTCAGTAACTGTCTGAATAGGTTGGGAAGCAAGGACTTGATCACCCACTGTCATTGAAGACTCCTCGGATGCAGCTTTGTCTTCTTCCTCATCTTCAATTACATGAGGGGGGCCAGGAAGATGTTGTTGAAATAGCTCAGAGTCTTCGATAACCTTCAATTCTTGCAGGACAGCAACCCAACCATCTCGGAAGTATTTTAAACTCCCATACTGTACCTGGGTCATCATGGCTGCTACCCCCTGTCCCATCCTTTATCCCAACCGGTACGAAAAGATTTTTTCACAACCACTTTTCTTTTCATTCTCTCCAAGGAGAGCTTCTCGGATAGAAGATCCTCGGAGGCTTTCAACTTGGCCTCCACCTCCTCCTTCTGGCGATTTGCTTCTCGCAGAAGGGTTAGCTCTTCCTCAGCCAATTTCAACTTATTTTCAAGCTCCCCAAAGCTTGTGAGCTTCTCAACATATTTTTTATTCTCTCTCTCCAAGTCTTTCACCTTATTTCCGAACTGCACCTTCTCTGCCTCAGATGCAGCCAACTTCTTCTCCCATTCACCCCTATCCTCGTCATATTTCTGACGAGAATCCTTCAAAGATTGGGCCAAGCTCTGTAAAGCATCCTCTACTCCAGACGAGGAGCTAGAAGCCTTGATCGCTTCATCTTTCTTCACTATGGTGTTAAAGCAACTCACCAGCTGGAAAAAGAAGAAAATAATGATAAGTCATTGCAGAGATACTTGTATTGATGGAAAGAAAGAAAAATTCAGGATAAGAGAAATTTACTAAAGCAATATGACGCGTATCTAGGGATGTCAACATATCTCTAGACATGTTTTCCTCAATTCCTTGGACTTCAGGAATGGTCCAAGTCTTTACCCAGCTCATTGCAGAACTCGGGGGAATAATAGTTGGAACACCAGCTCCACTAGCTTGGAGCTAGGGAATGGTTTCAGAAAAACTGACCAAGGAGGATTTCTTCAGTCTCCTCGGTGGCACTTCAACAGTTTCAACCAAAGAAGATCTTTTGGTTGGGGAAATAGTGATCACTTCCACAAGTGCATCCTTCTTACTAGGAGCCACTGGGGGCTTCTCGGCAGCCTTCTGAGGAGCAACAGAAGTGGTGGCATCTACTTTCTTTGTCCCCTTTTGGACATCATTCTTGTTTCTTTTACCCTCTCCAGCAGAGGCAGTCTCCTCAAAGATAACAGGAACTCTTCTTTTGCCCATTTTCTGACTCAGAGGAATGTGAGAGTCTGGTGAAGAATCCTCAGAAGCTGGCAATGGTTCACTAATGCTGACCACAGGACGAGCAGTAAAGGATGATGTATAGCTCCTGTACTGCAATAAGTATGAAGCAGACCTGACGTGCTCGTCTGCAACTTTCTGATGCAAACTCCAGATATGTTTCAAATGCTTGATATTAATTTCTGATTCTTTTGGAGTTTTTCTCTTGCTGTCAACTGCAAACAAATACATATTGAAATGTCAATCATGCATTTATTCAAACATAATGAAATCCTAGTTTCAGAAATAAAACAAAATGAAAATAACCTATCCCATTGCCATATGGAGGGCATTTGGGACCTTCATATACTTCGTCTCCAACCAAAGGGGCATGTGTCCAATTTTTGATAACTACCCCATGTTCAAAATAATCCCTATTAGCATCAGGGAGATTGACTACTAAAGCCCTATTCAAAAATCTAGTTTTTAAATAATAAACATTGTCTAGAACAGCCCATCTATAACACTACATAATCTCAGGAATTCCTATACGAGTCCCATGAGTTTGATTTAACCTATGCACCCCATTAACTATTATCCATGTGTTTGGGGCTATTTTTGCAGGAACAAGATCGAAATAATGACAGAACTCTAAACACAAGGGGCTTGGTGGAAAAGAAAATCCACATTCAGCAATAAAAAGGCTGGGGAACCAATGTCCCTCAGCCAAACGAAAATAATTTGAAGGCTCAGAAAGATCCTCCAAAGTTACCCAAGATGGAATAGAGAAATCAGAACGGAATTTCTCAAGAGATTCAATAATATAAACCATGGTGAATAAAAGAAATGAAGAAGAAGGAAGAAGATCTTACAGGAAAAATGGGAGATCTGTTGACAACGAATGAAAACAAGGATGAACGCACAAGAGAAAGAAAGACTATGGAAAACTCGAAAGCAGAAATTGGAAAAGGTAGAAGACGGTGATATTGTCTATGAAGTTTAAATACTTTGCCTTGGGAAACGGCGAAAGAAATGATTACAAAAAGGAAACTATTACGCTACCGGCGGCTAAAAGGACAAAAAGTACACGAAGATCGAAGCGCTTATAAAAATGCAAAAAGGCGGATTCTGCAAATTTGGAAGGAAATTTAAATACAAAGAAAATGCTCCTAAAACCCAGGAAGGTCATTTATATTGCCATATACCGAGAAAGAATGTTCCATACTCCTTAAAGTTCGAAATATGAAACATTGGGGGCTTCTGTTGATACCAAAATTAGTATGCTGATATGGACGAATAATAAGAAGACACATGTCAATCTACGTGGCACAAATACTCACTCCGAGCAACAGGTATACTCCGAGGAACTCCAGTTCTCCGAGGAACTCCAATGCTCCGAGGAACTCTTGAACGATGAGCAACTAAGGCGGTTCGAGCTGCATCTCGACCACAGCATTGATTGCCAGATAATCAACAGTTCAACTATTCATTGAATGCTTATCATCTTGACGCACACGCTTGAAGAGCATTAAATGAATTACCCTTTCATATGTATATCATTTAATGTATCACCCTTTCAGATTATAGCCTCAAGGCTATAAATACATTGTATTACCCTCATTCAAGGGGATCGGAATTTTCTTGATAGTACTTGTAATCGAGAATTCCCAAACACTCAGCAATAACATAACAGTGGACGTAGGCCATTCATATAAGGCTGAACCACTTTAAAATATTTTATCTCATTTATTTATCTGTGATTGAATTATTAGAGTAATCTAATTTTTTACATCAACAGATTGGCGCCGTCTATGGGAACGACTGTTGTTATCGTTTTCCACTAAAAATCATTCATCATCAATGGCGGATAATCCAGAATCTAGCAATCGAAATGCTGGAAATGCTGGAAATCCTCCAAATCCCTCTGCACCTCCAGATCTGGCAGGAATTATGACGAATCTGGCTCAAGGACAAACCGCCATGCAAGAAACAATGCGGCAACTCATACAAACTCTTCATGGCGGTGCACCTGCACATTCGGGACAACGAAGTGGTCAGAGGCAAACTTATTTACTTTCTTCACGATCCAGGCGTACTGAATCATATCGTAATGAGGAATCTAATGATTTCTCTTATCAACCTGGGCGAACTTCGTCAATACGGGCTACAGATACTGAGCAACGTATCACTCTCTCTAGAGAGAGACCCAGTGCTTTGGAAAGATTGAGCAGGGCATCTCCTTTCAGCCAATTAGGCCCTAGGAGGAATAGGAGTCCACCTAAGACCATGTCGAGGAGTTTTCGACAACCATCAGATCTAAGAGAAGGATCAGCACAATCACGACCAATTGCTCGTCAAGATAGATCTCAGGAAGCCACGTCAGAACAATCAATTGCTCGAACTAATAAGCCCGAGGAAGGAAATGATGCGTGGAAGGGTTCCATTCAGCGGTTGGAGGATAGATTGGGAGAAATGGCTAAGGCAAAAAATCCCCTACTACACATTTAATTGCAATAAACAACTTGCCTTGATTATAGTAGGGTCTGATTTCGTGTTGATGGAGATGGTTTAATGTTTCTTTCTTTAAATCCTTACTCCTTATATGTTTAGGATGTAAGATTAAGGTCCAATTCTTCAAGAACACCTCTCAAGCTTTGAAAATTGGTTTATCCTTTCTTTCTAATGGCTTCCTTTGGGTTTAACTGTTTCTACCCTAGCCTTAAGTCTTAAACATCAGATATACACTTAGAAACTCCAAATGACCAAAATTCCCCCAAATGGTGTCGGCTGGGTCTAAAATTGACCCGAGACCCAAACTATACTCTCGGGTATACTATTCCGACTATTTCAACCCTTTCAGAATCATCCCTGAACTCTAAATTATCATTCGATTCACTAACAATATATTTCTCATTTCCCATTTCATAATAGTCTACACGCGACTCTCGGTGAGATAAAATAAAATATGCACATATCACTTGTTATGTCGTATAACACTAATCATCAATTATTTACTATTCACACTAATCATCAATTATTTATTATTCACATAGTCGGGTACACTATTCCGACTATCTCTCGATTAATATTTAATAATCACATTTATTATTTAATCACCTTAAATTACTTCACTCGCGTAATTTGAATAAAACATATTTTCTTAATTAATTTCTGAATTAATTAAATTATATATACGCAGAAATACGGGGTATTACATACTCCCCCCCCTTACAAAGGGATTTTGTCCCCAAAATTAGGACATACCCGCGGTGAATAACTCTGGATACTATTCTCGCATGTCATTCTCCCGCTCCCATGTCGACTCATCAGTATTGTCGTGTCCCCACTGAACTCGCACTAGTGGTACCACCTTGGATCGCAGTTTACGCTCACTATGATCCAGAATAGCCACGGGTCTCTCCTCGTACGAGACATCTGACTATAAGTCAACCTCCTCGAGTGGAATGTGCCAGAAGGCCCTCTCGCTCCTCCTGTACTTCTTCAGTGATGACACATGGAATACATCATGTGTTCGCTGAAGATGCTCTGGAAGTCCCAGCCTATATGCTACCGGTCCCACTCTTTCTATAATAGGAAACGGTCCCACAAATCTCGGTGCTAACTTCCCTCGCTTGCCAAATCTCATAATCCCCTTCATAGGAGATACTCGAATCAACACCTGGTCGCCAACATCTAGCTCCAAATTTCTGTTGTCGGCATCGGCATAAATCTTATGCCTATTTTTATCTATCCGAATACACCCTCGAATCAACTCAATCTTGACAGTAGTCTCCTGAATCATCTCGGGTCCTAACAACTTGTTGTCCCCCACCTCCAACCAGCAAGCGGGCGAACGATAAGGCCTTCTGTATAATGCCTTAAACGGTGCCATACCGATAGTAAATTGGTAAGAGTTGTTATATGAAAACTCTACCAATGGGAGGTATCTCTCCCACCCCCACCAAAATCTAGGATGCACATCCTCAATATATCTAATTTACCCTCTCAGTCTGCCCATCTGTCTGCGGGTGGTATGCCGTACACAACCGTAAATCTGTGCCCATGGCTTCCTGAAAGCTCTACCAGAAGTGCGACACAAAATTTTTATCTCTATCAGACACAATATTAATCGGGACTTCGTGCAGCTTAACAATATCTTAAATGAATAACTACGGATACTGAATAACACAAAAATTTTATCTCTATCATTTCGTGCAGCTTAACTGTCAAGAAATGAGCCACCTTGATCAGCTGATCCACTATCACCCATATGGAATCGTGACCCCTCTGCGACATAGGTAGCCCGGTAATAAAGTCCATCAATATGCTCTCCCACTTCCATATGGGAATCTCAAGTGGCTATAATATCCCCGAAGGCCTCTGATGGTCAACTTTCACAAGCTGACAAGTAACACATCTTGAGACAAACTCTGTTATATCTCTAGTACTGTCTCCTCATATCCTAGTACATCTTATCCTCATTGGGATGTACCATAAATCTAGAACCATGAGACTCAGTTATAACTGCATGTCTCAAATCCTCGTCCTCAGGCACTACCAATCTCCCATTAAAACGCATGCCTCCCTCTGAGCTGACAGAGTAGGACTTTGCACCCTCAGATAATAACTATCGTACCATATCCTGACATAACGAATCCTCTGTTTGTGCCCTCACTATCCGCATAATGACCTCGGGAGTGATAGTCATAACTGCCATATATGCTCTGGCAACCTCATCTGTCTGTCGAAGCTCACTCCGATTCTCTTTCCATTCCTCCGCTAAAATTTTCAATAGGTCGTCGGCTCAACGCGTCAGCTGCCACGTTAGCCTTTCCAGGATGATACTCTATATTAAACTGGTAGTCTTTCGTGAATTCCATCCACCGCCTCTGTCTCATATTCAGATCCTTCTATGTGAAGAGATACTGAAGTGACTTATGATCCGTGAACAATGCGAATTGCTCCCTTAGTAGATAATGTCTCCATATCCTCAATGCAAAAATGATCGCTGCTAACTCGAGGTTGTGGTTGGGTAGTTATTCTCTTGGGGATTTAGGTTTCGAGATGCATAAGCTATTGCCCTCTCTTCTTGCTGTAACACACCCCCAAGTCTCTGTAAGGATGTGTCAGTATAGACCCGGTACTCCAAACCTCCCCTAAGCAAAGCAAGTATTGGCGCAGATATCAATCGGTCCTTTAAATCGTCAAAAGCCAACTGACAATGGTCGCTCCACACGAATAGTACGCCCTTACGAGTCAAGTTCGTTAAAGGCCCAACAATCTTTGAGAACCCCTTAATGAAGCGATGGTAATATCCGACCAACCCTAAGAAGCTGTAAATCTCGGTAGGTGTCGTGGGATGCCCCCACTCCCTTACTTCCACTACCTTACTCGGATCAAAGCTATGCCCCTGTAGGACACAATGTGGCCTAAAAACTGTACCTCCTGAAGCCAAAATCCACACATAATAAATTTGGCGTACAGATGATGGTTCCGTAACATCTGTAGAATCATACGTAAGCGCTCAGCATGCTCCTCCTCTGTACGTGAGTACACAAGGATGTCATTGATAAAAACTATCACAAACTGATACAGAAACTCCCTGAATACTCTATTCATGAGATCCATGAACACCGCAGGTGCATTGGTGAGCCCAAATGACATCACCCTTACCTCATATGACCCGTACCGTGATAAAAAAATGGTCTTGGATACATCCTCCTCTCGGATGCGCAACTGGTGATATCCGAATCTCAAATAAATCTTTGAGAAGTAAGAAGCACCTCTCAACTGATCAAACAAGTCATCGATCCTAAATGACAGATACTTATTCCGTATCGTCACCTTGTTCATCTCCCTGTAATCCACGTATAAATAAAGCGAACCATCCATCTTCTTCACAAACAACACCGGAGCACCCCAAGACAATGTACTACGCCGAATGAAACCCTGACCCGAGAGTTGCTGAATCTACTCTATCAACTCCCGCATCTCTAAAGGAGCCATGAGATATGGTGCTCTAGCAATAGGTCTCGTTCCCGGTGCGAAGTCGATGAAAAACTCTATTTCCTGACTCGGTGGTAGCCCGGGTATGTTCTGAAATACGTCCTCGAACTCCCTTACTATTGGAATCGAGTCTAAAGGTAACACTTTCTCCTACTAGGTCTCCTCCTCAATACAGTGTATATGAGTGTGCAATCCTCCCTTAAGCAGAGGCATCTCCACTAGGAACATCTCCTGCCCTGGGATGGCGAACACTATTGTCCTGTCATAGCAATCTACCATCACTCGATGACTTGCCAACCAATCCATGACTAGAATCACGTCATACCCCTCAATGTCTAACACTAAGAGGTTCGCCTCCAGACTCAGTCTCCCAATCAAGATATCGACTCCTCTATATATCGAATGTATCAACGAACCTCTACCAATCAGTGACTCGACACACATAAGAAGACTCCTGGCTATCTCTAATAAGCCAGCGACTTATGAAAATCTAGTCTTAATAAATGAATGAGATTTCCCAGTATCAAATAGAATCCTACCCTCAAACTTATGAATAGAAAATATACCCTCTACTGCAAGCGGCGCCTATGGTGCTGGAGGTATCGATGAACGTTGTATACATGCCCGTAGTATATCTGGACCTATTACTGATGTGTGACTGGTACTGGTGCTGGAGTTACTGGAACCTGCTGCCCTTGTTGGGCATCCTACCACTGTGGCCTATCACGCTGTGGATAAGCCCTACTCTTGTGACCCTGTTGGTCACATATGAAACACTGACCCTAGAAATGTCTCTATTCCTAGCCCTATTGGACCTGACGTTGACCCTGCTGGACTCCCCCTGATTCCCTTGCCCCTAACGACCCCGAGGAACCTACTACTGCTGGGGACCTTGCTGGCCCTGCCTAAATCCCCCGTTGGGTCGGTAACCTCCAAATCTAAATCTCTTGGCAGAGTTCCCCCTATCGAGAATCCTACCCCTGCTGACTCGTTGTCTGTTGTTGCTTGGGTGGTGCCCCACTACTACTGCTCCCCCCCAGCCTTGACCTACTGGCTAGACTCACCTTTCTTGCTCCCTTTCACATGGAAGCGATGATACTAATAATATAACAGTGCGGCATTGATGACGTTAGTGTAATTCATCAATGCAAGGTTACTAATCAAATGTTGCCTGATCCTCCGGGCCAAGCCATCCATAAATTTAGATTTCTTACTCTCCTCATTGCTCACCTCATCTGGCACAAAGTTTGCCATATCGGTAAACTCCTTCTCATAGTTCGCCACTGAACGGTCACCCGGACATACCTCCCCAAACTCCCTCCTCATTTTTGATTCAACTATAGGCAGGAAGTACTTGCGATCAAACTGCACCCAGAACTCCGAAATCATCATCAAGTCCCTCTCCTCAGTGGTGGTCACTGACTCCCACCACTGCAAGGCTGCCCCTGCTAGCTTGAAGGTGGCTAACATCTATCTTTGAACCTCACTACAGTCTAACATGCGGAAATGGAGCTGAATGTTCTTCTTCCATTAGCATGCCTCCACTACATCCGTACCGCCCCGAAAATCGAGTGGGGTGGACATTCTGGAAGGTCTCCCTGATGCTATGGGTTGCCCTTGCCGGGCCTGAATAGCTAGTCTTACAGGTTGCTGTGCCTGAGGCTGAGGGAAGTGGGCTACCATGGTCCTCATATCTGTCTCAACGGCCTGTGCTACTACCACCACCACCTGAGTAGTGGAAATCATCTCTGGTGGTGGTTTGACCAGGTGCTCCTGAGGATCCTCCCAAACCTCATCTCTGGATGCTGCCCTCTCGGCTCGCTCACTCCTCGATAGTATTCTGAAATATAATTTAAATTGTATAAGTACACAATTTATACATAATTCTAATAGCAGGAGAACGATATCTTAAGGACGCAAAGATGAAACAACAGTCCTAACAATAGGGCTCTATGTCAAAATAATGATACGTTGAAATCGTTGTAAGCCGTATAGATCCTGTGGACACTAAAACCTGATGCTCTGATACCATCTGTGAGACCCCGCCTAAGTAAACATTAGGCGATCAGTCCTTTATTAAATTAAAACTAGTTTCTCATATGGTCCATTCTTAGCATCACTGTCGAAAACTTTTAATTACTAACCACTTAAGTGAGATTAGGCTGGTGCCAAATATTATCTTTCTTTAAAACAGATAAGTCTAAAAATGGGGAAAACTAAATTAACCAATCACAATATACTAGAGTTCAACCATCACAATATATAAAAGAATAAAGGTTTGCTGAATAAACCATCGAGCAAAATTCAAAACCAAATATTCCATAATAACAAAAGAACTAAAATGACTGAAAACTACCAATGGACAATATGCCCATACATGGAATATAAAAATGAGATCTTACACTAGATCTGAATGAAGGAATTGTCTAATTAAATCCTATTTGCATCCACAGTGCTACAACTCCAAATCCATGGAATGAAGTCACGCTTGGCGTCCCTGTGGCTGGACACCTGAAAGGATTTTAAAAATATTTTTCACAGCAAGAGTTAGTACTCAAAACATTTTGAAAATATTTAGTAAGAGTTTATCACAATATAAAATTGGTTATCGATTACATATGTTAGGTTCACGTACACTCTCTTAAGTTTCCTCACCTCTCGTCTATAGTGCACGCCTAACGTTCTATACTTATCCCACTTATCTATACTACTCAAGCTAACTAAACTAAAGTATTCACCTGAAATTATCTACACATCTAAGTTTCTGTACCACCCATACAGTACATTAATTTTATTAACATCTCTCAGGTGTTAATTAACAACATAAGTAACATTCTTCACGTGTTATCTTTTAAATCACTACATTAAGTTTCTCCGCTTAATTTATTCTTTTAAATATACGCTATCTAACTGTCTACTGTCTCACATAAGTAGATAAAATGCACGGTATATATATATATATATATATATATATATATATATATATATATATATATATATATATATATATATATATATATATATATATATATATATATATATTCCCACACAATATATACAAATACACATATATCACCATAATATCCTCGTATCACACATTAAGGATTCATTGGTTCGGATATTCCTTCGACCTCAATTCATCATGTCATTTACATTGATCCGGATAGCCCTCGACCCTAATGTAAATGCTATATATATGTATATTGGTCCGGATGTTCCCTCGACCCCAATATTATTTATGTTCGATATGGTCTAGATAGTCCTCGACCCTAAATCGAACTTCCATGTATTGGTCTGAATGTTCCCTCGACTCCAATACCTCTAATATAATTTAGGCATTCACACTGCCTAAGTATTCATATGATAGCTATGCACTAAACCTAGGTATTCACACTTGTACGTAGTATTTTTCTCTCGTATACTCACCGTACTAAATTTCTTTTACGAATGATTTCAATTATCGTATTAATGAGTATTCACACAACTCTAAGGGTTTTAATTACCCTTTATAATTTTTAGTAGTTAAGCCTAACTCACCCTAGTGGTCCATTTCATAAATTTAATTCCCAATTCCTCGTAGATAATTATCTTTCTCTCAGATAATTTACGACACGACATTAACCCAATTTCATTCTCTTCTTAATCCTCTCTAGAAGACTAAACTATACCCCTATCGTAAGCCTACTATAATATATTAATCTCCCAATATTACCTTACCAAAGTCCTAAATAATTTTATAACAATGACTTAAGGAGTTAAGGCAAAAAGGGAATTTTTTATATATTTTCTGGGATCCGGATCGATTTGCCCCAGACCGGTTCCTTTCTATCCTGGTCGGTTTGCCCCGGATCGGATCCTTTTTATCCATACCGGTTTTCCTCGGATCGGTTCCCTTCCTTCACTTCATCTTCTTCATTTTGCAGGTGCGTTATTCACCATTTATACACCTCTAAATTCCGTGATTCTCCACGAAACTTCAAACCAATTGTCCCAAACTCTTCCCACGTGTATTAGGACTATTTCGAACGCAAGTTTTGCATCAAAACATTACGAATAACATTCAAGAATGGATTCAATCATCTAATCCTCAAGAACCCTAGGTTTTTATGTTCTTTCACCATCACACATCAAAAACCGAAATTTAACTCGTTTTAATTATCATATCTTCTATGATATCAATTCCCCTATAGGAGTAAATCACTCTACGTGCAAATTCCTTTACCAACATGCATCAAATTTATTATTTTTCTCCCAAGAACATGGATTTAATCAAAACTATTATCAAAACCCTATGCATTGGCATTATAACTACACATTTAATTATAATAAACAACTTGCCTTGATTATGGTAGGGTCTGATTTCATGTTGATGGAGGTAGTTTGATGTTTCTCTCTTCAAATCCTTACTCCTTAAATGCTTAGGATGCAAAATTAAGGTCCAATTCTTCAAGAATATCTCTCAAGCTTTGAAAATTTGTTTCTCCTTTCTCTCTAATGGCTTCCTTCGGGTTTAACCATTTCTAACCCTAGCCTCAAGTCTTAAACATCAGATATAACCCTTAAGAATTTCGTAGGTCTCTTACCCTCTATTTGCAAATGACCAAAACGCCCCCAAATGGTGCCGATTGGGTCTAAAATTAACCCGGGACCCAAACTATATGCCCAAGTACACTATTACGACCCTTTCGAAATCATTCGTGACCTTTAAATTACAATTCGAGTCACTAAAAATTTGTTTCTCATTTTCCACCTCAAAATAGTCTACATGCGACTCTCGGTGAGATAAAATAAAATATGCACATATCACTCGTTATGTCGTATAACACTAATCATCAATTATTTACTATTCACACTTAGTAAATATTATATCATAATATTAATCAGTATCTATCTCTCGCTTAATATTTAATAATCACATTTATTATTTAATCACCTTAAATTACTTCACTCGCGCAATTTAAATAAAATATATTGTCTCGATAATTTTTGAATTAATTAAATTATAAATACGCAGAAATATGAGGTATTAGAGATGCCTAATTTCGGGGCCCTTAAAAGAGCCCAGAATACTATCCGGAATGGCCCAAAATCTCTTTTAAGGGTATACCTACGCCCATGACAATTTTAATGCGATAAAAACACATAATCAAACACCAGTATCGCCCCAGAGTCTAGTTTAAATGATACTAACCACAATACATAGTAAGATCTCACGGTGTCAATAAAATGACACACATAATTATTCTACGCGTACACAATTTCAATTACCATCTAAATTGTGTCAAATTATTATTGCTAAGCGATACAAGTAATAATTATTTCCATGTATTAATTTATTAATCACGTAATAAATAATAATTATAGTTCGTGAAAATAAGGAGTTTTACATTCTTCCCCCTAATAAAGGAATTTTGTCCTCGAAATTTGCAAAAGCACAATGTCAATACAAAATCCATACAAATATCGTGGGATTATACATAATTAGTCTGTACCCGTATCCCATGAGATAAAAGAAAAAGGCTCACATACGTCTACCATATTGTGCTACGGTTGGGATGCCCATATATCTGATACCACGTGTACAGACGCACCAACATCACACACTTAACACATATACATCCAAAATCCAACCCTACATACCATGTATAACTTTAAAGTAAAAGTATACTCGAATACCCTACTAATCGCAACTCAATGGTTCTTAGAGATTTCCCCATTTATTCAACTAGTGATGCGAATGTTCTTAAGTGCTCTAGATGATTCACTGATTGGACCCGCTGGTCCTAACCTTAGAATGTCTTGTCACTCGATGTGTTACCTCTTCACATAGGCAACGCCTAACGTAATAATCAAATGTCCTAGTACCCCAAACGTCTCTCAACTCCCAATATTTATTAATATTCGTGCGTGGAATATCTCACAAGCTAAATCCAAACAAGGAACTCTCCTGATACATCATTGCCCATATCAGTTGGTTATCGAGATTCATTGGCCCAAGACCAAACACGAAATAATGCGCTAACCACATAAATCTCAACTTGTGATAATTCTAACAAAAGGACCACCCCTTCCAAAAGTCATACCAAACCCTTTAATTTAATCAATCCAATAACGTTAAAACATCATTGTTGATGTAAAAAATTAGATTATCTCTAATTATTAAATCACAGATAAAATAAATAAGACAAAAGAATTTTTAAAGTGGTTCAGCCTTAAAAGAATGGCCTACGTTCACTGTTTTTGTTATTGCTGAGTGTTTAAGGAATTCTCGATAACAGGTTTTTACCAAGAAATTCCAAGTCCCCTTACAATGAGGATGATACAATGTATTTATAGCCCTGAGGCTGTACACGTGAAAGGATCATACATAGCTGTCCAATAAGCGTATACATCTGTATGATAATAATCAGCATTTAATGCGCATTTAATTCTCTTAATTGTCTGATAATAAATACTTTGATTGAGGTACAGCTCGGACCGCCTAAGCTGCTCGGACCGCCTAAGTATCTCGGTATCCATAAATTGCTCGGTGCAGTAAAGTTCCTCGGAGAGCACCTACTGCTCGGAGTATCTGAATTGGTCGGGGAAATTGAGTTCCTCGAAGTCAAGATGTTGTTCAGAAGTGCTTGTTATTGCCACGAAGATTGCCACGTGTCTCCACTTAATTGAGCCATGTCAGCAGATTAAATTTGGTATCAACAGAAGCCCCCAATGTTTCACAATTCGAGAATGAGGAGTGTGGAACATTCTTCTCAAAATATAGCGGGATTAAATGGTCATCCTGAATTTTAGGAGTGTTTTCTTCGCATTTATTTTTCTTTTTGAATTCATAGAATCAGGCTTTTCGAATTTTTCTAACTGCTTCGATCTCCGCGCCCTTTTTGTCCTTTGAGCCGCCGGTAGCATAAACGTCTCCCTTTGCAATCATTATTTTTACTTTTTCCCAGTTGGTAACTTATTTCAATACAATTCTGAAGAAGGACGAAGCCATCAAGGCATCTATCTCCTCTGGTGGTGTAAGAGAGGCTTTTGTAGGTCTGACGCAGTCTTTAAAAGATTATCGTCAGAAGTATGTCGATGATAAAGCTGCTTGGGAGAAACAGCTTAATTTCATCAAGCAAGAGAGGGATCAAGCTGTTGAAGTCTCCAAGGGGTTGGAGAAGAAAATAAAAGACTTGGAGGAGAATAATAAATAGCTCGAGGGGAAGCTCCAAAATGCTGGAGAGCTTGAAAGTAAGCTCAAGTCTGCTGAGGAAGAGTTAAACAGGCTTCGTGAAGTAGGTCGCCAGAAAGAAGAAATGGAGAATAAATTAAAGTCTTCCGAAGAACTTCTGTCTGAGAAGCTTTCGTCGGAGAAAGTGAAAAGAAAATTGGCTGTGAAAAAGTCCTTCAGTGCTGGCTGGGACAAAGGTTGGAATAAGGGTTTGGCTGCCATGGTCTCACAAATAGAGTATGGCAGCCTCAAATACTTCAGGGATGGTTGGGTGGATGCTCTGACAGAGATAAATGTCGATGAGAACTCCAACCTGTTTCAGCGACACATTACTGCCCCCCCTCCTACTCCCGGGGAAGAAGAAGAGGACGAAGCTGCCCCCGAGGAATCTTCTATGTTGGTTGGGGATCAAGTACCTACTGTTGAACTTCGCTACGAACAGCCCCAACCAACTATTACTCCTACCGAGCAGCTCCAGTTAACCAACATTTCAGCCTAGCAGCTTCCAGCACCTACCAAGCAACCTTCTGTGCCATCCGAGCAACCTTCTTCTTTGTCCCAGCCTCCCGAGAAAGTTTTGGGAGACAAGGAGAAGGTTTAGAGTTGTTTGGACTTTTCTCTTTATTTTATTTTCTTTGTCAAATATAACTCTGAACTATGTACTTCTCTTTTATGAGGCAATAAAATTTAAAATTTTGAATCATACTGTTGATTCTCTTCTGCTTGCTCTATTTGTAATCTTATTGATTCTTGCTATCTCTTCCTTTTACTAGTTTATGGCCAGGATGATATTGTTATCTGCTCATGATACAAAATTGTTGAGATAATGCAATGGATACTTCAAAGCTGGTCATACAGATATGATTGAAGCTCAAATTATTGATATCCTCGGTCCAGGTGCTTCAGAGCAAGCAGTCGAAGCCTACCAGTACTTAAAGTGTCTGCTCGACCGGGTAGTGGCTAATAATGTAGCATATTATGAGATGATTGAAGACCTCAAGGGTACTCTCGAGGAGCTTCAACAATAATACAAGGAGTCTACAACCCTTTTGCACCAGGGATATGAGAAGAAGTATCAACAACTAAATGCTGATAAGGGATATGATAAGTTGTTCGCTGCTTACGATGTGAGGGAGAGAACTTTGAAGGCCGAGGTCGAAGAGCACAAGCAGATAGCTGAGTTGTTGGAGCAGGAAAATAATAACCTGCGAGGAGAGGTGTCTTAGTTGAAATTTGTAGCGTCTTCCTCGAACGCTTTGGTCCGTATCAATGACGAGGGTTTCTTTTTCTTGGAGGTTGAAAATGCCAATTTGAGAGACGAATTGGAAACCTTGAAGAGAGCTAGTCATTCTACCCCTGCTCGTGGACGAGCAAGAGGTTCTCGGGGATGAGCAAGGGCTTCTCGGCTTACTATTGAAGTGGCAAGAACTCAAGCTTCTCTGGAAAATCAAGCAGTTCAGTTAGTTGCGAAGAATAAAGCTCTGGCAGAGATGTCCAGGAAGATCCGAAATCTGGACGAGCAGCTCTCTGCACAAAAGTCTGCCTTGGAGAGTAAAGAACTCTTTGTAAAAAATCTTCATGAGCAGCTGGAAAGGTTGACTTATCAATTCCACAAGCAGCCCAGAGAGTTCTGGATGGCTGGTTATAATGAGGCTCTCTACCATCTAGATGATCGGATCCAAAATGCAAATAATGAGGGTTACAAACAAGGGTGGTTGAATGCCTTGGGTGTGCTGCAATTAGAACAGGGTCACTATTTATGGGATTACTATAATCCTGGGTTGCTCTACCTGCCAGTGCCACCATTCAAACTCGACATGAGCTGGATTCCTGCTCGGGCAATCCCTCAGTGTTTGATTTCCAAATATCTTGGCGACTACAGTCTCCATTCCAATGTTGAGATATCTCGCCCAGAGCACCTACTCGATCGGCCATAAGTGATGAACATCAGGATGCTCAATAACCTTAATTTCATAAATTCCCCTTATGCCTTAGACGATCCTCCTGCTGGCGAGGAACCTGTTTCAAAAGCAGAGGGGAAGAAACCAATAGAATAGGAATCTTGATGTAATAATTAATATGTATTTCATTCTCAATGTATTTTGTTTTGAATTTAATGAAAAACTTCTATTTTTCTTTGCAATCTTGATTGCATTGTCTTGTAGGTATTTTGTAAAACACTTTACTTATTTACTAATGAATGTGCATGTATATCTGTTAAAAAGATAACAACATTGTGTTATTTGTCGATCAACTAAAGTTGGTGAAAACTTATTGTCGACTATCCTGAATTTGTGATAATCATTTGACGATTAACCAAAATGGATGATATTTTGTTTCTTGACCAACTTGGTGGTAATTTGAAATGTTACAAGTATTAAAATTTTTGCTTGATCACTTTTTAATTCTAAGCCATTAGTTGACTTTTATCACATAATCCTTCTTTGTTTAATAGAAATATTCCCGACCAACCGGAGTTGGTGGATTTTCTTCCCAATCAACCGGAGTTGGTATTCCTGAAAAATATTTTTTATTCCCGACCAACCGGAGTTGGTAGATTTTCTTCCCAACCAACCGGAGTTGGTATTTCTGGGAAATATTCTTTATTCCCGACCAACCGGAGTTGGTGGATTTTCTTTCCAACCAACCGGAGTTGGTGGATTTTCTTTCCAACCAACCATAGTTGGTATTTCTGGGAAATATTTTTATTCTCGACCAACCGGAGTTGGTGGATTTTCTTCCCAACCAACCATAGTTGGTATTTCTGGGAAATATTTTTATTCCCGACCAACCGGAGTTGGTGGATTTTCTTCCCAACCAACCGGAGTTGGTATTTCTGGGAAATATTTTTTATTCCCGACCAACCGGAGTTGGTAAATTTTCTTCCCAACCAACCAGAGTTGGTATTTCTGGGAAATATTCTTTATTCCCGACCAACCAGGGTTGGTGGATTTTCTTCCCAACCAACCGGAGTTGGTATTTCTGGGAAATATTTTTACTCTCGACCAACAGGAGTTGGTGGATTTTCTTCCCAAGCAACCGTAGTTGGTATTTCTGGGAAATATTTTTATTTCTGACCAACCGGAGTTGGTATTTTTGGGAAATATTTTTTATTCCCGACCAATCGGAGTTGGTATTTCTGGGAAATATTTTTTATTCCCGACCAACCGGAGTTGGTGGATTTTCTTCCCAACCAACCGTAGTTGGTATCTATGGGAAATATTTTTATTCTCGACCAACCGGAGTTGGTGGATTTTCTTCCCAACCAACCGTAGTTGGTATTTCTGGGAAATATTTTTTATTCCCGACCAACCGGAGTTGGTGGATTTTCTTCCCAACCAATCGGAGTTGGTATTTCTGGGAAATATTCTTATTCCCGACCAACCGGAGTTGGTGGATTTTCTTCCCAACCAACCGGAGTTGGTATTTCTGGGAAATATTTTTATTTCCGACCAACCGGAGTTGGTGGATTTTCTTCCCAACCAACCGTAGCTGGTATTTCTGGGAAATATTTTTCTTCACGACCAACCGAAGTTGGTGGGTTTTCTTCCCAACTAATCGAAGTTGGTGGGTTTTCTTCCTAACCAACCGTAGTTGGTATTTCTGGGAAATATTTTTCTTCCCGACCAACCGGAGTTGGTGGATTTTGCAAAAGGAGAGAATTGGGTGGAATATTCACATTTTATTCATACTGAAGAAACTGCATTACATGAGGGTTTACATTACTGATAATATTTGCTCAGATGCTCTGCATTCCATGCATTCTTAAACTCCTCCCCTTCTAAAGTTTCTATTCTGTAGGTTCCTGGTCGAACAACTTTTGTTACTCTGTAGGGCCCATGCCAGTTAGCTTCCAGTTTATTGTGCTTTTGAATTACTTTTTTCAGCACATAGTCCCCTTCTTTCAGGTCGCACTTCTTCACTCTCTTGTTATAGAACAAGGTTGTTCGTTACTGGTAAGCAGCATTACTGATGGCTGCTTCTTCTCTAACTTCTTCGAGCATGTCCAAGTCTAACCTTCTCATTAAGTCGCTGACAGGGGAGTTAAAGTTCAGCACTCGGTGTGTTGGGAGGCCCAACTCGACAGGTATAACAACTTCACTTCCAAATGCCAGCATGTATGGAGATTCTCCAGTTGCTTCTCGGGGAGTAGTACGATAAGTCCATAGTACTGAATGTAGCTCACTGATCCAGTTTGCTTTCGCGTCATTCAGTCTTTTCTTCAAGCCATTTAACAGTGTTCAGTTTGTCACTTCAGTTTGTCCATTACTTTGGGGATGGCCTGGTGCCGAGTGGATCTTTAAGATATTTGACTGATGACAATAGGCAGCGAACTTCTCGTTGTCAAATTGTGTTCCATAGTCGGTGATGAATGCATGGGGAAGACCATATCTATAAATGATATTTTTCTAAATAAATTGGTACACCTTTTCGTACGTCATGTCGACAAGAGGCTCGACTTCCACCCACTTAGTAAAGTAATCCACTGCGATGACGAGATATTTAAATCTTCCTCTGGTCGTTAGAAGTGGCCCAACCAAGTCAATTCCCCACATGGCAAATGGCCAAGGGGAAGTAATGGGTGCCAATAATGCTTGGGGAGTTCTTCGGATAGTGGAGAAGCGTTGACATTTGTCACATTTCTTGGCATAGGCTATACAATCAGCCCTCATCATTGGCCAGTAGTATCCTTGCATCATCACTCTTTGCAAAAGCGTCCGACCTGCTACATGGGCTCCACAGGACCCTTCATGGACCTCTTCAATCAAGTATTTCACCTCGGAGGGATGCACACATCTTTGCAAACCTGCCATAATTCCTCGTCTGTATAGAATACCATTAGTCAGTACATAACGAGCAGCTTTAAACTTCAATTTCATGGCTGCGAGTTTATCAATCGATAATTCTCCCTCCTCAATATATGCCCTGATGGGATCCATCCAAGATAGCCCTAAATCCAGGGTAATAAAGTTCATTGTCAGATCTTCATCTATGCTCCGACCAGCTAGAACTTCAATTGGGATTGTTCTTCATAGCTCGGTACGAGTAGTCGATGCTAATCGAGCTATAGCATCTGCTCTTGCATTCTCTATTCTTGGTATTCTGACCAGTTGAACAGTAACAAATTCTGATACCAATTCCATCGCCTTTGCATGGTACTTAATCATCAACTCTCCTTTTGCTGCATATACACCAAGCATTTGGTTTACAATCAATTGTGAGTCACTGCATACGACTACCTGCTCTGCCTTCATGGTTTTTGCCAGACTTTTGGAAAAGTAATTAATTTATTTTGGGAGAAATAAATAATATTTTATTGGAGAAATAATTAAATTGGCAATTGAGGTCGAGATTTGAAGTTGTTAGAAAGTGTATCGAATGTCGATTATGAGGGTACCATAGTGTCCCAAAAGGGTCGAGAAAGTCAAAATGACTGTACTTGGGGTCTATTTGGGTTCCGAAATAAATTAGGACCGTTTGACTCGAATTAAAGTCGCCGAGTCATTTAAAGTGTGTATTTTCATTTAAAGATGTGTACTTTGGGATTTAGGCTTAATTAGCCTACGAGAGAAATAATTCTCCAAAGAGAGAAATAGAAAGAAAGAGAAGAAGAAAGAAGAAGAGAAGGAAGGAGAAAAAGAGGGAGAAAGAGGATTTCTGGGCAAATACGCAATCTCAAGGCGGATTCAGACCCTACGAACCCGATGCAAGTGATTAAACTTGCTAAATAATTGTTGTGTACTATTATTGCATGATTTGTGGATGTAAATTTGTGGGTTTTAGGTTTATATTGACAAAACCTAGCTTTTGGGAAAAAACCTTAGATTGGTAGTGTATAATGAATTTTAAGGTTAGAAATTGGTTTATATGCGTTCTTGGATAAACATTAATGCTATATTTGTGATTGGGATGGATCAAAATGGTTGGAAGATGAGATAAATGATTTTTGGGAAATTTGTGTTTTGTGGAAAATAAGCCATTTCGTAGCTTGCTGCACTTGCCGAATCGATTCGCCCCTACCGAATCGATTCGGTTTGTTGCAGATTGCCCAGGTCTTTAGGGCCGAATTGATTCACCCCTTGCGAATCGATTCGGTATGTAGCAAACTCCCAGGTCCTTTGGACCGAATCGATTCGGATGGGCCGAATCGATTCGCTTTTGGGAGCCGAATCGATTCGGATGGGCCGAATCGATTCGAAAATAGGGGAATTTTTGGAGATGTTTTCTAAGGAGAATTTCATCCCGTTTTGTTCGAGGTTATCGGTTTGGGGCATTTGGAGTATGTTTTGGAGACTTTTATAGGGTTTCCATCGTACGATGGGAGTCATATTAATTAAAGTTGAGGATTACCGATTAGAGATTTTTGTATATTCTAAGTGGGGAAGCCCACCTTGATTTGGAGATTCGACTTGGGGATGATAATTATAATTATATGAATAAATGAGACAAATTTAGAGATAATGGATTTTAGAATCCAATCCCAAATGGGATAACTTTAAAAAGGTTCTTAAACTGAATTGAACCCTATAATGGATGGATAATTATAAATGCTATTTGATGTGCATACGGATATAGAAATATCCTTATTGATGATTGATTTGGGAGATATCTCACATAATGAGAAATGCTAATTGAGGTGCATTAGGATATAGAATATCCTTAACTTAAATAGAATTGAAAGACAATTCATACTAGAAGCGACATGAGAACTTCAAGCGAGAATTAGTATAGCATATACTAAGTGGGGTAAATGTGTGAGTATTGACGATTGGTGTATCATGAGAGAGATATACTAAACAATGATGTTAATCAAATTGCGCCTAAGAGCGTATAATGAAAATAAATATGTTGTTGCAGGTATACCTTATATAATGGTATATCTTTATTATGTGGGATGTATGTATACCTTATATGATGGTGTATATACATGTTAAGCATACCCCCTCCTTGCTATCATTGGGAAGTTTCGTGCGTAGAGGGTGAGCATTCTGACTAGAAAAGCAGGATGTGGATATTCCCCAGGTCATAGTCGTCCTTTGTGGTCAGCAAATGACATATATATATATTTATTTATTTTGGGGGTGAGAGGTCGTGGGTATGTGTCGCTCTCACTTGCCGGTTAGGAACTATGATTGCTTTCCGGACGTTGTGTGCGTGAGTAGATCACGAGGTGGGTGTCGTTGAACCCCACCAGGTGGCCCCAGTTTGTTACGTATATGGGCAATTGGAAGATGATAGCATGTGAGTCTGCGTCCTTCGAGTTATAGCTCGGTTGGATGGTTATTATTGCTTGTGTTTGTACTTGGGTATCAAGGGCATAATGGACCTCAACGACCTACATTGCCAAGATTAGTGTATCGGGAGGGGGGGGGGGGGGGGGGTTCCTTGTTTGGATTTCGCATCGGCGAGACGTCCCACGCACGAACCGCAGTGTGATGTTGGAACTTGGGGATTAGTTTAGTCCTTAATGCTCATAATTATCTATATATATATATATATCACCTATCCCGACGATCGACAGTGCCAGGAGTAGTGTAACGGGGGGGGGGGGGGGGTTCCTTGTTTGGATTTCGCTTCGGCGAGACGTCCCATGCATGAAACGCCGTGTACTGTTGAGAATTAGGAATATTAATTAATTAAAATTGGATAATAATCATTTGGGTTACATGCATCTTGCATTGAGGGCATAATGAGCCCCGAGGATCGATACGGTCAGGAGTAGTGTAACGGGGGGTTCCTTATTTGGATTTCTCTTCGGCGAGACGTCCCACGCACGAAACGCAGCACCGTGTTGGGAATCGGGAGGAGTTTAGTCCTTAACTCTTTATGCTAATAACTCATATAATTATTATATATGGTTTCATGCCTAATAAGGGCATCTCTAGAATATAAATTCTAGTAAATGAGATTGTTGATGTATTGTGATGATGTGGACATGATTGGACCATGTAACTTTATATGTTCAACAAATGAACATTATAAAGATAACTATAACGATTATATTAAAGTTAATATTTATAACTTTTAATTATGGAAACAAATGTATTGGGAGATAGGTTAGATGATTTCACTTAAATACTTCTTTTGGGTTTAAGTTAGAACCCTCTTACCTAAATTAGAATCGGACATCCATTTGGAGATCACGTGCATACGCTTAGTGCGCGCTTTAGATGAGAGGTGTGTTGAATTATTATGGAGAGTTCGATTCCAGCTAAATCATGTAATAATGCATTTATAATTATTATGCAGTTTAATACACTTACTATAAAATGTTTTTCAAACTCGGGCTCTGCCCGTTTATATTTTCTCCTCCATGTATATATATTGTAGTACTTCAGGCGTTCCTCCGCAAGGACGCCTTTGATGTTCCTCCATTCAGGATTCGTGGAGCTGTGGTAGTAGCGGACTGTTGCGGCACTTTGTTTTAATCGATTCCTCTCTTTGTATATCTAGATTTGGATTCAGTTGTATATCGAGTTAGTATTCAAGTGTTTTAGATTAACACTTTCTTATTTCATTTTCTCAGAGTATTGTATTGCCTGTTACCCGACAGCATATTCGAGTATTTCATTGTTGAGACTTTGTTGTACATTGTATTGTACTCTTGTATGTATCTTTAGAGTTTGCACATTTCACTCATCATAGTTAGATGTATAATGTTGATTGTGATTGCACTATTGGTTTTGTTGTTGTTGTTGTTAAAAAAAAAAGTTTTAAATTTTTGACAATCCACATTTAATGATTTCGGGTAGTTAGCCTTATATTATAGTGTTAAGAGTTGATGTTGAGACTGTGCCATCTGAGATACCTGATTTATTATAGTATAGGGCTGACCACCCGTTATTATTTTGAGCGGGTTATCACAGATGGTATCAGAGCATCAGGTTCTAGTGTCTTTAGGATCTGTGTGCGTTACTACGATCTTCCGTAAGCGTTCTTGATATAGAGCCTTAGTGCTAGGACGGTTACATTCATACGTCTATATCTTTCTGTGAATCGAAAATATTTGAAAGGCGTTCTGATACAATTATTCTTGTTTCAGATGCCACCGAAGGGAAGTCGTTCAGGCAGGGCAAATAAAGGGGCTGAGAGAGTGCGACCCCAAATGCCTCAAAGGAACATGACTACAGATGATGTTGCCAATATTGTGGCACAAGCGGTCACTGCTGCCGTTTCTAAGATGGTTCAGCAATCTGCCGCTCAAGCAGCCCCACCCCATTTAGGATTGTCTTTATGGGAGAGAGTGAAGGAAGATTTTAGTAAGGGGCATCCTCCCGAGTTTGCAGGGGGAGTTGATGTAATGGCTGTAAGTAAATGGAAGAATAGTATGCAGAGGCATCTTCGTATGGTTGAGTGTAGTGAGGTGCAAAAACAATTTTTAGTCACCTTTAAGTTATCGGGTGAAGCTCTCCATTGGTGGGAGTCTGTTACCACATCTGAACAGAGAGATACTTTACCTATAGCAATATTTTGGGAGCTTTTTGATCGAAGGTATTTTTCTTCTCCTACTCAGGATATGGGATTTTTCAAGGAAATAGGACGGTGGCAGAATATGAAGAAGATTTTTCTCTATGGGCGAGATTAGTACCTAATGAGGTAAATACGGAAGAGAAACGTATATCAAAGTTTGTTCGAGGTTTAGATTGGAAAATCCAACAACATTTGTTAGAGAGTCCTAAGTTAACGACTTTTGTCGAGGTAGTAAACGCGGCACTATTAAAGTGTCAAGAATATCGTTTTCGTTCGCAAGAGAGTAAGAACTTTGGAGATTCGAGTTCATCAAGTAAGTTTGGCAAAGAGAGTGCCAGTAATGCGAGTGGGCAGAAAGGATTTGTGGGTAAGTGTTTCTTTTGTAAAGAAATAGGTCATAAAAAGATAAATTGTCCTAAAAGAGGTAAAGGACCGCAATTTGATGAAATTTTGGAAGTGCAACCCCTACAGCAGATTCGAGGTCGCTTTAGACCGGGGGACTTTGTTTGGGAGCCCATTGATGAGAATGTGCAATCGGACTAGAGATGGGTAATGTAAGTTAATTTTCCTTTTTAAATAGGATAATTACTAAAACGAGTTTTGGGAATAACGTATGGGAGATAATTGTGAAAGGGTAGTACTATAGCCCTATTATGTATGTAATGGCCCTAAAGGGAAATATTGAGCAAGATAGGCTCTTATTCTATTATTTTGTAAAAGGATAGATGATTTTTCAAGGTGCTCAAAATGAGCTTTAAACCTCATGGTAAATGTAAGTGTGGTTATGGTGATAAGTAGTAATGATAAAGCTACTTCTTTTTATATAGTCATGATAGACTTATATAATTGTTGAATTCCAGATATGGATGTGCCTTATAAAAAGGCTATATATATTGAAATGATGTGAGATGTTGTTTATGTTTGAAGTTGAGATTGTGGTTGGATGGGACGCAGGTAAAATTTTAGCTCATGATTATGATAATATTTGTGAGCTACATATTGTTATATACATGATGATTTAAAAGACCTTGTGTTGGACATAAGGCATTTTATATTATATTATATATATAAACCGTTTTCAAAATAAACTATTTTCAAAATAAAACTTTTATCGGCCTTCGGGCCCTTTCAAAATGATTGTCATAAAATTTAACTTTTCAAACTCTAGTTCGGATTTAACAAACTCTCAATCCCCGATGTCGCCACATAGTAGTGTATTAGGAGGGTTCCTTGTTTGGATTTCGCTTTTGCGAGACGTCCCCCGCACGAAAGTGGCGATTGTCAGGAATTGAGAGGAGTTATTTCTTTGGACCATTCAAATTTTTCTCTATTAAAATTTTAGTATTATTTATATTATTGGAATTGTGGAATTTTGGAGGCAAATAAAGCCTCATTATGATTGCTGTGAGCATAAAGCTCAAATATAAAGGGTGTATGGGCGCCCTTGTTGTGGAAATTGGTTCTATTTAACTCGTAATTAACTTAATAATAAAAATAATTAAATAAATTCGTCGTGGGAAGTTAAAAGTTGGAGATAGGATTGGTGAGCATGGGTAGATGAGAAGTAGTTGAGCTTTGGAGAATTAGGCTTAGCTAAATTTCGAGGACGAAATTTTTGTAAGTGGGGAAGATTGTAATACCCTAGGACTTTTGGAACAGTAATTAATTTATTTTGGGAGAAATAAATAATATTTTATTGGAGAAATAATTAAATTGGCAATTGAGGTCGAGATTTGAAGTTGTTAGAAAGTGTATCGAATGTCGATTCTGAGGGTACCATAGTGTCCGGAAGGGTCGAGAAAGTCGAAATGACTGTACTTGGGGTCTATTTGGGTTCCGAAATAAATTAGGACCGTTTGACTCGAATTAAAGTCACCGAGTCATTTAAAGTGTGTATTTTCATTTAAAGATGTGTACTTTGGGATTTAGGCTTAATTAGCCTACGGGAGAAATAATTCTCCAAAGATAGAAATAGAAAGAAAGAGAAGAAGAAAGAAGAAGAGAAGGAAGGAGAAAAAGAGGGAGAAAGAGGATTTCCGGGCAAATACGCAATCTCAAGGCGAATTCAGACCCTACGAACCCGAGGCAAGTGATTAAACTTGCTAAATAATTGTTGTGTACTATTATTGCATGATTTGTGGATGTAAATTTGTGGGTTTTAGGTTTATATTGACAAAACCTAGCTTTTGGGAAAAAACCTTAGATTGGTAGTGTATAATGAATTTTAAGGTTAGAAATTGGTTTATATGTGTTCTTGGATAAACATTAATGCTATATTTGTGATTGGGATGGATCAAAATGGTTGGAAGATGAGATAAATGATTTTTGGGAAATTTGTGTTTTGTGGAAAATAAGCCATTTCGTAGCTTGCTGCACTTGCCGAATCGATTCGCCCCTACCGAATCGATTCGGTCTGTTGCAGATTGCCCAGGTCTTTAGGGCCGAATCGATTCACCCCTTGCGAATCGATTCGGTATGTAGCAGACTCCCAGGTCCTTTGGACCGAATCGATTCGGATGGGTTGAATCGATTCGAAAACAGGGGAATTTTTGGAGATGTTTTCTAAGGAGAATTTCATCCCGTTTTGTTCGAGGTTATCGATTTGGGGCCTCTATATGAGACATTTGGAGTATGTTTTGGAGACTTTTAGAGGGTTTCCATCGTACGAAATTATGGGAGTCATATTAATTAAAGTTGAGGATTACCGATTAGAGATTTTGGTATATTCTAAGTGGGGAAGCCCACCTTGATTTAGAGATTCGACTTGGGGATGATAATTATAATTATATGAATAAATGAGACAAATTTAGAGATAATGGATTTTATAATCCAATCCCAAATGGGATAACTTTAAAAAGGTTCATAAACTGAATTGAACCCTATAATGGATGGAGAATTATAAATGCTATTTGATGTGCATACGGATATAGAAATATCCTTATTGATGATTGATTTGGGAGATATCTCACACAATGAGAAATGCTAATTGAGGTGCATTAGGATATAGAATATCCTTAACTTAAATTGAATTGAAAGACAATTCATACTAGAAGCGACATGAGAGCTTCAAGCGAGAATTAGTATAGCATATACTAAGTGGGGTAAATGTGTGAGTATTGACGATTGGTGCATCATGAGAGATATATACTAAACAATGATGTTAATCAAATTGCGCCTAAGAGCGTATAATGAAAATAAATATGTTGTTGCAGGTATACCTTATATAATGGTATATCTTTATTATGTGGGATGTATGTATACCTTATATGATGGTGTATATACATGTTAAGCATACCCCCTCCTTGCTATCATTGGGAAGTTTCGTGCGTAGAGGGTGAGCATTCTGACTAGAAAAGCAGGATGTGGATATTCCCCAGGTCATAGTCGTCGTTTGTGGTCAGCAAATGACAAACATATATATATATATATATATATATATATATATATATATATTTATTTATTTATTTTGGGGATGAGAGGTCGTGGGTATGTGTCGCTCTCACTTGCCGGTTAGGAACTATGATTGCTTTCCGGACGTTGTGTGCGTGAGTAGATCACGAGGTGGGTGTCGTTGAACCCCACCAGGTGGCCCCAGTTTGTTACGTATATGGGCAACTGGAAGATGATAGCATGTGAGCCTGCGTCCTTCGAGTTATAGCTCGATTGGATGGTTATTATTGCTTGTGTTTGTACTTGGGTATCAAGGGCATAATGGACCTCAACGACCTACATTGCCAGGATTAGTGTATCGGGAGGGGGGGGGGGGTTCCTTGTTTGGATTTCGCCTCGGCGAGACGTCCCACGCACGAACCGCAGTGTAATGTTGGAACTTGGGGATAAGTTTAGTCCTTAATGCTCATAATTATCTATCTATATATATATATATATATATATATATATATATCACCTATCCCGACGATCGACAGTGCCAGGAGTAGTGTAACGGGGGGAGGGGGAGGGAGGGTTCCTTGTTTGGATTTCGCTTTCAGTGAGACGTCCCACGCATGAAACGTCGTGTACTGTTGAGAATTGGGAATATTAATTAATTAAAGTTTGATAATAATCATTTGGGTTACATGCATCTTGCATTGAGGGCATAATGAACCCCGATGATCGATACGATCAGGAGTAGTGTAACGGGGGGTGGGGGGGGGGGGGGGGTTCCTTGTTTGGATTTCGCTTCGGCGAGACGTCCCACGCACGAAACGCAGCGCCGTGTTGGGAATCGGGAGGAGTTTAGTCCTTAACTCTTTATGCTAATAACTCATATAATAATTATATATGGTTTCATGCCTAATAAGGGCATCTCTAGAATATAAATTCTAGTAAATGAGATTGTTGATGTATTGTGATGATGTGGACATGATTGGATCATGTAACTTTATATGTTTAACAAATGAACATTATAAAGATAACTATAACGATTATATTAAAGTTAATATTTATAACTTTTAATTATGGAAACAAATGTATTGGGAGATATGTTAGATGATTTCACTTAAATACTTCTTTTGGGTTTAAGTTAGAACCCTCTTACCTAAATTAGAATCGAACATCGATTTGGAGATCACGTGCATACGCTTAGTGCGCGCTTTAGATGAGAGGTGAGTTGAATTATTATGGAGAGTTCGATTCCAGCTAAATCATGTAATAATGCACTTATAATTATTATGCAGTTTAATACACTTGCTATAAAATGTTTTTCAAACTCGGGCTCTGACCCGTTTATATTTTATCCTCCATGTATATATATTGTATTACTTCAGGAGTTCCTCCGCAAGGACGCCTTTGATGTTCCTCCATTCAGGATTCGTGGAGCTGTGGTAGTAGCGGACTGTTGCGGCACTTTGTTTTAGTCGATTCCTATCTTTGTATATATAGATTAGGATTCAGTTGTATATGGAGTTAGTATTCAAGTGTTGTAGATTAACAGTTTCTTATTTCATTTTCTCAGAGTATTGTATTGCCTGTTACCCGACAGCATATTCGGGTATTTCATTGTTGAGACTTTGTTGTACATTGTATTGTACTCTTGTATGTATCTTTAGAGTTTGCACATTTCACTCATCATAGTTAGATGTATAATGTTGGTTGTGATTGCACTATTGGTTTTGTTGTTGTTGTTAAAAAAAAAGTTTTAAATTTTTGACAATCCACAGTTAATGATTTCGGGTAGTTAGCCTTATATTATAGTGTTAAGAGTTGATGTTGAGACTGTGCCATTTGAGATACCTGATTTATTATAGTATAGGGTTGTCCACCCGTTATTATTTAGAGCGGGTTGTCACATAAGACCTACAATTATCGCTTCATATTCGGCCTCATTATTAGAAGCCTGAAATTGAAAGCGCAGAGCATATTCTATATCGACCTCGTCTGGACTTTTCAATACAATCCCAGCTCCACTACCTGAGGTGCATGATGAGCCATCCACATATAGGTTCCGTATACGTATCTCGTCTTCAAACCTTTTATTGGACAAAGTTCCTCGATGGAATATTTGTTGCTTCCTTATCTCCATTTCATTCACACCTCGCTGCTCGTCGATCATCTTCTCTTTCCCTTCGACCAACTTAAGTTGATCGGGGTCTAATTTGGATGATCCTGTAACATCCATAGGTTGGTCGGTGTTCAGCTTTTGCTCCTCGGGGGTATCAGGATAAGTGAACTCTGCTATAAAATCTGCTACTGCTTGCTCTTTTAGTGATGATTTAAGCTCATAAATTATATCATATTCACCGAGTTCTATTGCCCAATACATCAATCTCCTTGATTTTTCTGGTTTATGAAGGGCTTGCCTCAACGCCATATCAGTATATACGACTATGGTATGAGCCTGGAAGTATGGCTTCATTCTTCTACTCGCTTCGATCTGTGCCAGTGCCAACTTTTCTAGTTTTGGATATCTGATCTCTGCTCCTCGGAAGGCCTTACTAGTGTAATAAATTGGTTTTTGTACTCCCTCCTCTACTCTTATTAATGCCGAGCTAACTGTATTTTCTGAAACTTCTAGATATAAGTACAATCTTTCTCCCATCACTGGCCTGGACAACAGTGGAGGTGTTCCCAAATATTTCTTCAATTCTTGAAAAGCTTTCTCGCATTCTTCATTCCATTCAAAAGTCTTTCAGAGAGTTTTGAAGAATGGGAGGCATCTATCAGTTGCTCGCTGTTGGTGTAAAAAATTAGATCATATCTAATTATTCAATCACAGATAAATAAATGAGACAAAATGTTTTTAAAGTGGTTCAGCCTTATAAGAATGGCCTACGTCCACTGTTTTGGTATTGCTGTTTGTATGGGAATTCTCGATTACAAATTATCTCAAGAAATTCCGGTCCCTTTACAATGAGGATTGTACAATGTATTTATAGCCCTGGGGTTGTAATGTGAAAGGGTAATACATTAAATGATGTACATATGAAAGGGTGATACATTCAATGCTCCGTATGCGTCTGAATGATAAGCATTTAATGAACAGTCAAACTGTTGGTTATCCTGCTATTAATGCTTTGTTCGAGGTGCAGCTCAGATCGCCTGAGTTGCTCGGACCGCCTAAGCTTCTCGGTGCTCAAGAGTTCCTCGGAGAATTCTCATTCCTCGGAGCGTATGAGTTCCTCGGGGAAACAGTGTACCTCGTTGTAGTATGGCTCCTCGGAGCGTGTGAGTTTCTCGAAAGTGTTTGTTGTTGTCACGTAGACTGCCACGTGTCTTCACTTTATTGATCCATGTCAGCAGACTAAATTTGGTATCAACAGAAGCCCCCAATGTTTCATAGTTCCAAATTTGAGGAGTGTGGAACATTCTTTCTCGGAATATGATAGCTTTAAATAGTCCTCCTGATTTTTAGGAGTGTTTCCCTTGTATTTATTTCTCTTTCCAAATTCGTAGAATCAGGCTTTTTTGAATTTTCACAACCGCCTCGATCTCTACGTACTTTTTGTCCTTTTAGTCGCCGGTAGCGTAATCGTTTCTTCTCGCTTCGATTGCCGCGCCCTTTTTATTCCTCTAGCCGCCGGTAGCGTAATTGTTTCTTTTTGTAATCATTACTTTACCATTTCCCAAGGCAAGGTATTTAAACTTCACAGACACTCCCATCGTCTTCTACCTTTTCAAATTTGTATTTTCGAGTTTTCCATCGTCTCTTTCTCTCCTGTGTATTCATCTCTTCCATCGTCCGTTGTCATCAGATCCACTCTTTTTCTGTAAGATTTTCTTCCTTCTTCTTCATTTCTTTTATTCATCATGGTTTACCCTGTTAAATCTCTTGATAAGTTTCGCTCTGATTTTTCTATTCCCTCCTGGGTTGTTCTGGAAGAGCTTTCTGAGCCATCTGATTATTTCCGCTTGGCTGAGGGACATTGGTTCCCCAGTCTCTTTATTACTGAGTATGGATTTTCTTTTCCACCCAATCCCTTATGTCTGGAATTTTGTCAATACTTTGACGTTGTTCCTGTAAGAATAGCCCCCAATACATGGAGAATAGTTAATGGGGGTGCATAGGTTAAATCAAATCCATGGAACTCGCATAGGGATTCCAGAAATCATGTTTTGCTATAGATGGGCAGTTGGTGATAACACCTTTTATTTAAAAACTAGATTTTTGAATATGGCCTTAGTAGTCAACCTCCCGGATGCTAATAGGGATTATTTTGAGCATGGGGTTGTCATAAAAAATTGGCAACATGCTCCTTTATCTGGAGATGAAGTTTATCAGGGTCCCAGATGCCCTCCCTCTGGCAACGGGATAGGTTATATTTATTTCATTTTATTTATTTTGAAATCATGCTTCTTTTGTGTTTGATAAAATGTGCTACTGATATTTTAATTTTTATTTTATTTGCAGTTGATAGCGAAAGAAAGTGTCCAAAGGAAGAAGATGTTAATATAAGACATTTAAAACTTATCTGGAGTCTGCATCAGAGTGTTGCCGACGAGCACATTAGGTCAGCCTCATATCTGCTACAGTACAAGAACTACACTACCTCTTTTACTGCTCGTCCAGTAATAAGTGAATCAGAGCCAGTACCAGCTTCCACCAGTTCTCTCGCTTAAATCTCACGTCCCTTTAAGCGAAAGGATGAAGAAGAGAAGACCTCCCACCCTTTTCGAGAAACCTGCCTCTGGTGCTGGGGAGGCAAAAAGAAGTAAGGTTGATGTCCCAGGGGAGGGGACAAAGAAAACTGATGCGCCTTCCTCGGCTGCTACTGTTGTGAAGGTTGTAGAGAAGCCCGCAGTGGCTCCGAGCAGGTCTGCTGCTCCTGGAGAGGTGATTGTAATATCACCGACCAAGGGTTCTTCCTTGGTTGAATCTGTTCCTGTTCCCCCGCGGAGGCTGAAGAAGAGCTCCTCGATCAATTTGGCTGACACCATCACTCAGCCCCCAACCATTGGAACTGGGGTTCCTACTTTTGTTCCCCCGAGCTCTGCCATGAGCTCGGTAAAGTCCTGGATAATTCCCGAGGTCCAAGGTACTTAAGAAAACCTTACTCGGGACATGGTCACCTCGTTAGCTGCTCGCCACCTTGCTTCTGTAAGTGTTCTTACTTTGAACTTTTCATATTTCCCTTGTCATTTGTGTTTCTGACTTGCTTTCCTTTTCTTTTCACAGTTGACGAGCTGCTTTAATATAATTGTGAAGAAAGACGAGGCGATTAAAGCTTCATGCTCCTCTTCTAGTGTGGAGGGAGCTCTGGAGGAAGCTATTAAGTCTCTAGAGGATTCTCGCCAGACATATGCTACTGACAAGGCTATTTGGGAGAAGAAGGTTGCCTCCACCGAGCAGGAAAAAGCTCAAGCTGTTGAAGTCTCCAAAGAGTTGGAGAAGAGAATAAAGGACTTGGAGGGGAAAAATTAAGAGCTCGACGAGAATCTCAAGAATGCTGGAGAGCTAGAGAATAAGCTCAAGGTTGCTGAAGAGGAATTGTCTCAACTTTGGGAGGTAAATCGGCAGAAGGAGGAGGCTGAGAGAAAACTGAAAGCTGCTGATGACCTGCTGTCCGAGAAGCTTTCCTCGAAAAAGTTAAAAAGGAAAATGGCTGTGAAGAAGTCCTTCAGCTCTGGCTGGAACAAGGGGTGAAACAAGGGATTGACTGCCATGGTGTCGCAAGTGGACTATGGCAGCCTCAAATACTTTAGGGATGGATGGGTTGCTGCTCTTCAGGAGATGAAAGTGGATGAAAATTCCGAACTCTTTCAGCAACACATCCCTGGTCCTCCTCCAACTCCTGAAGACTTAGAAGAGGACGAGGCTGCCTTCGAAGAGTCTTCTATGGTGATGGGAGATCATCCCCCAGCCATCCAGCCTGCTGTCGAGGAACTTCAGCAAATCGTTACTTCTTTCGAGCAACGGCTGGCGATCCCCGAGCAACTTTCTACTCCTTTCGAGCAACCTACTTCCTCGTCCCAGCCTCCCGAGAAGGTTTTGGGAGACAAGGAAAAGGTGTAGAGTTGTTCGGGTTTATCTTTATATTTTGCTTTTGTCAATTGTAACCATGAATATGTAACTCAGAAATCTTATACTTTTGACCTTTATGATATAATAAAACTCGAACTTGTGTTTATTCATACTATTGTCTCTTCTTCATACTCTGTCTTGATTCTTATTGATTGTTGCTTTTTCTTTCTCTGCTAGTTTCTGGCCAGGATGGAATTACTATCTGCCCATGATACAAAGCTGCTGCGACAATGTAATGAATACTTTAAGGCTGGTCACACAGACCTGAGTGCAGCACAAGTCGTCGACATCTTCGGCCAAGATGCTTCAGAACAGGAAGTTGAAGCATATCAATATCTGAAGTGTCTACTTGATCGAGCAGTGGCCAATAATGTGGCCTATTATGATATGATCGAGGATCTCCAAGGCACCCTCGAAGACCTTCAGCTACAATACAAAGAATCCACTGCCCTGTTGCATGAGGGGTACGAGAAGAAGTACCAGCAGATCATTGCCGACAAGGGCTACGAGAAGCTTTTTGTTGGGTACGATATAAGGGAAAGAACCTTGAGGGGTGAGGTCGAGGAATGCAGACAAATAGCCGAGTTGCTGGAGCATGAAAATAACGACCTGCAAAGGGAGCTGTCACAGTTGAAGTCTGCAGCTTCTACTTCAAACGCCTTAATACCAGTGAATGATGAGGGATTCTCATTCTTGGAAGTCGCGAACACCAACTTGAGGGACGAGTTGGAAACCTTGAAGAGGTCTGGCCCTTCTACACCTTCTCATGGTCGAGCAAGAGCTCCTCGGGGACGAGCAAGAGCAGCTCGAATTCCTGTCGAGGAACAGAGGACTCAGTCTGCCTTAGAAAACTAGGCCTTCCAATTAATGGCAAAGAACCAGGCTTTGGCTGAAATGTCAAAGAAAATCAGGGACCTGGAAGAACAGCTTTCCACGCAGAAGTCTACCTTGGAGAATAAAGAAATCTTCATAAAAAATCTCCACGAGCAGCTGGATAGATTAACATATCAATTCCACAAACAACCCAGGGAGTTCTGGATGGCTGGATACAACGAAGCTCTCTTTCACTTGGACGATCGTATCCAGAATGCCAATAATGAGGGCTACAAGCAAGGCTGGTTGAATGCCTTAGGTGTGCTACAACTCGAACAGGGTCATTACTTGTGGGACTATCATGATCCTGGGCTACTCGACTTACCCGTGCCACCATTCAAACTGGATATGAGTTGGATCCCTGCTCGGGCCATTCCTCGGAGCTTGATTTCCAAATATCTCGGTGACTACAATCTCCATTCAAATGCCGAAGTATCTCGTCCCGAGCACCTCTTAGATCGACCATCCGTGATGAATATCAGGATGTTAAAGGGTCTCAACTTCATAAATTCTCCCCTGGCTTTAAATGATCCGCCTGCTGGCGAGGAACCTGTGTCAAAAGCAGAGGGGAAAGACCAGTAGAGTAGGAATTTTGATGTAATAGTTAGTATACACTTCAATATCAATGTAACTTTCATTTCATTATCAATGTAATTTGTTTTTGGATTTAATGAAAGACTTTCATTTCTGTTTGCAATCTTAATTGCTATTGTCTTGTAAAACACTTTATATTTGTGCATGTGTATCTGATAAAAAGATAACAATATTGTGTAGTTTGTCTATCAACTTATCGTCGAGTAGTTTGAACTTGTGGTAATCATTTGGCAAAAATAATATTTTGTTTCTCGACGAACTTAGTAATAATTAAAAAGTTACGAGTATAAAAAATGTTGCTCGATCACTTTAAATTTTACTTGTCGACCAACTACAGTTAGTGGGTTTTTATCCCCGACCAGCCATAGTTGGTAGATTTTTCTCTTAAATGTTTCCGACCAACCAAGGTCGGTAAATTTTCCTTGTCGACCAACTAGAGTTGGTGGGTTTCTATCCCCGACCAACCATAGTTAGTCTTTTTGAAATAATTTTACCTCCCGACCAACTCAAGTTGGCATTTTCGAGAATATATTTACTTCCTAACCGACATAAGTTGGCATTTTTAGGAATACTTTTATTTCCCGAGAAACATATAGTTTTATTTCCCTTAGGAATACAAATTTTACTTCCCGGAGGAATACAAGTAGCTTTACTTCCCGGAGGAATATGTGTAGCTTTACTTCCCGGAGGAATATTGGTAGCTTTACTTCCCAAAGGAATATAGGTTTCTCGACCAACCTTAGTTGGCGTTTTCGAGAAAAAAATTGAATAGCCTGAACCTGAGCTTTGCCAAGTAGTGTGTAGCACTAGTATTTCCCAAATTTTTTTTTAATAAAAATAAAGAATTCGACAGAATATCTTCATTTTATTCATCACTGATAATACTTGCGTAGGTGCTCTGCATTCCATGCATTCTTGAACTCCTCCCCTTCTAAAGTTGCCATTCGATAAGTTCCTGGTCGAACAACTTCTGTAACTCGGTATGGCCCATGCCAGTTTGCCTCCAGCTTATTGTGCTTTTGAGCTACTTTCTTCAGCACATAGTCTCCTTCTTTCAGGTGGCACTTTTTCACCCTCTTATTGTAGAACAAAGTCGTTCGCTGCTGGTAAGCAGCATTTCTAATGGCTGCTTCTTCTCTAACTTCCTCGAGCATGTCTAAATCCAATCTTCTCATTAAGTCGCTGACAGGGGAGTTGAAATTCAGTACCCTGTGTGTTGGGAGACCCAACTCGGCAGGTATAACAGCTTCACTTCCAAACGCCAGCATATAAGGTGATTCTCCAGTTGCTACTCGGGGAGTAGTTCGGTAAGCCCACAGTACTGACTGTAACTCGTTGATCCAATTTGCTTTCATATCGTCCAGTCTTTTATTCAAACCATTCAGCAGTGTTCTGTTTGTCACTTCAGTTTGTCCATTGCTTTGAGGATGGCCTGGTGCTGAGTGGATCTTCAACACATTTGATTAATGACAATAGGCAGCGAACTCCTCGTTATCAAATTGTGTTCCATGGTCTGTGATGAAAGCATGAGGAAGACCATATCGACAAATGATGTTCTTCCAAATAAATTGGTACATCTTCTCGTACGTCATATCGATGAGAGGTTCAGCTTTCACCCATTTAGTAAAATAATCCACTACGACGACGAGGTATTTGAACCTTCCTCTAGTCGTTGGCAGTGGTCCAACCAAATCTATTCCCCACATGGCAAATGGCCAAGGGGAAGTGATGGGTGTCAAAAATGCTTGTGGAGCTCTTCGGATGGAGGAAAAGCGCTGACACTTGTCACATTTCTTGGCATAGGCTACACAATCATCCCTCATCGTCGGCTAGTAATATCCCTGCGTCATCATCCTTTGCAAAAGCGTCCGACCTGCTACATAGGCTCCACAGGACCCTTCATGGATCTCTTCAATCAATTATTTCACCTCGGAGGGATGTACACATCTCTACAAACCTGCCATAATTCCTCGTCTATATAAAATACCGTTAGTTAATACATACCGAGCAGCTTTAAACTTCAATTTCTTGGCTGCGAGCTTATCAATTGGTAATTCTCCTTCCTCAATATATGCCCTGATAGGATCCATCCAAGATGGTCCTAAATCAAGGGTGATAAAGTTCATCGCCAAATCTTCATCTATACTCCGACCAACCAAAACTTTAATTGGGATTGTTCTTCGTAGCTCGGTACGAGTAGCTGATGCTAATCGAGCTAAGGCATCTGCTCCTGCATTCTCCATTCTCGGTATTCTGACCAGCTGAATAGCAGCAAATTCTGATACCAACTCCATCACCTTTGCATGGTATTTGATCATTAATTCTCCTTTGGCTGCATATATTCCCAACATTTGATTTACATGTAATTGAGAATCACTGAAAACAATTATTTGCTGCGCCTCCATAATTTTTGCCAAATTAAGACCTGCAATCATGGCCTCATACTCAGTTTCATTATTGGAAGCTTTGAATTGAAAACGTAGGGCGTACTCCATGTCGACCTTGTCCGGAGTGCTCAAAACTATCCCTGCCCCACTGCCTGTTGTGCAAGATGAGCCATCTACATATAACCTCCATATAAGTAACTCGTCTTCAAACTTCTGATCTGACAGAGTTCCTCGGCGAAATATTTGTTGCTTCCTTCCCCTGATATTTCTCGCTCTTCGTCGATCATCTTTTCTTGCCCTTTTACCAACCGGATTTGGTCTGAGCTCGAATTTGATGATCCCGTAACATCCACTTGCTTTTTTACCAATCGGAGTTGGTCTGAGCTTGTGTTTGTTGATCCTGTAACATCCACAGGTTGATCAGCGGGCAACTTTTGCTCCTCGGGGGTATCAGGATAAGTGAACTCTGCTATAAAATCTGCTACAGCTTGCCCTTTTAGCGATGATTTGGGTTCATAGACTATATCGTATTCTCCGAGCTCTATTGCCCAATATATTAATCTCCCTGATTTTTCTGGTTTATGAAAGGCTTGTCTCAACGGCATGTCAGTACATACGACTATAGTATGGGCCTGGAAGTATGGCCTCATTCTCCTACTCGCCTCAATTAGTGCCAGTGCTAACTTTTCCAGCCTTGGATATCTGATCTCTGCTCCTCGGAAGGCCTTACTTGTGTAATAGATTGGTTTTTGTACTCCATTCTCCACTCTTATCAACGCTGAGCTAACTGCATTCTCTGATACTGTTAGGTACAAGTACAATTTTTCTTCCATCACCGGCCTGGACAACAGTGGAGGTGCTCCCAAGTATTTCTTCAAGTCTTGAAAAGCATTCTCACATTCATCATTCCACTCAAAAGTCTTTCGGAGTGTCTTGAAGAATAGGAGACATCGATCAGTTGCTCGTGATACAAATCTGTTGAGTGCTGCTACTCGTCCTGTAAGACTTTGCACCTCTTTCTTCGTCGTTGGAGATCGCACCCCTAATAGAGCTTTGATCTTTTCAGGATTTGCTTCAATGCCTCGTTGGTTGATAATGTATCCGAGAAACATGCCTTCTCGTACTCCAAATATGCACTTCGTCGGGTTCAGCTTCAATTGGTATTTATCTAGTTGATCAAAAGTCTGACTTAAGTCAACTAGATGATCAGCAACTCTTTTGCTCTTCGTCAGCATATCGTCAACATAGACTTCCATATTGCAACTGATTTGTTCAGTAAAGACTTTGTTCATTGGCCTCTGATATGTCGCACCTGCATTTTTTAAACCAAAAGGCATAACATTATAACAATAAGTTCCCCTAGGGGTAATGAAAGAAGTACTCTCCCTGTCTTCAGGTTTCATTTTAATCTGATTGTAGCCAGAATAAGCATCCATGAAACTCAGCAGCTCGTGTCCCGAGGTAGCATCGACTAGTTGATCAATTCGGGGCAGTGGAAAGTGATCCTTTGGGCATGCTTTATTGAGATCGGTGAAGTCTACACACATCCTCCATTTTTTGTTCTTCTTCTTTACCATCACCACATTGGCTAACCAGTCTGGATTTTTAACATCTTCAATGAAACAAGCTTTCTGGAGCTTCTCGACTTCCTCCTGTATAGCTTGATTCTTCTCTGGACTGAACACTCTTCTTGTCTGCTTTACTGGCTTGATCTCCTTATTCACATTAAGTTTGTGACATAAGAAATTTGGATCTATTCCTGGCATATCCTCATGACTCCACGCAAAAGTTTGCTTTCTGCTTCTAAGGAAAGTTATTAATTCCTGTTTTAGTGAGGTTTCCAATGACGAACCTATTTGAGTAGTTCGTTCAGGGTGCTCGTCGTCCAGAATGATGTTTTCAGTAGCTTCCACCACTTGACCCTTCACGAGTTGTGACTCATCTCTAGGATCCAATGTTTCAATTTTTGCCCCTTCTTCCACTTGATAAGTAGTAGTCTTTTTCCTTGATTCCTACAGTTCTTCTTGCTCGGCGGATGAATAATAACATTCCCGAGCTACTTTCTGGTCACCTTTCACAACTCCTACTCCAAAATTTATTGGAAATTTTAGGCACTGACGCACTGTAGATGGTACAGCTTCGAACTTCTTCAATCCTACTCTTCCCATAATGATATTGTATGATGACTGAACATTCTTATCCCTAACGAAGAAGCGTATTCTTTCTGTTCGACAAGCAGGACACGTACCAATAAATATATCCAACTTGATTGTCCCAAGTGGAAAAACTTTCTCGACAGCAAAACCGAGGAGGGGTCTATGATAAGGCTCCAGTTGAGATAGTTTTAGATTTAAAATATCGAAGCACGAGTAGAACATGATGTCTGCCGAGCTACCATTGTCGACCAGTACTCTTGAAAAAATAACCTCATTCATTCTCATCTTGATCACCAGTGGGTCATCATGAGGATATAGAACACCTGCAAGATCATTCTTTGAGAACCCAATGACTAACTCTCTTTGTTCACCTTTCTCGGGCGATCCTCCTCAGCTAGATTTATTCGTTGAATGTACGAGCAAGCTTGAGCCTCACAGAGGTAAGCTTTTCTCTCGGCAGTAAGGTCTTCTCCTCCTGCATCTCCACCTGTTATAACATTACAGTCAAATGACCCAAAGCGTATTGAAAATACCTCTCGTTCTGGCTGCCTTGGTCTCTTAGGAAGATCGGGGTCATCCTCGGGATTAACTTCATAGTTTCTCTTCTTGTTCTCCTCTGCTCGATGAGGATATCTAGACCTCTCTCTTGTTTGGTCATTGTTCCTTCTTTCGCTTCCACGATCAACATACTTTGACAGTTTTCCTCGTCTGATGAGTGTTTCAATCTCATTCTGAAGAGCTATGCAATTTTTGGTCATATAGCCATGATCTTTATGAAACTCGCAATACTTCGCCTTATTCCTCTTGTCAGGGTCTGCCTTCATTTTCTCTGGCCAGTTTAGTTCCTCGTTGTTCTTGATTTCCTCTAGAACATGGTTGATATCCTTCCTCAAAGGAGTATAATTATCATATTTCTTCATCACGTCCCATACCGACCTGTTTTTTGAATGTTTGTCATTACCATTGTTCTTATGATCTTTCTTCTTAGCTTTATTACCTTCCACCTTGGTTTCTTTGGCATCCATGTTCTTCTTCGCAGCCATAGCCTCCTCGGCATTCATAATATTGGACGCTTTTCCCATTAGGTCTGACATGGTTCTAGGTGGATCTTTGGCCAAAGTGTAGTACAACTTATTGGGCAGTAGTCCACTCATCAAAGCAGTAATCGCTGTCTTCTCCTCATAATCAATGACTTCAAGTTTCTCATTATTAAAACGAGTTATAGAATCTCTAGTACTCTCACCAGCTTTTTGTATAACACTTAACAAATGTGCTACTCGTTTAACCGACTTTGCCCCAAAATAGAAATTCCCAATAAATAACTCGGCCAGTTGAAGAAAAGTTGAAATTTTACCCCGAGGAAGATTATTATACCATATTTGAGCAGATCCGGTAAGAGTTCCCGAGAATGCCCTACATCTCATCTCATCTGGAACAGCATAGATGTCGGCTGCAGCCTGGTATTGTTCTATATGAAGGACAGGGTCAGTCTTTCCATCATATTTGGGGGTCACAACAGGTGCTTTGAACTTTGATGGTGTTGGAAAATCTCCAATGGACTGGACAAAAGGTGTTTCTCGAACAAAGGTTCATTGTAGGGGGTTCTTAGCTTTAACCATTTCCCCCAATCTATCCTCCAGCCTCTGAATATAGCATTTCCATGCATCATTTCCTTCCTCGGGCCTGTTAGTTCGAGCAGCTGATCGCGTTGAAGTGGCTTCCTGGGATCTCTCTTGACGAGCAGCTGGTCGCGACTGGGCAGATCCTTCCCTTAAATCTGATGGTCGTCAAAAACTCCTCGATGGGGCTCTAGGAGGACTTTTGCTCCTCCTAGGACCTAATCGATCGAAAGGTGATACTCTGCTTAATCTTTCTAGCGTACTGGTCCTTTCTGGGGAGAGAGTGATACGTTGTTCAGTATCTGTGGCTCGCACTGATGAAGTTCATCCAGGTTGATAAGAAAAATCTTCAGACTCCTCATTGCGATATGAATTAGTACGCCTAGTACGCGAAGAAGATGCACGGGTATTTCTTTGAATACTTCGTGGTCTTGAATGGGTTGGTGCACCGCCATGGAGGGTTTGTATGAGTTGACGCATAGTTTCTTGCATGACGGTCTGGCCCTGAGCCAGATTTGTCATTATTCCAGCCAAATCTGGAATATTTGGAGGAGAAGGATTTGGAGGGCTTCCAGCGTTTCGATTGCTAGATTCTGGAATATCAGCCATTTATGATGGATTATTTTTTATGGAAAATGATATTACCAGTCGTTTTCCACAGACGGCGCCAATCTGTTGATGTAAAAAATTAGATCATATCTAATTATTCAATCACAGATAAATAAATGAGACAAAGAAATTTTAAAGTGGTTCAGCCTTATAAGAATGGCCTACGTCCACTGTTTTGGTATTGCTGATTGTATGGGAATTCTCGATTACAAATTATCTCAAGAAATTCCGGTCCCTTTACAATGAGGATTGTACAATGTATTTATAGCCCTGGGGCTGTAATGTGAAAGGGTAATACATTAAATGATGTACATATGAAAGGGTGATACATTCAATGCTCCGTATGCGTCTGAATGATAAGCATTTAATGAACAGTCAAACTGTTGGTTATCTTGCTATTAATGCTTTGTTCGAAGTGCAGCTCGGATCGCCTGAGTTGCTCGGACCGCCTAAGCTTCTCGATGCTCAAGAGTTCCTCGGAGAATTCTCGTTCCTCGGAGCGTATGAGTTTCTTGGGGAAACAGTGTACCTCGTTGTAGTATGGTTCCTCGGAGCGTGTGAGTTCCTCGGAAGTGTTTGTTGTTGCCACGTAGACTGCCACGTGTCTTCACTTTATTGATCCATGTCAGCAGACTAAATTTGGTATCAACACTCGCGATATAAATCTGTTTAGTGCTTCTACTCGCCCTGTAAGACTTTGCACTTCTTTCTTCGTCGTTAGAGATCGTAGTCCCAATAGAGATTTGATCTTTTCAGGGTTTGCTTTAATGCCTCGTTGATTGACAATATACCCGAGAAACATGCCTTCTCGTACTCCAAATATGCACTTGGTCGGGTTCAACTTCATTTGATATTTATCTAATTGATCAAAGGTCTGGCCTAAGTCAACTAGATGGTCAGCGACTCTCTTGCTCTTTGTCAACATATCATCAACATAAACTTCCATATTGCAACTGATTCGCTCTGCAAACACCTTGTTCATCAGCCGCTGATATGTTGCACCTGCATTTTTCAAACCAAAAGGCATAACATTATAACAATAAGTTCCCCTAGGGGTAATGAAAAAGGTACTCTCCCTATCTTCAGGTTTCATTTTAATCTGGTTAAACCAGAATAAGCATCCATGAAGCTCAGCAGCTCGTGTCCCGAGGTAGCATCCACTAATTGATCAATTCGGGGTAAGGGAAAATGATCCTTTGGACATGCCTTGTTGAGGTCGGTGAAGTCTACACACATCCTCCATTTGTTGTTCTTCTTTTTCACCATCACTACATTTGCTAACCAGTCTGGATATTTAACATCTTCAATAAAGCAAGCTTTCTGGAGCTTCTCGACCTCCTCCTGTATAGCTTGATTCTTCTCGGGGCTGAACACGCTTTTTCTCTGCTTCACTGGCTTGATCTCCTTATTCACATTGAGCTCGTGACATAAGAAGTTTGGGTCTATTCTGGGCATATCCTCATGACTCCAAGCAAAAGTTTATTTTATGCTTTTTAGGAAAACTATCAACTCCTGTTTTAGTGAGGCATATAATGATGAACCTATCTGAGTTGTTCGTTCAGGGTGCTCGTCGTCCAGAATGATGTTTTCAGTAGCTTCCACCACCTGACCTTTCACGAGTTGTGACTCGTCTCTAGGATCCAATGCTTCAATTTCTGCACCTTCATCCACCTGATAGGCAGTAGTCTTTTTCCTAGATTCCTCCAGTTCCTCCTGCTAGGCAGATGAATAGTAGCGTTCTCGAGCTACTTTTTTATCACCCTTTACGACTCCTACTCCAAAATTAGTTGGAAATTTTAGGCATTGATGTATCGTAGATGGTACTGCTTAGAACTTCTTCAATCCTACCCTTCCCATGATGATATTGTAGGCTGATTGAACATTCTTATCCATCATGAAGAAGCGTACTCTTTCTGTTCGACAAGCATGCCATGTACCAATGAACACATCCAACTTAATCGTCCCAAGTGGAAAAACTTTCTCGCCAGCAAAACTAAGGAGGGGCCTATGATAAGGCTCCAACTGAGACAACTTTAGATTTAAGCTGTCGAAGCACGAGTAGAACATAATATCAGCCGAGCTACCATTACCAACCAGTACTCTCGAGATCATCACTTCCTTTATTCTCATTTTTATCACCAATGGGTCATCATGAGGATACAACACACCTGTGAGGTCGTTCTTTGAGAAATCGATGACCAGTTTTTCTTTGTTGACCTTCCTTGGGCGATCATCTTCAGCCAAGTTTATTCGTTGAATATATGAACAGGCTTGAGCCTCATTGAGGTAAGCTTTTCTTTTTGCAGTAAGGTCTCCACCTCCTGCATCTCCACCTGTAATAACATTACAATCAAATGATCCAAAACGTATTGAAAATACCTCACGTTCTGGCTGCCTTGGTCTTTTAGGAAGATCGGGGTCATCTTCTGAATCATCTTCATGGTCTCTTTTCTTATTCTCCTCTGCTCGACAAAGAGATCTATACCTCTCTCTTGCTCGGTCGTTGTTTCTTCTTTCATTTCTACGATCAACATACTTTGCCAGTTTTCCTCGTCTAATGAGTGCTTCGATCTCATTCTGAAGAGCTATGCAATTTTTGGTTGTGTGTCCATGATCTTTATGGAACTCGCAATATTTGGCCTTATTCCTCTTGTCAGGGTCTGACTTCATTTTCTCTGGCCAGTTTAACTCCTCGCTGTTCTTGATTTCTTCTAGAACGTGGTTGATGTCTACCTTCAAAGGAGTATAATTTTCAAATTTCTTTAATACCTCCCATGATGGCTTCGTTTTTGAGTGCTTGTCACCACCATTATTCTTATGCTCTTTCTTTTTAGCCTTATCAACCTCCACCTTGGTCTATTTGGTATCCATATTCTTCTTCGCAGCCATAGCCTCCTCGGCATTCCTGATTTTGGCCGCTTTTGCCATCAATTCTGACATGGTTCTTGGTGGATCTTTGGCCAAAGTGTAGTACAACTTGTTGGGCAACAGCCCACTCATCAGAGCAGTAATTGCTATCTTTTACTCATAATCAATAACTTCGAGTTTCTCGTTATTGAAACGAGTTATATAATCCCTTGTGCTCTCACCTACCTTTTGTCTAACACTTAACAAGTGTGCTACTCGTTTAACCGGTTTTGTTCCAAAACAAAAGTTTCCAATGAAGAGCTCGGCCAGTTGAAAGAAAGTCGAAATCTTACCCCGAGGAAGATTATTGTACCTTATTTGAGCAGATCCTGTAAAAGTTCCCGAGAATGCCCTTCATCTCATCTCATCTGGCACAGCATAGATGTCAGCAGCAACTTGGTATTGCTCTATATGAAGGACATGATCGGGTTTTACATCATATTTAGGAGTTACAACAGGTGCCTTTAACTTTGATGGTGTGGGAAAATCCACAATTGCTTGGACAAAAGGTGTCCCTTGGACAAAAGTTCTTTGTAGAGGATTCTTGTCCTTAGCCATTTCCCCTAGTCTATCCTCCAACCTCTGAATAGAGCCTTTCCACGCATCATTTCCCTCCTCGGGCCTACTGGTTCGAGCAATTGATCGTGTTGAAGTCGCTTCTTGGGATTTATCTTGTCGAGCAACTGGTTATGATTGGGCAGAACCTTCTCTTAGATCAAATGGTCGTCGAAAGTTTCTCGACACAGCCTTAGGTGGACTTTTATTCTTCCTAGGGCCCAATCGATCAAAATGAGAGACCCTACTTAATCTTTCCAGTGCACTAGTCCTTTCTGGAGAGAGAGTGATGTGTTGTTCAGTATCGGTGGCTCGTACTGACGAAGTTCGACCCGGTTGATAGGAAAAGTCATCAGATTTTTCAGTGCGATATGAATCGCTTTGCCTAATGCGCGAAAAAACTAAACGGGTATTTCTTTGAACACTTCGTTGTCCTGAATGGGTTGACGCTCCACCCTGGATAGTTTGCATGAGTTGTCGCATAGTTTCTTGCATGGTTCTCTGGCCTTGAGCCAAACTGGCCATAATTCCAGCGAGATCTTGGACATTTGGAGGAGCAGATGGATTGGGGGGTTTCCAGTGTTTCGATTGCTGGATTCAGGATTGTCAGCCATTGGTGATAAATTGTTTTGGTGAAAAACGAGAATTTAAGTCGTTTTTCCACAGATGGCGCCAATCTGTTGATGTAAAAAATTAGATTATCTCTAATTATTTAATCACAGATAAAATAAATAAGACAAAAGAATTTTTAAAGTGGTTCAGCCTTAAAAGAATGGCATACGTCCACTGTTTTTGTTATTGCTGAGTGTTTAAGGAATTCTCGATAACAGGTTTTTACCAAGAAATTCCAAGTCCCCTTACAATGAGGATGATACAATGTATTTATAGCCCTGAGGCTGTACATGTGAAAGGATCATACATAGCTGTCCAATAATCATATACATCTATATGATAATAATCAGCATTTAATGCGTATTTAATCCTCTTAATCGTCTGATAATAAATGCTCTGATCAAGGTGCAGCTCAGACCGCCTAAATATCTCGGTATCCATGAATCGCTCGGTGCAGTAAAGTTCCTCGGAGAGCACCTACTGCTTGGAGTATCTGAATTGGTCGGGGAAATTGAGTTCCTCGAAGTCAAGGTGTTGTTCAGAGTATGTCGCAGCTACATGCTATGGGCAAAGAAAATGTACCTAGCCACACTTGTAAAAATACCACCCAAATACCTACCCCCACAATGTCACTCACAAGGAACATACAAGTCAACCACATAAAGTATCTAACACGCCATAAGGTTCATTATTAAAGTATATCATTAGACTATATAAATTCTTCCATAATATATATATATATATTTATAGAGAGATAGAGAGAGAGATAGAGAGAGAGAGAGAGAGAGAGAGAGAGAAAGACACACACACACACACACAAAGAAATAGAGATAGAGAGGTTCTTAAGTGAACCAAAATAATGAACCTAATAAGACATTAAAAATAACCCAATCAATTTTAATTCCTTGATGTAATGCCTGCTTAAATATCTTTTAATTAAACGAGATATTATCCAACTACCCTAAGGGATAGGTCGCAGCTACATACTATGGGCAAAGGAATGTACCTAGCCACACATATAAAAATACCACCCAAATACCTACCCCCACAATGACACTCACAAGGGACATACAAGTCAACCACATAAAGCATCCAACACACCATAAGGTTCGTTATTAAAGTCTATCATTAGACTACATAAATTCTTACATAATATATATATATATATATATATATATATATATATATATATATATATATATATATATATACCACACACACACAGAGTGTGAGAGAAAGAGAGAGATAGAGGTTCTTATGTGAACCAAAATAATGAACTTTTTAATGAACCTAATAAGACATTAAAAATAACCCAATCAATTTTAATTTCGTGCTGTAATTGTCCCGCGTCAGTGGCAACGGATGTGACACACATTTTTTTTAATACACACCCCCACCCCCGCCCCCACCCCCAACCCATCTACCATTAGCTATTGACGGTATGGAGATGAGCAATAAACAAATGACGTTCTACCAAATCAATTTTGTTCATAAGAGTATACTCCACAACAAACCCTATAACCTTCGATAAAATTACCAAACTGGCAGATAAGCTCCCTCTCGCAACCTCCAGTATTCCATCTCCGACCATCTCCTCTCCACGTCGGCGACCCATTTCAATCCCCGAACCCATCGACCTTATACCTCCTTCCCTATTGACCCAAAAGCCAGCTTAATACCCACTTAACTCCAGCACAACCACTAGCCCGAATACCCATTAACCCGGATCCAACCTACCATCAACCTGGGTCTATACCTATGAATAACGGATGGCAGGCCGGAGTAGATGGGATTCGTCAGCGTTGGGGGTTGGTCATGATGGGTAGAAGCTTGTCGGCTTTGGGTCGGGGTTTGTTCGGGGATGGGTTCGATCGGGTTTTGGCTTTGGGTTAATTGGGTCGAAATGGTTATTGCCATGGGTCTAAGATAGAGCATGTCGGATGGGTAGAAAATTGGTGGGGTGGGGTGGGGGTAAAGTTTGTCATGTGTGTGTGTGTGTATTAAAAAACACGGGTGTCCATTGTCGCTGGTGCGGACTAATTACGACAAGGAATTAAAATTGATTGGGTTACTTTTTAGTGTCTTATTAGGTTCATGAAAAATTCATTATTTTGGTTTATTTAAGAACCTCTCTCTCTCTCTCTCTCTCTCTCTCTCTCTCTCTTTATATATATATATATATATATATATATATATATATATATATAAAGTTTCATCTAAGGACTCCTTATGGTGCAGACCTCGGTACATGCCATTTTTTAAAAATAGTAAAAAAAGGAATTTTTTGATGAAATTTCATGAATATGATGTCCACAGTTAGAAGATCATCTCCAATTTTTTTCATCAAAAAATTTAATCAAAAAACTGTGGACATGAAGTGATATGTAAAAAATGGTATAAATATTCATTTTCAACCATTGAAATATTGGGTCAGCGCCAACCACTTTATTAATTGAATTTTTTTGATGAAACTCCATGGATATGATCTTCTCACTTTCAAGATCATATCCATGAAGTTTAATAAAAAAGATGATGAGATGATTGTCAACATTTCAATGGTCGAAAATGCATATTTATACCATTTTTTTAAATATTACCTCATCTCAATGGTTTTTTTATTGATTTTTTTAATGAAAAAAATTGGAGATAATCTTCTCACTGTGGAGATCATATCCATGAAGTTTTATCAAAAATTTCATTTTTTTACTATTTAAAAAAAACGGTATGTACCAGGGTCTGCACCAAAAGGAGACCTTACAGGACGGGACCTCTCTCTCTCTCTCTCTCTCTATATATATATATATATATATATATATATCATGCAAAGGGTGTATATCATGCAAAGGGTGTCCATCGCTTGCCTCTATCAGTAAGTTCCGAGGAGTCCCTCACCTAACAGACTTGATAAAACACACATAATTGGGGCGATTAATACGTAGTAGCACCACCTACCGCCCATACCCAGGCTATGAAGATGGATCTGGTCATCCAACTTCTCTTGTCATAAAGTGGTAACCCCGAATATAAGATCTAAAATAATGACCTTCACTACGACGGCACATCTTAGTAGACATATGGGACACGGTCTGATGTTGAACGCAACCCTCAACCGATATATTTACCACGAATATAGGTATGTCCACGTAATCTCACAATGTATACGAAGCATACCAAAAATCAATTAAATCCATAAACATGAGATTATTCTCTACTTTCATAGGTTTATAAACTCTTAACCATATTAAATTCACCTCGTAGTTTATTATGTCTTTAAACTATAAGTATATATATATTACTAAACTACTTGCACGGCCTATAATCTCTCAAGACCTAAACTAATTGTAATACCCCGTATTTTTATAGCTTTTAAATTATGGGATTTATTAAATTTAATTGAGATAAATTAATTTAATTTTAATCCGGAATGTTGCTTTAAATATTTACTAGTGTGACGAGAGTTAGTAATTATTGGAAATTTGTTATTTGTTGCATATTACTGGATGAGCATAGTAATATATTATATTGGTTATATTGAATGTCATAAGTGTATTAAATGACTATTTCAGAAATTTAAGTAAGGACGTGCTCGTGTCACGTCGGGACTTATTTTGTTAAATAAAAAGTGAATATTTTATAAGTTGTTCGTATGGTCGTTTTGAGTACGCCAACGCGTCCGGAAGGGTCGAGATAGTCAAAAAAGTGTACCCGGGGGTTTAGTTTGGGTCTCGGGATGTTTTTAGGCTTAATTAGTGACCCGGGAGGGCATTTTGGTCATTTTACAAAATAGGGTAATTAAACCCACGAATTTCAGCCAACCTATATCAGCCATTAGGTCAGCCTCTTAGGGTTAGAACATTCACAAATCAAATGACGGCCATTGGAGAAGAGAGGAGAGAACTCCAAGGCAATCCAAGGCCAAAAGGCCACCGTTTGCACCACCGTTACCACCAACGCGTAGATCGCGAGGAGGAGAACGCAACCACACCAATACCAGCAGGAAACCAGACCTCTGAAATCCCAGGCAAGTGTTTAACTTGCGTATTTTCGTTAATGCAATATTCATATTAGTTAGGAATGATTAGGAGTATAATCTATGGAAGAAAACCCTACTTTTTGATAGGAATTTGCATGTAGAAAAGATTAAAACCATATTCTGGAAACCTTATGGGATGTAGATGATTAACCCACGAATTTTTGATGATTATGTAGAAGGGAATTCTGGAGAAAACTGATTAGAACAAAAATTAAGAAAACTTAGGGTTCTTGATGATTAGATGAGACTTTAGGTTGTTTAATCATGTTTAATGATGGTTATATGCATGCTTAACGTTAGAAACATCTGGTAATATGTTATAATGTTTGTAGTAGAAATTTTGGGACGATTAGGGTTGGAGAATATGATTTTGGAGGAAGAATTTTGGTAAAACCCGTAACTGCGTTTCTGCAGAATTTTCGCAGACCTGCTTGATCGATCGATCGACCCTAGAGCGTCGATCGATCGAAGGTTCGATCGATCGAGCCCCAGTCGTCGATCGATCGACCCTTCCTGGCAGCCTCTTATTTCCCCTTGTTTAATTAGTTGAATTAATTTACCGTGGAATAATTTTTGGGGATTATGAATAAAATGTTTTGGGATATAGGAGAGACCAGTAGGACATATGATTAAGTGTTGAAGAACTTTATTATGTGACGATAATTGGGTTTTAGGGACAATTATTTAAAGAACGAGGAAACTACGTATTTCAAGTGAGAGATTACGTCGAATACTTACGATAGTGCATAGACGTCTACCTACTGAATTTACTATTTGGATAGTTAGAATCCACGAGTGTCACATAATTAGTGAGAAAACCCTTCGAGTTAAGGTTAGAGACGAAACCTTATACGTAATCTTAATAATGTGAAATTAAGGATAAATGTTGTAATTATGGGTAACGAGAGTGACCTATATTAATATGATGAAAGTAGTATATTTATATGATTGTGTGTGCATATATTGTATACATGTGAAAAACGTACCCGCGCTACTTGCTATCCCTGAGGTTACCGCGCTGGGACGGTCTTATCCTGTGTTGCCTTATGGGGGATATTGATTCGTACCCTAGAAGATAGGAATCCTAGGTACAGGCTATCGAATCGGTAGTCACGGTCCTAAGAGACGCGAGGGTATGTGCTGACCTCTTGGACTTGGAAACTATACTTCGCCTCAATATTGTTTGTATTTGTATTGATACAGTTCGAGAGTGATTCCGAACTTGTATTTCCCTTAGTGCGATTGATACGGGGATTGGATAGCAGAGTATGCCCGCACCATAATTTTTATGTGGGGTGCCATTAGAATATATATATTACACGAGTATTTAATATATATATGAAGTTCTGAGACTTGGAACTACCTACTGTGATTTGGTAAGTAAGTCATGTTTGATGAATCAGATTGGAAATACTTGTTTTATGAGAGTGTAATATGACACTGGGAAACTTTATAAATTAATGAAGCTAAAACGAGAGTTGTGCTACACTTTGAAAGTACCCGTTTCACACGTTGACATTGTTCGGTTTTTAAAACTTGTGAGTAAGTTAAGATAAACTAAATTATTGGGAAGGTTAGTATGATAATATGTTAAGTTAAACCATTTGGGGAAGGTTAGTACGATAGGCGTGCACACTAGAAGAGAGGTGAGAATTTCTCAAGGGAGTGTCGAACCAATATGTTATTGCATTGGCCTGTATCAATTTAAATACTTGCTAAACTAATTTTAAATCATACACACTTTCGGGCTCTGACCCGTTTTATCTCTCCCTCTCCCCCTTGTATATATATATATATGTATGTATTTCAGGTGCCCAGCCACAGGGGCGTCTTGCTTAGGATCTTTTGGAAGGAACGCGCTGCAGCTTAGGTGGGAGTTGCAGGTCTTTTGATTAGACGACTTCGTTCATTCAGATCCACTCCTAGAATTTTCATTCAGATGGCATGTGTAGCCCTTTCCATTATTTCTTTATGTTGGGACATTGTTATTTCAGTTATTTTCCTAGTTCGTTATTTTGGGATTTTGTTCAGGACGGATGTATTACTTTATTTTTCTCGCATGTTGACATTCGTTGATGAATGTTTTATATATTAGATTCTTTCGTTCCAGTTTATGGTGGTGTGAATCTTATTCATTGAGCTTTGTTAATAATTTAAATAAATCTTTTCTTTAAATAAAATATGGAAGTTAATGTTAAAATTTGGTTTTGACACTTAGCTTAATTATTTAGGGTGTTTAATTGGAAAGTTTCTTTTTACGACAGTGATGCTAAGAATGAACCAAACCGTTCACCTTGATTTAATTTAATAAAGGAGTGATCGCCCGGTATTTAATTAGGCGGGGTGTCACAGGTGGTATCAGAGCATCAGGTTCTAGTGTCCTTAGGATCTGTACGGCTTATTATGCTTCTAGCGTTGCTTTGTTTGTTATAGAGCCCTATGATTAGGATTGTCGATTCCTTTGACGAGATTTCGTTCTCCTGCTGTAATGTGTATACACTAGTGAATTCTAATTTCGTTCGGATGTGTGCGTGTGCCGAGCGATGACGGATGTCAGAAGAGGACCGTTAAGCGTACATCAGGAGGCAGGGCTCAATTGGAAATTATGAAATATATCCGAGGATGATGACCGTAGTCGAGGTCACCTCCATCACTGAATGAGTTTACCATATGAGGTAAAGTAATCATATGCTTAATTATAGGACGGGGTATGGCAAACCGAAAGTGAAAATTTTGAGAAAATTTTCTTGGCTTTCGGGACGAAATTATAATGGTTGTATTCAACCACCAATTTTAGAAGTGGAATGCTATGCCTATGGGAGAACCTTAGGTACAATGTTGACCGTATGTCCCTTCCTCAACTGTTCAGGATGAGGCAAATGTGGTTCTGAGCTCATCGAGGAAGGGCATGTCAAGGGTCCATCCGTGAATATGAATCGTAACCGTCAACGAGTTTTGTATCGAAGGATGTAGATACAAGTGGGGGAAACGACTCCAAGTAGGAGGTCAACTTGTAATAATAAATTGATAATACTCGAGGAGGAAATTATGATGGGCGACGGATTCGGAGGTTGACAATGTCTTACTTTGTCAATATAGATGATGACGCTTCTTTGTGGGGGAAGTTAAAGGAAAGAATTTAGTCGGGAATAAACCTGAATACATCGGTGGTGGTATAGCACCACAAAAAGATGTGGATACACATCCGGAAAACCATTTAAGTGCTTCAAATAGTTAAATTCTTACCAAGTAATGGTAAATTCAGTAAGTACTATTATAGATAGTAACATGATCTGTATGGCCTAAAAAGGCTAAGGGAACAACTGGGATGGCTAACATGAATCGAGTCTACTAAAGTCCGAGAGAAGGACAATCCTAACCTGGTTAGTAGGACAGGTGGTAAGTGGATTATGCGTTGAGGTATTTTGTGCGGAGTGAGATCGCTCATGATAATATGTTCCAAAATGAGAAAAGGGACAAGAATATGGTGCCTAGTAAAAGGCAACGATTAAAATAATTTTGGTTTGGTTTGGACAGACGTGTTACGTCCGAAACCATTTGTCCAGTCAAGACGATTGCCAAGATGGAAGCATAGGTTGTATCCTTAGAGGATGCGGCGTGTTTATGTGACACGAGCGAGTCACCATATTTTGTTCATTGCTATATTAGCATGTGGGACGAGTTAATGCATATAATTATAGATGTTACCTTTATGTGAATATTTTTCCCTAGTGTAGCGGGATTTTTCTTTAGTGCTATCCGCAGAGGATGAATGAGTATATTAGCAGTGTTTTATACTTTATTGAGGTTACTCGTTGTAGAGATGCGATACACGAGTATAATATTATTTTTGATAAAATGTTATATAAAATGGGTAGTATGATAGTGTATATTGATTGCGAGGCTATCGGAGTAGTTGCATTGGTGCAACATATTTTATGTTTGTTTTAGGCGAGGCCTCACCTGTAAGAAGTTTGGACTTGCACTTATATTATCTATCCTAGATACTTCGGAAGAGATAGCGGGCTCGAGATATTCGATGCCATAGTATGCGTAGACCTTGTCAGTATAATTCCGTATGTATCGGGATTTACCCTTGAAAGAAAAGATTTGACTCAGAATTTTGTTTAGCACTCCGGACTTAGTGATAGGAAAAGTGCGATGTTATATTTATCCTTTAAAGATGTGGGAGTTATTAGTTATACCCCTATTATTAGGGAAGGGAATTTCGAGGATTCCTATCGTATGTATCCGAGGTTAATAGAATGAAATTTCCATCAACCAATACGATAGTAAAATTGGGAAACGATATTCGTTAAGCATAATTATAGTAGAAATTACAACTTTTCTGTCAAGGGACAGAATAAAGGGGTACACGCTATGGACGGAGGACCTAACGGATTCCGATAACCGACAATGCTAGGTAGTAGTGTATCGGGGGGGTTCCTTGTTTGGATTTCGCTTTGCGAGACATCCCACGCATGAAACTTAGCGTAAGGTTGGAAATAGGGAGACGTTTGGTCACTATTCCATAAGTACGGTACTCTGGTCGAAATAGGATCAAGTAATTATATATGTAAGTTGGAAGTTGAATTCTGTTTTAAGGTCATTGAAGCCGGATTTTATGGCAAGAAAGCATTGAAAGTTATCCCCACGAGTTGAGGAGTGGAACGATGGTAAGGAGAATTTAAGAATTGGATTTTCTAGGGTGATTGGAGGTACCCCAAATGTCATAACCGCGTACAGAACACAAGGCGAATAAAGAGTTAAAATGATTTTTAGCATGGAGTGTCTGAAAAGAACTTCATATCATACAAGAGATGACCTGTAATTATTTTGATGAATAAAGCATTAGTGATTTATTTTGGTTGTTGTACCTATTTGGGAAAAATTGTTGTGCTTATCTGAGGAAGGTTGAGAATAATTATTCCTCTTTTGTTGTCATGGAATGTGAATACCTTATTCCTTCTACTCCGTTGAATTTAGTTAGTCCTACAGATGAGTAGCACGCCGTTCGGAATGTTATAAAAATGTGGGTATCTTGGTTAACCACAGTTAAAATAGTCCAAGTCGATGGGACGTGGTAATAGACGTGTGAAATATAAGTTTGTGGGACTAGTATAACGAAGTGGAAGTGATAGAGTGGATTAAACGTCACATGAAGGGCGATAATCCATACATAAGTGTGAAATTAGAATAGCACGCCCTGACTTGATTGGAAGGCTGTAGGAAGCCATTCAAGAAATGGTATTCTTGGAATAGGGTAGAACTAAATTGTTATGAAGTACACCCGGAGCGGAGTGGTCATTAGTCAAGTATGAGAGAGACTTGCGCATACAACGAGTAATGATGTTAGGATGGCATAAGAGATCCAGAAGTGCGCTTCGTGGAGAGGAAAGCACGGGTCGGAACTCTCGGAATGCTCCAAGGAAGGAAGGGGAGTATTACGTGTCACTTAATGTGAGACATTCCAAGGGAAGAATCAATGTTTAACGAGACGTAGTGAGTAGTCTCTGCATGCACTGCCCATAGGTAAGGTTCGGTTGAAAAAGGAGAATCAACCAAAGAATTTTGTGATTATCGAAAATTACTGAAATTGGAAGAGGTTGGTAAAGTCGGTAAAGTTCTTGGATGAGTTGCCATCCTCAAAACAAGATCAAGGGTTTATCCCGAACTTGCGAATTAAGTCGCCGAGAGGGAAGTGATTGATATTCCTTTCGACCGGCTTACAATATTAACTAGTATGCCCCAGACTTCCTTTGAAAGGAAGGATCGCGCCAGTGCATGTTCCGGCGCAGTATAAATTTCTGAATCAGGATGAGATTGGTGAATCTCACCTTTGATATGGGATTTCAGGAACCAGCGGAGATAAAATTTCGTTTCAAGTAGAATGTATCACCCTTAGCCAGAGAATAAGCGCATGGTGATTCAAAGATTAGTGGAGCCACGTGAAGGAGATTTTGGAATCTTGGTACGATGATTTCAAAAATGCTCTGTAGAAGAACTCGTACCTGTTTGTCGCATATGAGGTACTTATTAAGGTTTTGTTATGGAAGAACCTCGACTATTCTCCTTCCGTATGTTTAGAGGAGAGTAGATAATCAGAATTTTTGGATCGGTCGAGAAAATATCCGATAACTATGGTAGAATTCCACGACTGTTTTAGACGAGCAAGGGTGATCAAATGTTCGTAATATTTTCTCGGAATGGGAGTTTTGTATACGAATAAATCCGAGTATTTGTCATGTAGTGAGGTACGACCTCCTAATGATAGTGAGATAATGAAATGTATAACGTACAGGCGTGACCTATGCGAATGTTGTCGGTTGGGAGCACAATGTGAAGTGTCTCCAAAGAGAATGCAAAACAATGTTACTGTGAGGAAAGGGCTATAGTGATTGAGCGCCGTAATATGTAGTTAGTTTGTGTACGGAAAAGAATATCCAGAATTGTGCTACCTGTTAGGCCTTATTTTCCGAATTTCGGGACGAAATTCAGTTATTAGGGGGGAAGTATGTAATACCCCGTATTTTTATAGCTTTTAAATTATGGGATTTATTAAATTTAATTGAGATAAATTAATTTAATTTTAATCCGGAATGTTGCTTTAAATATTTACTAGTGTGACGAGAGTTAGTAATTATTGGAAATTTGTTATTTGTTGCATATTACTGGATGAGCATAGTAATATATTATATTGGTTATATTGAATGTCATAAGTGTATTAAATGACTATTTCGGAAATTTAAGTAAGGACGTGCCCGTGTCACGTCGGGACTTATTTTGTTAAATAAAAAGTGAATATTTTATAAGTTGTTCGTATGGTCGTTTTGAGTACGCCAACGCGTCCGGAAGGGTCGAGATAGTCAAAAAAGTGTACCCGGGGGTTTAGTTTGGGTCTCGGGATGTTTTTAGGCTTAATTAGTGACCCGGGAGGGCATTTTGGTCATTTTACAAAATAGGGTAATTAAACCCACGAATTTCAGCCAACCTATATCAGCCATTAGGTCAGCCTCTTAGGGTTAGAACATTCACAAATCAAATGACGGTCATTGGAGAAGAGAGGAGAGAACTCCAAGGCAATCCAAGGCCAAAAGGCCACCGTTTGCACCACCGTTACCACCAACGCGTAGATCGCGAGGAGGAGAACGCAACCACACCAATACCAGCAGGAAACCAGACCTCTGAAATCCCAGGCAAGTGTTTAACTTGCGTATTTTCGTTAATGCAATATTCATATTAGTTAGGAATGATTAGGAGTATAATCTATGGAAGAAAACCCTACTTTTTGATAGGAATTTGCTTGTAGAAAAGATTAAAACCATATTCTGGAAACCTTATGGGATGTAGATGATTAACCCACGAATTTTTGATGATTATGTAGAAGGGAATTCTGGAGAAAACTGATTAGAACAAAAATTAAGAAAACTTAGGGTTCTTGATGATTAGATGAGACTTTAGGTTGTTTAATCATGTTTAATGATGGTTATATGCATGCTTAACATTAGAAACATCTGGTAATATGTTATAATGTTTGTAGTAGAAATTTTGGGACGATTAGGGTTGGAGAATATGATTTTGGAGGAAGAATTTTGGTAAAACCCGTAACTGCGTTTCTGCAGAATTTTCGCAGACCTGCTTGATCGATCGATCGACCCTAGAGCGTCGATCGATCGAAGGTTCGATCGATCGAGCCCCAGTCGTCGATCGATCGACCCTTCCTGGCAGCCTCTTATTTCCCCTTGTTTAATTAGTTGAATTAATTTACCGTGGAATAATTTTTGGGGATTATGAATAAAATGTTTTGGGATATAGGAGAGACCAGTAGGACATATGATTAAGTGTTGAAGAACTTTATTATGTGACGATAATTGGGTTTTAGGGACAATTATTTAAAGAACGAGGAAACTACGTATTTCAAGTGAGAGATTACGTCGAATACTTGCGATAGTGCATAGACGTCTACCTACTGAATTTACTATTTGGATAGTTAGAATCCACGAGTGTCACATAATTAGTGAGAAAACCCTTCGAGTTAAGGTTAGAGACGAAACCTTATACGTAATCTTAATAATGTGAAATTAAGGATAAATGTTGTAATTATGGGTAACGAGAGTGACCTATATTAATATGATGAAAGTAGTATATTTATATGATTGTGTGTGCATATATTGTATACATGTGAAAAACGTACCCGCGCTACTTGCTATCCCTGAGGTTACCGCGCTGGGACGGTCTTATCCTGTGTTGCCTTATGGGGGATATTGATTCGTACCCTAGAAGATAGGAATCCTAGGTACAGGCTATCGAATCGGTAGTCACGGTCCTAAGAGACGCGAGGGTATGTGCTGACCTCTTGGACTTGGAAACTATACTTCGCCTCAATATTGTTTGTATTTGTATTGATACAGTTCGAGAGTGATTCCGAACTTGTATTTCCCTTAGTGCGATTGATACGGGGATTGGATAGCAGAGTATGCCCGCACCATAATTTTTATGTGGGGTGCCATTAGAATATATATATTACACGAGTATTTAATATATATATGAAGTTCTGAGACTTGGAACTACCTACTGTGATTTGGTAAGTAAGTCATGTTTGATGAATCAGATTGGAAATACTTGTTTTATGAGAGTGTAATATGACACTGGGAAACTTTATAAATTAATGAAGCTAAAACGAGAGTTGTGCTACACTTTGAAAGTACCCTTTTCACACGTTGACATTGTTCGGTTTTTAAAACTTGTGAGTAAGTTAAGATAAACTAAATTATTGGGAAGGTTAGTATGATAATATGTTAAGTTAAACCATTTGGGGAAGGTTAGTACGATAGGCGTGCACACTAGAAGAGAGGTGAGAATTTCTCAAGGGAGTGTCGAACCAATATGTTATTGCATTGGCCTGTATCAATTTAAATACTTGCTAAACTAATTTTAAATCATACACACTTTCGGGCTCTGACCCGTTTTATCTCTCCCTCTCCCCCTTGTATATATATATATATGTATGTATTTCAGGTGCCCAGCCACAGGGGCGTCTTGCTTAGGATCTTTTGGAAGGAACGCGCTGCAGCTTAGGTGGGAGTTGCAGGTGTTTTGATTAGACGACTTCGTTCATTCAGATCCACTCCTAGAATTTTCATTCATATGGGCATGTGTAGCCCTTTCCATTATTTCTTTATGTTGGGACATTGTTATTTCAGTTATTTTCCTAGTTCGTTATTTTGGGATTTTGTTCAGGACGGATGTATTACTTTATTTTTCTCGCATGTTGACATTCGTTGATGAATGTTTTATATATTAGATTCTTTCGTTCCAGTTTATTGTGGTGTGAATCTTATTCATTGAGCTTTGTTAATAATTTAAATAAATCTTTTCTTTAAATAAAATATGGAAGTTAATGTTAAAATTTGGTTTTGACACTTAGCTTAATTATTTAGGGTGTTTAATTGGAAAGTTTCTTTTTACGACAGTGATGCTAAGAATGAACCAAACTGTTCACCTTGATTTAATTTAATAAAGGAGTGATCGCCCGGTATTTAATTAGGCGGGGTGTCACACTAATCTCCCAAACACTTTAACTCATTACTCTATAAGCACAATGCGTACACTTGATTATAGGACATCTCTCTCCCGCGTGTCCATTTAATCTTCAATCCTTAACGTCAGATAGTACAAAGTATTAAAGTCTTAACCATTCCTCTACCTTAATTAAAATTATACAGTGTTTCCTATTTGCCTGCACACCAATAAACCAAACTTCCTATTTTTACCAACCATCACTCACTTAGATAACCTCCCACATACTCGGATGAGCCTGTAAAAAATCCCATGACCATTTTTTCTCGTATAATCTGACCCTACTCCAAGGGCCGAATTGATTTCCCATATGAAGCCGAATAGATTCGCCCTGGATTGAATCGATTTGCTATTGGGGCTGAATCAATTCGGGATGGTCAGTAAGCCTATATTTGCCGTAAATTATAACGGGTCATCATTTCAAATCTCCATTAACGATTTCAAAGCTTATAGAACTCAATTTTATCAAATGTGAATTCATAACAGCTAAGGGAATACATCTACATGGGTTTATAATCATTCTAAACATAATCGTTCCTACAATAAAGTCCATCCCAAATTTACCATCTCAAAATTTTGATCTCGCACACCCTTTATCAAAAAATTCATAACTAATTCAAAAAAATCAGAAAAATACAAAACTGGCGCTCACGCGTTTGTAATAAAAAGATATATAATTTCATGACCTAAATTGATTCGCCCTCGAGTGAATAGATTAGATTCTAGGTGTAATTCAACTTATCTTAAGGACGAAGATGAAGCCTCCAAAATCTCCATTAATGCCCAAACCAAACTCCAAAACATGACCCGATCGATACCCTAGCCGAATGTAAGTATAAGAACATGTTTCTAAACCTTTTTACACCCTCTTATGGGTGCAATAACATAAAATCCAAGATTAATACTTAAAGATTCAAACTTTGCAACATAACTTATATTTAAATCAACTTTTGGTTTTTTCATCATCAATTTCAGCCTTAAACATGAAATTAATATGGGAATAATTCGTAATAATGAAGTTTCATTTTAAAGCATCAATTATATTTCATATCTATATCATTTAATCCATCAATTTCATGTTTTAATAATCAAGGTACAACAACTCAATACGTGACAGATTCATATCATTCCTAATTAATGCAAATCATAAATCACCATATAAATCACTTTCTAACATAATTAAACACTCAAAATCGTATGCGAAAGCTTGCTTATAATTTAAGAAACACATTATTAAATATATTACTAGAAAATTCTTGCCTTGGAATATGAATTAAGGCTCCTCCTTTGAGATTCTATGCTCCTCTCCCAACTTGTTAACTTCTTCAAGAAGGTTTGTGGCTGCTAGGTTTAATTAAAAATGGACAGAAAACCTAATTAGGGTGGCTTAAATTACAACTAAGCTCCTTAATCCCGTATCTCCCCATGAGGCCTAATTTATAGCCCTTAAAAGAGCCCAAAATGCTCCCGAATTGGCACGAAATCTCTCCTAAGGGGATACTTATCCCACAAAAGCAATTTAAATCAATAAAAACACATAATAGGACACTCGTATCACCCCAAAGTCCATTCTAAATCATACTACCCATAATATACAGTAATACCTCACGGTTTTAATAAAACTACACACTTAATTATTCTACGCGTACACATTTTCAATTACCATTTAAATTGTGCCAAAGTATTATTATAAGCCATACAAGTAAAAATTACTTCAATTTATTAATTTATTAATCACTTAATATATGACAATTATAGTACGTGAAAATATAAGATATTACAGTACTCTTGGCACCACAATGTTGACTCAATATTTTGATACAGAAATATCAACCTTTTGTAATACCCCGTAATTTTATTGATATTTATTTAAGGGATTAATTAAATTAAATGGGAATTGATTGAGAATTAATCCGGATATAAATACTAACGAGATGTGAGTTGGTATTTGATTATGATGTGTATATATGGCAATATATGAATATTGAAAATATTAAAATTGTCGCGAGACTGAAATACGACAATTTGGGAAATCTAGTTGGGCCGCGCGTATCAGTCGCGTCAGGAATGTAATTATTTGAATTAAAAAGTGAATTATATTTTTATCAACCGAATGGTCATTTCGATGCGCCAACGTGTCCGGAAGGGTCGAAATAGTCAGAAAACACTAGCCGGGGGTTTAGTTTGGGTCCCGGGGCATTTTTGGGCCATACCGGCAACTTAAAAAGGTATTTTGGTAATTTTAAAAATATGGGAATTAATACCCATGAATTTTAGAGGTTTATTTGATATTATTTATGAACCCACTAAGCCCATTATCAGCCTTAGGTGAGTTAGAGGGCTACGGGAGTTATAGGAGAGTTTGAAGAAGTTCCAAAACGAAACCTCCAACCACCATCTTCAACCTTGGGAGAAAATCTGTAGAGAAATGAGAGAAGCAACCTTCATTCACCAACATCAATTCTGAAGAACAATCTAAGGCAAGTGATTTGATATTTTTAGTGCATTGAATATGTCTTCCATGTTTAGTGTAGGAATTATCTTATATTGAAGTTTTTGAAGAAAACCCATGAAATTGTTGGAGAAACTTTAAATTTGGGATAGGATTTGCATGTAGAATGATGATGGACTGATTTAATATTCGAAAAGTTATATATGATGATTTAAAAACGGATTTATGATGAGTAATTGGGCACAAAAAAATTATGAGTTCATGTTCATAGGGTTTGGGAAATATTTGGAGATTTATATTAATTCCTTGATGATTTGTAAGATTTGACCCCTAAAATATGTTAAGGGATGATCTAGGATTATTAGAAATGGTTTAAAAATGTTAGAACATAAATTGGATGGTCTTAGGGTGGATTTAGAGAAGAGAGGAATTGAGAAAAACGGACTTGGGAATTTCTGGGCTGAAACTGCCATCTCGTTAGAAGACCTGCCCAGGTTGTTCGAATGACCTCGTTCGAACGAACTTCTAACGAGATGACGGTATCACTTCTAACAAGTTGGTAGTTCGTTTGAAGTCTTTCGTTCGAATGGCACTCGTTCGAACGACCTCGTTCGAACGAGGTTTCTAACGAGTTGACAGAATGATCTTTCTGGCCTGAATTTATTTCTAGTATCCCGTAGACTTATTTAAATGGTGAGATAACCTTCCCTTATTAACTAATGGGTATAGTTTGGAGATTGGGGTACATTGAGGATGAAAACTTAGAATCGTGTAGTAAACCGAATGACATTTGTGGATTGGGAAGCGAGTAACTAATCACGACGTGAGAAGAGTTGATAACTTAAATACATATAAACCGGGGACTTGTGAGTTGTGTAACACTAAGTGTTGGTATAAGAACGAGAAGTATACCACTAATAAAATATTGTAATATCTAAGATATGAGAATTCTTAGTATATGTAGCTATCTGTGTATAACATACCTACCGTACTTGCTATCGTGGAGGTTGGCATTCGTTTAGGGCCATCTAATCTTTGTGTGCCTACGGGGGGGGATCTAGATTGGTACCTCGAGGACATAGGTCAGAGAAGGACTTGTTGAGAAGTTAATAAGTCTGCTGATCATGGGAGCGTAGGTATGTGCGTGACCCATGTGATGTGAACTATGTTCGCCTCCATTGTTTGTGATTGTTGTTTAATGAAACGATTCCTGAGAGATTCGGAATACGTGATCCTTATGTACGTGATGTACCGGGATTGGATAACAGAGTATGTGTGCACCGCAGCTTAGTCTCGGGGTGCTAGTATTGTATATTTATGATGAGAATAATATACTGTTAATTGAAATGAATTGTCAAGAATAAATGCGAGTATTAATAATAGCAACGGTTTGTAAAGTGAAAATGGAAGATCTCTAGTAATTAATAGTACTAAAATGGGAAACTGTGTAGCAAGTTATAACACTCGGTTAACTAAAAGTTGTTGGGAATTGAATTGGATATCGTATAGAAATGTTAGATTTTAGTATCGGACTAGTTAGATATGGGAACAACTAGAATGGGTACGGGTACGATAGGAGCGCACAATTAGTTGAGAGGTGAGAAACTCATGCGAGTGCACAGACTATCATGTACTTTATATTCACTGTTTAATGATATTAAACACTTGCAAATTTTTAAACTATTTTCACAATCGGGCTCTGACCCGTTTGCTTTCAAATTTATTTTTCTATAAAACCTTTTAGGTGCCCAGCCACAAGGACACCATGCATAGGAGTTCTATTCAGGTGAGGTGCTGTAGCTGCTGTGGAAGTTACAGGACCTTGACAGTAGACGCCTCCATTTCCGATCTTGACTCCATTATCAGATTTTCTCATTTGTTGGGCATGTCGCCCCATTCCTTTTAGAGACATCTTACTATTCAGTTATTTCAGACTTGGGGTTGTAATAAATTTAGTGATGCAGACTTGGTACTTATTTATTTCAGTATTTGGATTGTTGTGAGGAGTATCCCTCCAGACACAATATTATTTGATGGCTATTCTATTGTGACTATGTTGTGGTAGTTATGTTAACATTTCATAATTTACTGATTGTATGTTAATCGGATTTAATTAAAATTGACAACCCACTTTTTAAATATTAGGTGGCTAGAAATTGTTAAAACATTTTCGACAGTGATGCTACGAACTGAACCAACTTGGCATTTTGTATTAATTTAATAAAGGAGTAGCTACCCGGTATTTAATTAGTCGGGGTGTCACAGGTGGTATCAAAGCATCAGGTTCTAGTGTCTTTAGGATCTGTACGGCTTGTTATGTTTCCGCTGAGCTTTCCTTTATATAGAGCCATATATTTTAGGACTGTTGTATTCTTTTGCGTATGCTTCGCTCTTCAGCTATTTTGATATAATAACTGCGAACTTATAAGACTTTACTCTCATTTTAGATGCCTCCATGACGTGCGCAACGAGTTCCTAGGGATGCACAGCCAGAGCCACAACCTGCACCAGTTTAGGGCACTATGAATGCCGCAGAGGTTGTAGCTATTGTAGCCCAAGCGGTAAATGCCGCCCTAGTCGTTGTATAGCAGGCACCAACCCAGGCGCCGGTAGTCGCGCCAGTTCAGGCTCATGCATTCCCGTCTACTTGGGAACACGTTCGTGATGCTTTTCAGAAAGCACACCCTCCGGAGTTTGCAAGTAGCTCCGATGTTGTGGTATCCAGTCAGTGGAGGAAGGACATTCAGAGGCACTTAAGGATGTACGAGTGCACAGATGTTCAGAAGTAGATACTGGTTACTTTCAAGCTAGTAGGATCTGCATTGCAGTGGTGGGAGTCTATTACCACCGCAGAGGAGAGGGACGCCCTTTCTATTAAGGAGTTCTGGGTGCGGTTCGACCGCAAATATTTTTCGTCAGCTGTTCACACTGAAATGAGGAGGAAATTGATGAACCTCAAGCAGGAGGGAAAGAATGTGGCCGAGTATGAGGCCGAATTCACTAATCTCTTGAACATTGTTCCCGATGAAATTCTGACTGAGGAGAAGAAGATTCAGAAGTTTATGGATGGATTGACTTGGAGGATCCGTCAGCACTTGTTGGGTAATCTCTCATTGGCCAGTTATTCTGATGTGGTTAACGCGGTGCTACTTCACTGCCAGGATCATCGCTTTCACATGACTGAGAGTAAGAGATCAGGAGAGTCCAGCCATCAGGGCAGGACAGGGGGTAATGGTGCCAGCGGGGCACAATCTACTCAGGTTCAGCATAGGCAGGGAGATCAGGGTTCCCAGCAGGGGGATTTTAAGAGGTTCAGATCTGGGAGTTTCAGAAATGGACAGGGAGGTTTTCGTAATGGCCATCAGGGACAGCAGGGCCAACAGCAGCAGTTTCAGCAGGGCCAGCATGGCCAGGGTAGGAATGGTAACGGCCATCAGGGCCGTGGACAACAGGGACAGCGAGGGGGAAACTTCTCGGGGAAGTTCTTCGTTTGTGGCAAGACTGGCCACAAATGCCAGGATTGTCCTGATAGGGGCAGGGCCCCACAGCAGCAGCAGTAGGGTGCTCGACATGATCCACAGAGGCCTATGTTTCCCGCCGCCCTCCCAGCACCACCACAGATGGCAGCATTACCAACCATTCCAGCGGTTCCAGTTCAGCAGGGACAACTTCAGTATGGGATAGTGTATCAGCTTCAGCATGCCGCAGCCCCACAGAGTCCACCCGCCATTGAGGGTATGTTCTCTATTCAGGGGACTATGGGGCGTATTTTATTTGACACGGGGGCCACACATTGTTTCATTGCCATGAGATTTTCACGCACTATTGGGTTATTAGACACCACCGAGAGCACGGTTACTTGTGTAGATTCACCGTTGAGTAGCGATTCTGTGATTTCCCTTATTTGTAGAGGTGTGGGTATAGAGATCGAGAGGTTTACTTTACCCGCTGATATGTTAGTGTTAGAGATGACTGAGTATGATTCGATTGTTGGTATGGATTGGCTAGTTGCGTACCGAGCCATGATTGACTATTTTAATTGGAGTATTATCTTTGCCATTCCCGGTCAAGAGATGTTTTTAGTGGCGATGCCTCACCCTGAGGGAGGATCGTCCACTCACTTGTACTATATAGAGGAGGAGACCTCTAAGGAAGTGGTGATATCACTTGATGCGATTCCAGTTGTTAGGGAGTTTGCTGATGTATTTCAGGATATTCCTGAACTACCTCCGAGTAGAGAGATAGATTTTGTGATCGATTTGATGCCGGGCACTCGGCCTATTGCCCGCGCACCTTACCGTATGGCTCCAGCGGAGATGAGAGAGTTACAGGATCAGATTGAGCAGTTATTGGGTTAGGGGTTTATCCGGAGGAGTACTTTGCCGTGGGGTGCCACTATGTTATTCGTAAAGAAGAGGGATGGATCGTTGAGGTTATGTGTAGATTTTCGAGAATTGAATAAGGTCATGATACGGAATAAGTATCCGTTGCCCCGAATCGATGACTTATTCGACCAGCAGAGAGGAGCTTCCTTCTTTTCAAAGATTGATTTGCGATCGGGATACCATCAGTTGCGTATCAGAGAACAGGACGTCTCGAAGACTGCTTTCTTAACGAGATATGGTTCCTACGAGTTTCGGGTTATGCCTTTTGTCTTGACCAACGCTCCAGCCGTGTTTATGGACTTGATGAATCGGGTGTTCAGAGAGTTCCTAGACCAGTTCGTCATTATCTTTATTGATGACATTCTGGTTTACTCCCAGACAAAAGAGGATCACGCCAAGCATTTGAGACAGGTTTTGCAGACGCTACGTCAGAACGAGCTTTATGCAAAGTATGAGAAGTGTGGGTTTTGGCTGAAGGAGGTTCAGTTTTTAGGGCATATCATTTCAGACCGAGGGATATCTGTTGATCCGAGGAAGGTATACATGGTGAGGGAGTGGGGACAACCCATGACACCGACAGAGATCCATAGTTTCTTAGGCCTAGCAGGATACTACAGGAGGTTTATTCGGGGTTTCTCAAAGATAGCGGGTCCTTTGACACATCTGACTCGCAAGGGTGTGCCATTCATCAGGAGCGATGCCTGTTAGTTGGCATTTGATGAGTTGAAGGACAAGTTGACCTCAGCACTTGTGTTAGCGTTGCCCAGACCGGGAGTTGAGTATTTAGTTTACACTGATGCGTCCTTACAAGGACTCGGAGGTGTGCTGCAGCAGGAGAGTCAGCCATAGCTTATGCTTCTCGTAAGCTTAAGCCCCACGAGAGGAATTACCCCACCCATGACTTGGAGTTAGCGACAGTTGTATTTGCCCTTCGAATTTGGAGACATTATCTCCCGGGGGAGAAGTTTCGGTTGTTCACGGACCACAAGTCTCTACAGTACCTCTTCACGCAGAAGGAGTTGACTATGCGTCAACGTCGGTGGCTTGAGTTTATGAAGGATTATCAGTTTGATATCCAATATCACCCAGGAAAGGCTAACGTGGTAGCAGACGCGCTGAGCCGTAGGCCAGTAGATGAGGTGGCCGAGGTGTGTAAAGCTAAATGGAAGGAGTTGGGACACCAGGATGTAGTGGCCCGATCGTTCATATCTGTGATGACTGTTACACCGCAGATTGTCACGAGAGTGTTAAAGGCCTAGGCAAATGACTCGTTCTGTCAAGAGCAGATGGTTCGATTACTAGCAGAGGGAGCCGAATCCTATACCGTTAGTTCAGACGGGGGATTACGCTTCAATGGGAGACTGGTTGTTCCGAAAGGGGAAGACTTGCGACACGAGGTTATGGCAGAGTCGCACGGCTCACGCTTCGTGGTACACCCTGGTGGGGATAAGATGTACCAAGACATGAGACGACAATATTGGTGGAGCGGGATGAAGAGAGATATTGCTGTGTTTGTTTCTAAATGCGCCACTTGTCAGCTAGTAAAGGTGGATCATCAGAGATCGGCAAGACTTCTACAGCCATTAGAGGTTCCGACGTGGATATGGGAGAGCATATCTATGGACTTTATCATGGGGTTACCTACGTCACAGAGGGGTCACGACTCCATATGGGTAATTGTGGATCGGTTGACCAAAGTTGCTCATTTTCTACCTGTAAGGACAGACTACACTACAGGACAGTATGCCCAGATTTTCATTGCAGAAATAGTGAGACTTTACGGTGTGCCTCTAAATATCGTGTCTGACCGAGACAACATATTTATTTCACAATTTTGGGAGAGTTTCTAGGAGTCCATGGGCACTGAATTGCGGTTGAGTACGACTTATCACCCGCAGACTGATGGGCAGACTGAGCGAACAAATCACATGTTGGAGGACATGTTGCGTATGTGCATCCTAGACTTTGGGGGTGGATGGGAGCAGTAGCTTCCACTGGTGGAGTTTGCTTATAATAACTCCTACCAGTTCACCATTGGCATGGATCCATTTGAGGCGTTGTATGGTAGACCTTATCGTTCCCCAGCATGTTGGTTAGAAGTGGGGGACAACAAACTACTTGGGCCGAAAGTGATTCAGGATACTTTGGTAAGAATAGAGATGATACGGAGTCGCATTCGGGTAGCTCAGGACCGACAGAAGAGCTATACTGATGCCAAGAGATTCTTCAGAGAATTCAAAGTGGGGGACCAAGTTTTACTCAGAGTATCTCCTATGAAGGGGATTATGCATTTTGGGAAGAAGGGGAAACTGGCACCGAGATATGTGGGGCCATTTCCTATCACAGAGCGAATTGGGCCAGTTGCGTATAGACTTGGGTTACCGGAGCACTTGCATAGGATTCATGATGTGTTCCATATTTCCTCGCTAAGGAAATATCTTAGGGACTATTTGGCCCATACTCATATTGCTTTGGAGAACATCGATCTCCAGCCCGATAGTTCCTACGAGGAGGGGCCGATTGCTATTTTGGACCGAAGCGAGCGGAAACTACGGTCAAAGATAGTACCATCGGTACGTGTTCAGTGGCGGCATCATAATGCCGAGGAGTCCACATGGGAGCGCGAGGATGAGATGCGTGAATATTATCCAGAGTTGTATTTACCAGGTACTTTTTAGTTTCGAATTTCGGGACGAAATTCTGTTATTAGGGGGGAAGTATGTAATACCCCGTAATTTTATTGATATTTATTTAAGGGATTAATTAAATTAAATGGGAATTGATTGGGAATTAATTCGGATATAAATACTAACGAGATGTGAGTTGGTATTTGATTATGATGTGTATATATGGCAATATATGAATATTGAAAATATTAAAATTGTCGCGAGACTGAAATTCGACAATTTGGGAAATCTAGTTGGGACTCGCGTGTCAGTCGTGTCAGGAATGTAATTATTTGAATTAAAAAGTGAATTATATTTTTTCTCAACCGAATGGTCGTTTCGAGTGCGCCAACGTGTCCAGAAGGGTCGAAAGAGTCAGAAAACACTAGCCGGGGGTTTAGTTTGGGTCCCGGAGCATTTTTGGGCCATACCGGCAACTTAAAAGGGTATTTTGGTAATTTTAAAAATATGGGAATTAAAACCCATGAATTTTAGAGGTTTATTTGATATTATTTATGAACCCACTAAGCCCATTATCAGCCTTAGGTGAGTTAGAGGGCTACGGGAGTTATAGGAGAGATTGAAGAAGTTCCAAAAAGAAACCTCCAACCACCATCTTCAACCTTGGGAGAAAATTTGTAGAGAAAGGAGAGAAGCAACCTTCATTCACCAACATTAATTTTGAATAACAATCTAAGGCAAGTGATTTGATATTTTTAGTACATTGAATATGTCTTCCATGTTTAGTGTAGGAATTATCTTATATTGAAATTTTTGAAGAAAACCCATGAAATTGTTGGAGAAACTTTGAATTTGGGATAGGATTTGCATGTAGAATGATGATGGACTGATTTAATATTCGAAGAGTTATATATGATGATTTAAAAACGGATTTATGATGAGTAATTGGTCATAAGAAAATTATGAGTTCATGTTCATAGGGTTTGGGAAATATTTGGAGATTTATATTAATTCCTTGATGATTTGTAAGATTTGACCCCTAAAATATGTTAAGGGATGATCTAGGATGATTAGAAATGGTTTAAAAATGTTAAAACATAAATTGGATGGTCTTAGGGTGGATTTAGAGAAGAGAAGAATTGAGAAAAACGGACTTGGGAATTTCTGGGCTGAAACTGCCATCTCGTTAGAAGACCTGTCCAGGTCGTTCGAACGACCTCGTTCGAACGAACTTCTAATGAGATGAAAGTATCACTTCTAACGAGTCGGTAGTTCGTTCGAACCCTTTCGTTCGAACGACACTCGTTCGAACGACCTAGTTCGAACGAGATTTCTAACGAGTTGACAAAATGGTCGTTTTGGCCTGAATTTATTTCTAGTATCCCGTAGACTTATTTAAATGGTGAGATAACCTTCCCTTATTAACTAATGGGTATAGTTGGGAGATTGGGGTACATTGAGGAATAAAACTTAGAATCGTGTAGTAAATCGGATGACATTTGTGGATTGGAAAGCGAGTAACTAATCACGACGTGAGAAGAGTTGATAACTTAAATACATATAAACCGGGGACTTGTGAGTTGTATAACACTAAGTGTTGGTATAAGAACGAGAAGTATACCACTAATAAAATATTATAATATCTAAGATGTGAGAATGCTTAGTATATGTAGCTATCAGTGTATAACATACCTACCGTACTTGCTATCGTGGGAGGTTGGCGTTCGTTTAGGGCCATCTAATCTTTGTGTGCCTACGGGGGGGATCTAGATTGGTACCTCGAGGACACAGGTCAGAGAAGGACTTATTTAGAAGTTAATAAGCCTGCTGATCATGGGAGCGTAGGTATGTGCGTGACCCATGTGATGTGAACTATGTTCGCCTCCATTATTTGTGATTGTTGTTTAATGAAACGATTCCTGAGAGATTCGGAATATGTGATCCTTATGTACGTGATGTACCGGGATTGGATAACAGAGTATGTATGCACCGCAGCTTAGTCTCGGGGTGCTAGTATTGTATATTTATGATGAGAATAATATACTGTTAATTGAAATGAATTGTCAAGAATAAATGTGAGTATTAATAATAGCAACGGTTTGTAAAGTGAAAATGGAAGATCTCTAGTAATTAATTGTACTAAAATGGGAAACTGTGTAGCAAGTTATAACACTCGGTTAACTAAAAGTTGTTGGGAATTGAATTGGATATCGTATAGAAATGTTAGATTTTAGTATCAGACTAGTTAGATATGGGAACAACTAGAATAGGTACGGGTACGATAGGAGTGCACAATTAGTTGAGAGGTGAGGAACTCATGCGAGTGCACACACTATCATGTACTTTATATTCACTGTTTAATGATATTAAAAACTTGCAAATTTTTAAACTATTTTCACAATCGGGCTCTGACCCGTTTGCTTTCAAATCTATTTTTCTATAAAACCTTTTAGGTGCCCAGCCACAAGGACACCATGCATAGGAGTTCTATTCAGGTGACGTGCTGTAGCTGCTGTGGAAGTTACAGGACCTTGACAGTAGACGCCTCCATTTTCGATCTTGACTCCATTATCAGATTTTCTCATTTGTTGGGCATGTCGCCCCATTCCTTTTAGAGACATCTTACTTTTCAGTTATTTCAGACTTGGGGTTGTAATAAATTTAGTGATGCAGACTTGGTACTTATTTATTTCAGTATTTGGATTGTTGTGAGGAGTATCCCTCCAGACTCAATATTATTTGATGGCTATTCTATTGTGACTATGTTGTGGTAGTTATGTTAGCATTTCATAATTTACTTATTGTATGTTAATCGGATTTAATTAAAATTGACAACTCACTTTTTAAATATTAGGTGGCTAGAAATTGTTAAAACATTTTCGACAGTGATGCTACGAATTGAACCAACTTGGCATTTTGTATTAATTTAATAAAGGAGTAGATACCCGATATTTAATTAGTCGGGGTGTCACACCTTTGGTTAGTAATTTTGATGCTGAGTGGTCTTTTCTTTTCTTTTTTAGAATTTTGAATATTTGTTATGTTTTACAATTTTAAATATTTTTTGCGATATGTAGGATGACCCCGTATTTCATGATAAAACAATTTGGGAAGAAATTGATATTATATGCTCTGGTGTTAATGTTTATGAAAATTTTAAAACTTTTGCAAGTGCACGAGCTATTACAATTTAGTTTATGCTAGTACGGGTCAAATCCACGAGAATTTGTTCAAGTTTTTTAGTTAAAGACGTTTTAACTAGACAAATATGGGTATAAACAAGATGAAGAGTGTGACACCCCGCCTAATATAATACCGGGCTAAAATACCGGGCGATTACTCTTATATCAAATTAAAACAGGATTCGCGTATGGATCATTCTCAGCATCACTGTCGAAAACCCAATTAATTACTAATAACCTATTAGGCCGGCATCAAAATTTTATTTAACTAATCTTTTTAAACAAACTATACAATTAAAACATCCACCCAGTATGAATAAATAAAACTGAAATGAACTGAAATAATATATTGGGTTATCAGCCCGAATGTTTATACAGTACCTCCTATCTAGATTACAAGGATAGTACCATCTACGGTGAACCTGCATGCATCCACAGTTGGGCGTCCCTGTGTCTGGACACCTATATATATATATATATATATATATATATATATATATATAATACATATATAGCAAGACAGGAAAAATAGGAAAACGGGTCAGAGCTCGAGTTTTAAAAATATTTTGCAAGTGCATAAATGCTCTATTTTAAAAAATAAATTTTGTCTCATATTTAAATTGGTATCGCACTCCCATGAGATACCCCTCACCCCTCTTCTAATAGTGTGCGCCTATCGCATTCGTTTAAAACATCCTAGTTAAGCTACCCCGCCTAACTAATCTAATTCACCCGTCTGTTAGAAACCTCGACAACCCGAGTACTAAGGGCTAAACTTCTCTCCATTCTCAACACTGCGCTAAGTTCGTGCGTGGGATGTCTCGCGAAGTGAAATCCAAACAAGGAACCCCCCCGATACACTACTTCTCGGCAGCGTCGATCGTCGAGATCCATTAAACCCTCAGCACATGACGTAAATAGAAGACTCATATAAACATATAAACATATAATATATATATATATATATATATATATATGTATATACTATAGCTTTATATTTATTATCATATACATCCGGATCCAAATTTACCGGAAAGGGGACAATACACCTTATTAGGCTTTTCACTTTATATGCGTGAGTCTACTATATGATGGCTCGTCCTCATATACAAACAATATAATATACTCATCCAGTGTATAATTATACCTATTACACACATAAGTACAATAACCATCCCAACGAGCTATAACTCGAGGATGCGGTCTCTCAATGCTATCATCTTCGAGGGCATCACTCACATATCATCCTGGGGACCAGCGGTCGGACTCAGTATCACCGACATCGCGGCCAACACATGCACACAACATCTGGAAAGCGGTCATAGTTCCTCCCCGGAAATGAGACGAAACATACCCACCACGTCTCACCCCTAATAAAAATCACACAATATCATAATAGACGCTATGACCTAGGGAATATTCACACCCTGCTCATCGAGCCAGTGTGCTCACCCTCATCGCGCAACTTCCCAATGATAGCATTAGAGGGGGTATGCTTCACACACTCATATATATATATATATATATATATATATACACACACACACACACACATTTATCATTCCTCAAATGTAGATATGGCTACAATTGTCAATTTCATAATAATATTTAAGTACCTTACTACTTAAATACGCCTCACACCTTAATCGTTGTTTGGGATTTATATACTCTCCAAATATCCCGCTTCATAATTGTACGATAAGTATACCCTCAACTTATCCTTAACCTATAACCCAAATTTCATTCTAGTCACCTCGTAGGATTTACTCACCAATTCCATACACACTTACTTATTCCTATTCACATGGTTATTTAGCTATAATCGCTCGCTAAAGTACTCCCTCGGGTGTCACTCACTCCGAACATCCATAATTAAATAAGTCTTAGATTTTACCTAATTAATCCAAGGTATACATTTCACTCCAATAATAATTATTTAAAAGTCCCCTCTTATATTTCTAGAAATCCCAAATTTTCTAACCCTTCAACTTATTCATTTTCTTAAAAAGTATACCTTAATACCACACAATAATAGCACCCTCCTAGCCCCCATAAGTTTTTCCCCAAATGGCTAATGCTAGATTACTATATATATACTTATTTCCTCAAGTGAATAGGCTAGGACCAATCAAAAATTGGAACTCAACCCATAGAATTAGCCCTAGGAAAAATTGCCCAAAATCCTGCAGGGTCGATCGATCGACCCTTGGCCCTCGATCGATCGATTGCTTCGGATAACTTCTTCTCCGAGAAGCTGTTTCGGCCATTAAAGTTTCTCCCAAGCTTTTATCTTTTACCCCAACATCCTCCAACCTCAAACAACGATATGTACACATATAAATTGGGTTCTAAACGTCCTAGAACCCAAAACCAACAAATGACTTCAATAATTTCCTAAATTTCTCAAATTGGATAAAAGTCGGGGTTTACTCGTTTATTTTCCTAAAACCCATTTTGATTCATAAAATCCCATCCCGAAAATCTTCTGATTTGTTAATACCAAATTTTGATATGAGATTTATGCTCCAAAATAAATAAAGCAAGTAAACACTTGCCTCGTGGATAAAATTCGACGATCCCGAGTCGAATCCCGTGGAGTTTGGCCGAAACCTCCCTTCTCTTCCTCTTTTCTCTCCTCTTTCTTTCCTTCCTTTTCTTTCCCCCTCCCTTGCCTTATATAGGGAGAAAAAGGGTTTATCCCTTATTAAACCCAAAAATGACTCCTTTACTCAATTACGAGTCCTTATTAGCCCAAATATTCTCGGAGCCTAGACAATACCCCTGGATACTCTATTCTGACTATCTCGGCCATTTCGAGACCAACCACGCAATTGGAATTTCCATCCGAGATACTTGGCCGCAATTCACTATTTTAACCCAACACATCTCCATGCGGGTTTTCCCATTAAAATATTGTCCTCTGTCGCTTTACTCACTGCGATGTTTAATAAAATAATCCTTCTCGTCTACTTATTCCTAAATGTAGTTATAACATGCATCGAAAATCCTTTAACACTCCTAAACTCCAAAAATTATTATTCTGAGAAATTCCTCGAATTTCTATATTATACCCATTTAGGAAAATTTTATTTCCCATAAAAGTGCGGGGTATTACATACTTTCCCCCTTACAACGGAATTTCGTCCTCGAAATTCAGATACAACCGATACTACCAACACTATCGTAGGATCGCTCCACATCCTAATGCCTCAAAGGGAACAAATCCAATGGTTCTCAACCATACACTCATTCAACACTCACTTCTAACCAGGTTTATATGATACTATACTGCTACCATGGTCGTAAAGTGACTCTAATAACGTCACATCGCACCCATCATTTCTACTGCCCCACGTACAAAGACAAGCCTCCACTCTAACGTCCAAACACTATTCTAAACATCCGCTCGTCTACATTTGGATATCTACTTTCCCCCAAAAAGAAATTACTCTAACGCTCGACCACTCTCGTCAGTGTCATTTCTTATCTTGGGCATGCTATCTCTTATTGCCCTATATGATTGAATTATTGCCTACCTCTCACGACGTTCCATCCAACACACTCCAAATCCATTCGTGACTACCTCATTGCATAAACTTGAACTTTATATACTACGCCCCTTCTATTTCAGGCGGTAGGCAAAACCAATTTACCAATATGCCTAAACACCTTTTAACTCGTGCCTATCAGCACAACCATTGTAAACGTTCAAAACGTAACACTCTCTCTAAATAAGGGCCTCATTTCCTCGGTGTAATACTCACACATGGGTCCTCCCAACCTGCAAAATTCAATTCTCCTCAGGGTTAATCAACCAGTCTTCTTGTGGTTTACTTCCCCAAATCTTTCTATATCGGCGCTACCAACTATATTAAACTTACATCCTAATAATGCTACGGTTTACGTGTTGCCCGACCTACGCAAAACGAGTATAATCTTAAGTATATCCCTAGTGCCCAAGGCCTCTCTCAACTACCGCCATTTGCTTAGTTTCATGCGTGGGACTTCTCGCAAAGCAAAATCCAGACAAGGAAGCCTCCCGTTACGCTACTCCCTCGCATCGTCGGTCACCGAGATATAACGGTCTAAGGCACATCAGCGGGACATCCTAAATCCTACCTCACTAACCTACCCACGTACATCTACCACTCCAATATTCACCTTGGCAAAAAAAAAAGCCAAATAAATCAAGGTGCCTACTCCATTCAAACCTGTTGTGAACATCACACCCAAAACATACTATCTTCGAATTTGCCTTCTCATCAAGGCCTAACTATAAGACTTAAATCAATTTCCTTTACCTTGCCTCACCTTTATACTTGCGGTGAGAGAAACATTTTGGTGCTTTTCCATAACACTTCCATCTCTAAGCATACCGTCATCACATGGCTCTCTGTCTATAATGTTTCATTCACACTATATTACTTATTTACGAAATCAACATCCTTGCATGCCTTAAATCATCTCTAAAAGGCCGCCACACACTCAAATCATAATAATGAAACCTCTGCTTACCAAAGTTCCATCTACCCATAACAACAAAGGCGAACTCAACCTATAACCAGGTGAGATATCTCAATAATAACCTGTTCCACTCTGGAACCACGGACACGATAGTCTTTCCGTCATTAACCTGCTATCGCTCCAACCGACGAGGAACATATTATACTCAGAAAAACACTATACTCGTATATCATACATAGAACGAGTAATACAAACCATATATATATATATATATATATATATTCAAATTATCAACACCCGCTTTTACAGCGAATGAAAGAACCTATAACTCCGCTATCGCGAGAAAACACATAGATATATACTACATAATGTTGTAGATACTATTTGTTAACTCGTATCACACACGAATCTGGGGCTAAATAAAACACTGGGACTCAATCTTGTCACACAGAACATACCTCCTTCAACTGTGGTGAGACTCATAACAACAACTTCGCCAATCTTTCTTGCTACTCCAAATGGTTCCAGGACTTAGTGCACTTGTACTAACTGAACCTAAAAATTACTTTAATTAATGCCCCATCTCGGCACTCCATTCTTGTCCTTCAACTCCTACCCGACAAGGACTAACCGCATGGTTCTACGCTCCGCATTGCAACATTCTCCATCTCTCGCCACACTGACCATGTTAAGGTTTTCAGTATCTTAGACTCTATAGTCGTGATCCTGACAGTCACTTTACTAGTTCCCCTTAACATCTTTATGAAAAGTAAACTCCACCACCGGCCTCAACAACCCCGTTTTAACGAATTCCTCGAGTGGATGTCCACTAATGGGGTCCTCTAACATACTCATTCTATAGTGAGCCTAACATTCCTCGGAAGGACTCTCTATTCATTGTAATTACCTTACTTCGGTACAAAGCTTACTTATCCTTATCACTCTTGATTCACGGTCGGCATCTGACCGATCCTTATGTGAATGATCCAAAAACTGCATTTTCTTCATTACTGATAAACCAAAGGAACTCGCGATTAAAAATGTCCGTAAGATTCCTCTACGAGCAAAACATACTGCTCCCTCGAAAATGGTGACTACTATTCCCACCATTTCAACATTGCTCCTACGAGTGAAAAAAATTTCCTCAAATTTTCACATATGGGTATTTCCACACCCCACTCTAAGCCAAAGCTTCTGAGCCTTCTACTCACACTAAGTGAAGCTACACCGTCTTCATCTAACTTAAAACTCCACGTATGGTCCTTATCTAATACCCTTTGAACTATACCCCAACTTAGCTTCACGGGGTAATACAACTTTAGTACCACTCTCTACTATAACAGTACTTACATACTCATGACTACTATACTGTAGTAGTCGCCACCAAAATCCTTAGCAAATTCCATAAGGGGAGTGACCTCTGTCACGGTCCTAGTACCTGACTTACTAGATGTTCCAGCTAAGCCCCGCCTCCTGCTGCCTTCATCACGGCCTTCCCTGGTCGCCCTTCTTCGATCAGCATCCGAACTTCAAACGAGTGTGCAAAATATTTCCATAATCTTATACTATGGCAGGAGAACGAAATCTCATAAGAGAAATCAACAATCATAATCCTGATGCTCTATATCAAATCGAGAGCAACGCTGAAAGCGTAGTACGTCCGAACAAATTCCTAAGGACACTAGAACCTAATGCTCTGATACCATCTGTGACACCCCGCCTAATAAAATACCGGGCGATCACTCCTATATCAAATTAAAACAGGAGTCGCATATGGATCATTCTCAGCATCACTGTCGAAAACCCAATTAATTACTAATAACCTATTAGGCCAGCGTCAAAATTTTATTTAACTAATCTTTTTAAAAAAACTATACAATTAAAACATTCACCCAGTATGAATAAATTAAACTGAAATAAACTAAAATAACCGAACACTCGGTTTAATATAATACAATCATAATGGGTGCCGCACTAAAAGGCGATAAAAGAATAAATAAATGATATTGGGTTATCAGCCCGAATGTGTATACAATACCTCCTATCTAGATTACAAGGATAGAACCGTCTACAGTGAACCTGCATGCATCCATAGTTGCTGCAGCAGACATCTGACTCGAAGGAATCATCATCCAGGACTCCCCTTGTCAGGACACCTATATATATATATATATATATATAAAGAAAGGAAAAATAGGGAAATGGGTCAAAGCCCGAGTTGTAAAAATATTTTGCAAGTGCATAAATGCTTTATTTTTAAAAATAAGTTTTGTCTCATATTTAAATTGGTATCGCACTCCCATGAGATACCCCTCACCCCTCTTCTAATAGTGCGCGCCTATCGCATTCGTTTAAAACATCCTAGTTAAGTTACCCCGCCTAACTAATCTAATTCACCCACCTGCTAGAAACCTCGACAACCCGAGTACTAAGGGCTAAACTTCTCTCCATTCTCAACACTGTGCTAAGTTCGTGTAATACCCCGTAATTTTTATGACTTTTAAAATGGGTTATATTTTAACTTAATGGATTAATTGGATTTTACTATAAATTAATTCATTTGGGCTTTATCCGAATTGTGGATATTAAAATTGATAATTCTGAATATTACTTAAAGATATTTAGGTAATATATGAATGTGATGTCATTGATATGACGGTGTGATATAAAATCGGTAATTTGAATTTTTAGTCAGACGCGGTATGGGACGTGTCGGGACTAATTTATTAAATTAAAAAGGAAATTTATTTTCTATCGACCTTATAGTCATTTCGACTGCGCCGTTGCGTCCGGAAGGTTCGAAATAGTCAGAAAAGTCTATTTGGATGTTAATTTTGAGTCTTGGGTCATTTGGAAATGAATAGACAACCCGAAAGGGCATTTTGGTCATTTTTCTAGGGGGATGAATAGTGATTTCGGATTTTGTCCTATTATAAGTATTGGTAGATTAAGTGTATGTGGGTTATTCATCTCCTCTACACAAAGTAGAGAAGTCATCTTCCTACACAGAGTAAAAGGGTGCTTGGGAAGAGAGGAGTTCACTTGGGAAGGAGAAGAACAAGAACCAAGGTTCACCACTACCAACCACCACCGGAGGTTGACCGGAGAAGGGACAACCAACTGAGATATACTACACCAAAGGATCAGACCTTCTGTAAAGGCAAGTGTTTGATATTTGCAATTTAAGTTCGTATATTGTCCATGTTAGGATAGTTATAAAAAGAGATGATTTTCATGCTTGGAAGATGAAAGGATATAGTTGTTAATGGATTTTTGGAATCTAAAAATATATAGGAATTAAACTCATGTTGTAGGTAGTTAGTAATCCAATAAATATTCATCAATATGTGGAAGAAATTCTGAAAATAATTTAGTGTTCTTGAAGATAATATGTTGATAATTTTCTGGAAAAAGAGGCAAAAACGAGTGGAATGAGAAGAGCCAATTTGGAATGTTTAGATCTTCTTTTTTGAGTGCATTTGGATGAGATTTAAGAAAAACTCAAAACACATACCTGACTCAATTTTTTGTGTAGAATCCAAATCTGAAGTCGGATTGATGATTTGAATAATTTTTGGATCTGATTTTTCTGAGTATTTAAAATATGAGAATTCATGATGTTGTTTCTTTTTAATGTTGGTTCTTAACCCAAAACTTTTGTAGATCTTCGGTGATTATTAATTGGATATTATGGGACTTAGAAAATATCAGTAGACCCTTGATAAGATTTGAATTAATTTGATTGGGATTTAATTGATTAGAATTATGATAATTAAAGTTAAAGAGATTTCGATTGCTAGATTCATGTGTTGGATTCTAATCTGTTTGTATGAGCATTAAGGATAGTTCAAGTAGGGGAGATTTAATATAACACCTGGGTAGCCTTAGGGTTACAATTTAAACATCAAGGACTGAGTTTAAGCTCATTATTGATTTCGCAAGGGCTGAGTGTAGTACAAGAGCATAGTGGTATGGCTCCTGGATAGAGATGGGAGTTTAGAACACATTTGGTTGAAAGAGGGGATGAGGTTATTCCGATCGCATATTTGAAGTTGACGAACCTCCTCTATCGACAAAGTTAAGTAGTAGTGTATTGGAGGGGTTCCTTGTTTGGATTTCGCTTTGCGAGACGCTCCGCGCATGAACCTTAACGACGTCGGGAGTGGAGAGATGTTATAGGATGCGAGGATAATTAAATTATGAAGTAAAGATATGACATTTTAATACGTGGAATTTAAAAGAGATATAATGCTACGTATGGGAATTATCTTAGGGTAGTGATATTACCTTATTGATATTATATTATAGGTATGATAATACCTATTTGATTGATTGATGATTTATGTGTATGACATACCTAGCTTACTTGCTATCGGTGGGAGGTTTGCGCGTGAGGGCAGTCATATCCTGATGAATCCATGGGATCTTTGATTTGTCGCTCGAGAACATAGGTCTATGAATGACTTATCGGGGAGTTGATAAGTCCGTTGACTATGGGTACGTAGGTATGTGCGTGACCCATGGGTATGAGAACTATGTTCGCCTCCAATGATTGTGTTGTTGTTTATGGTTCGAGAAATCCTTACCGAACCTTTTGTCTCTTATTCGGCGACCAGCGATATTGGGACATGATAGCAGAGTAATGCATTGCACCGCAGCTATGACTCGGGGTGCCGTATTATATATGAATATATATATAATGGATGAAATGAACGAATGGATATTTATTATGGTTAAATCTATCTACGGTGATAATTGTAGATAACGGTGAATAGAGAAAGATAATGGAATTAAGCTAATGAATGTTTATTCTTAAAGAATTGAAAAGCTTAATTCATATTAATGAGAAATGATCATGTTAATGAGAAACTAATCATATAAATGAGAAATGTAAATGAATAATGATGTGACGTATGGTATGGGACATACGGGAATTATGATATGGGAATGGAATTATATTATGGAATTGGTAGAGGAACCATTAACTAGGAAGTTAATAGCTAACGTTAAGTGTGCACTCTAGTTGAGAGGTGAGAATAGCAAGTGAGAGTTGGATCTAACATGTAGATAATAAATGCTTTATTGCACTTGTTAAATACTTGCTGTTTTAAAAATCATTTACACATTCGGGCTCTGACCCGTTTCCTTGCATATTTTCTTTTCTATTGTATCTCCTATATCAGGTGTCCAGCAGCAGGGACGCCAACCTTAGTTGATTGTGACGAGCTATGGAGCTATGGAGTTTTGCTTAGACGCCTATCATCTTTTTGATTCACAGTATTCTTAGTTAGGGCATGTCGCCCAAAGGATTGAGTTATCTTTTCTATCGGGGTTAAATACTATTATATTCGTGTCTTTTTAATACATTTGACATTGTTGGGATTATTGTAATGGATTTATATTATTTGGGAATGTTTATTCCAATTGCATTTAAATTCTTTTGTGTTATTTATTGGGTTATCAGTGTTGTAGAATATATGTTGTGTTATTCTTAAACTGGAAATGGATTTTGTTAAATTAAAATTTGGAAAGTTTTTAACACCAGATTAATTGAGTATTGGGTGAGTTGTAAATGTTTTCGATAGCGATGCTAAGAATGAGCCAACTGTATATTCTGTTTTAATTTGGTATAGGACTGGCCACCCGGTATTTAATTAGGCGGGGTGTTACAGGTGGTATCAGAGCATCAGGCTCTAGTGTCCTTTAGGGTCTGTACGGCTTACTGTGTTTTCAGCTTAGCGTTCTTTGATGTAAAGCCCTATGTTTAGGATTGTTGATTTCTTTGGTAAGATTCCATATATATTAGTGAATCTTATTTACGTTCGAATGGGTTCGTACGAGAAGTATGGCAGATGAGGGCCATTGGATGGATAACGGAGATCGTACTTAGGAGGTTATGAAGTACGTTCGAGTATGATGACCATAGTCGAGGTCACCCCTATTATGGAAAATTGAAGAGAGACATCAATAGAAGGTTTAGAAATGCGGGAATTGTGTATGTTACCTAACGAAGGCAATATATTTAAAGGCTTGGACATATAGTGGAGTGTGGTGAACTAGAACTGAAAATTTGGGGTAAAAATTTTGTTGACTCATCGGAGAAAAGTTATAATAGTGGGATTCAACAACCATCACCCGCAAATGAGGGTATGTTTCCTATCTAAGGAATTATGAGGCGTATTGATTTTTGTAGCAATTAATATTGTGTGGGCAAAAAGGGTTGCTAAACTAACCCTATAGCATCGTTATTTACGTAGACTCACTGAGGGGTGTGGGACACCTATATGTTACATGTTATCACGTGGGTTTGATTTTTATCATGGGATTACTTACTTTGGGCATGTCCGAGCATGATGTGACTATCGGCATGCATTGACTTGTGGTATACGAGAGCGTATGTACTACTATTAACCAACATCTTGTCTTCTAGAGAAGAGTATATGAGTAGACTCTATTTGAAATCAATAAAACCTAAAAAAAAAATATTTAAATCGATAAACCTGATATTTTTTCCGATAAACCAAATTTTTTATATACTCTTAACTAAGGACCTGAGGAGTTTCGATGACCGACTACTTTAGGTAGTAGTGTATCGGGGGGGTTCCTTGTTTGGATTTCTCTTGCGAGACACCCCACGCATGAAACTAATAACCGTTGGGAGTCGAAATAAGATAGGTCTTTAGGATATGAGTTTATAACCTTTGCTATTATAATGAAAGTTGTACGATAGGGTGTATGGGCGCCCTGGATGATTGGATTGTAGTAGTTTTCAAAATTGTGAAACAGTAAGTAGTTGGAACTTCAGGATTTATTTGTTCAATACGAGAGGATCATTTATTTTTCCCAAAGTTTGTCATGAGAACGGTATAGGGAAGATTGGGTAAAGTTTAAATTTGATTCAGCTGAAACTATATGGTCAGGCTTGGTGTATAACATCGATAGGAATTTTCGTTAATGTACTGTATGGGCGGTACGTCTTGGATTTCTTGTGATGTGAGATTTATACTCGGAGTTGACCTTACCGGTATGACTTATATTCCTGAATTTCGGGACGAAATTCTGTTATAAGGGGGGAAGTATGTAATACCCCGTAATTTTTATGACTTTTAAAATGGGTTATATTTTAACTTAATGGATTAATTGGATTTTACTATAAATTAATTCATTTGGGCTTTATCCGAATTGTGGATATTAAAATTGATAATTCTGAATATTACTTAAAGATATTTAGGTAATATATGAATGTGATGTCATTGATATGACGGTGTGATATAAAATCGGTAATTTGAATTTTTAGTCAGACGCGGTATGGGACGTGTCGGGACTAATTTATTAAATTAAAAAGGAAATTTATTTTCTATCGACCTTATAGTCATTTCGACTGCGCCATTGCGTCCGGAAGGTTCGAAATAGTCAGAAAAGTCTATTTGGATGTTAATTTTGAGTCTTGGGTCATTTGGAAATGAATAGACAACCCGAAAGGGCATTTTGGTCATTTTTCTAGGGGGATGAATAGTGATTTCGGATTTTGTCCTATTATAAGTATTGGTAGATTAAGTGTATGTGGGTTATTCATCTCCTCTACACAAAGTAGAGAAGTCATCTTCCTAGACAGAGTAAAAGGGTGCTTGGGAAGAGAGGAGTTCACTTGGGAAGGAGAAGAACAAGAACCAAGGTTCACCACTACCAACCACCACCGGAGGTTGACCGGAGAAGGGACAACCAACTGAGATATACTACACCAAAGGATCAGACCTTCTGTAAAGGCAAGTGTTTGATATTTGCAATTTCAGTTCGTATATTGTCCATGTTAGGATAGTTATAAAAAGAGATGATTTTCATGCTTGGAAGATGAAAGGATATAGTTGTTAATGGATTTTTGGAATCTAAAAATATATAGGAATTAAACTCATGTTGTAGGTAGTTAGTAATCCAATAAATATTCATCAATATGTGGAAGAAATTCTGAAAATAATTTAGTGTTCTTGAAGATAATATGTTGATAATTTTCTGGAAAAAGAGGCAAAAACGAGTGGAATGAGAAGAGCCAATTTGGAATGTTTAGATCTTCTTTTTTGAGTGCATTTGGATGAGATTTAAGAAAAACTCAAAACACATACCTGACTCAATTTTTTGTGTAGAATCCAAATCTGAAGTCGGATTGATGATTTGAATAATTTTTGGATCTGATTTTTCTGAGTATTTAAAATATGAGAATTCATGATGTTGTTTCTTTTTAATGTTGGTTCTTAACCCAAAACTTTTGTAGATCTTCGGTGATTATTAATTGGATATTATGGGACTTAGAAAATATCAGTAGACCCTTGATAAGATTTGAATTAATTTGATTGGGATTTAATTGATTAGAATTATGATAATTAAAGTTAAAGAGATTTCGATTGCTAGATTCATGTGTTGGATTCTAATCTGTTTGTATGAGCATTAAGGATAGTTCAAGTAGGGGAGATTTAATATAACACCTGGGTAGCCTTAGGGTTACAATTTAAACATCAAGGACTGAGTTTAAGCTCATTATTGATTTCGCAAGGGCTGAGTGTAGTACAAGAGCATAGTGGTATGGCTCCTGGATAGAGATGGGAGTTTAGAACACATTTGGTTGAAAGAGGGGATGAGGTTATTCCGATCGCATATTTGAAGTTGACGAACCTCCTCTATCGACAAAGTTAAGTAGTAGTGTATTGGAGGGGTTCCTTGTTTGGATTTCGCTTTGCGAGACGCTCCGCTCATGAACCTTAACGACGTCGGGAGTGGAGAGATGTTATAGGATGCGAGGATAATTAAATTATGAAGTAAAGATATGACATTTTAATACGTGGAATTTAAAAGAGATATAATGCTACGTATGGGAATTATCTTAGGGTAGTGATATTACCTTATTGATATTATATTATAGGTATGATAATACCTATTTGATTGATTGATGATTTATGTGTATGACATACCTAGCTTACTTGCTATCGGTGGGAGGTTTGCGCGTGAGGGCAGTCATATCCTGATGAATCCATGGGATCTTTGATTTGTCGCTCGAGAACATAGGTCTATGAATGACTTATCGGGGAGTTGATAAGTCCGCTGACTATGGGTACGTAGGTATGTGCGTGACCCATGGGTATGAGAACTATGTTCGCCTCCAATGATTGTGTTGTTGTTTATGGTTCGAGAAATCCTTACCGAACCTTTTGTCTCTTATTCGGCGACCAGCGATATTGGGACATGATAGCAGAGTAATGCATTGCACCGCAGCTATGACTCGGGGTGCCGTATTATATATGAATATATATATAATGGATGAAATGAACGAATGGATATTTATTATGGTTAAATCTATCTACGGTGATAATTGTAGATAACGGTGAATAGAGAAAGATAATGGAATTAAGCTAATGAATGTTTATTCTTAAAGAATTGAAAAGCTTAATTCATATTAATGAGAAATGATCATGTTAATGAGAAACTAATCATATAAATGAGAAATGTAAATGAATAATGATGTGACGTATGGTATGGGACATACGGGAATTATGATATGGGAATGGAATTATATTATGGAATTGGTAGAGGAACCATTAACTAGGAAGTTAATAGCTAACGTTAAGTGTGCACTCTAGTTGAGAGGTGAGAATAGCAAGTGAGAGTTGGATCTAACATGTAGATAATAAATGCTTTATTGCACTTGTTAAATACTTGCTGTTTTAAAAATCATTTACACATTCGGGCTCTGACCCGTTTCCTTGCATATTTTCTTTTCTATTGTATCTCCTATATCAGGTGTCCAGCAGCAGGGACGCCAACCTTAGTTGATTGTGACGAGCTATGGAGCTATGGAGTTTTGCTTAGACGCCTATCATCTTTTTGATTCACAGTATTCTTAGTTAGGGCATGTCGCCCAAAGGATTGAGTTATCTTTTCTATCGGGGTTAAATACTATTATATTCGTGTCTTTTTAATACATTTGACATTGTTGGGATTATTGTAATGGATTTATATTATTTGGGAATGTTTATTCCAATTTCATTTAAATTCTTTTGTGTTATTTATTGGGTTATCAGTGTTGTAGAATATATGTTGTGTTATTCTTAAACTGGAAATGGATTTTGTTAAATTAAAATTTGGAAAGTTTTTAACACCAGATTAATTGAGTATTGGGTGAGTTGTAAATGTTTTCGATAGCGATGCTAAGAATGAGCCAACTGTATATTCTGTTTTAATTTGGTATAGGACTGGCCACCCGGTATTTAATTAGGCGGGGTGTTACAGGTGGTATCAGAGCATCAGGCTCTAGTGTCCTTTAGGGTCTGTACGGCTTACTGTGTTTTCAGCTTAGCGTTCTTTGATGTAGAGCCCTATGTTTAGGATTGTTGATTTCTTTGGTAAGATTCCATATATATTAGTGAATCTTATTTACGTTCGAATGGGTTCGTACGAGAAGTATGGCAGATGAGGGCCATTGGATGGATAACGGAGATCGTACTTAGGAGGTTATGAAGTACGTTCGAGTATGATGACCATAGTCGAGGTCACCCCTATTATGGAAAATTGAAGAGAGACATCAATAGAAGGTTTAGAAATGCGGGAATTGTGTATGTTACCTAACGAAGGCAATATATTTAAAGGCTTGGACATATAGTGGAGTGTGGTGAACTAGAACTGAAAATTTGGGGTAAAAATTTTGTTGACTCATCGGAGAAAAGTTATAATAGTGGGATTCAACAACCATCACCCGCAAATGAGGGTATGTTTCCTATCTAAGGAATTATGAGGCGTATTGATTTTTGTAGCAATTAATATTGTGTGGGCAAAAAGGGTTGCTAAACTTAGCCTATAGCATCGTTATTTACGTAGACTCACTGAGGGGTGTGGGACACCTATATGTTACATGTTATCACGTGGGTTTGATTTTTATCATGGGATTACTTACTTTGGGCATGTCCGAGCATGATGTGACTATCGGCATGCATTGACTTGTGGTATACGAGAGCGTATGTACTACTATTAACCAACATCTTGTCTTCTAGAGAAGAGTATATGAGTAGACTCTATTTGAAATCAATAAAACCTAAAAAAAAAAAATATTTAAATCGATAAACCTGATATTTTTTCCGATAAACCAAATTTTTTATATACTCTTAACTAAGGACCTGAGGAGTTTCGATGACCGACTACTTTAGGTAGTAGTGTATCGGGGGGGTTCCTTGTTTGGATTTCTCTTGCGAGACACCCCACGCATGAAACTAATAACCGTTGGGAGTCGAAATAAGATAGGTCTTTAGGATATGAGTTTATAACCTTTGCTATTATAATGAAAGTTGTACGATAGGGTGTATGGGCGCCCTGGATGATTGGATTGTAGTAGTTTTCAAAATTGTGAAACAGTAAGTAGTTGGAACTTCAGGATTTATTTGTTCAATACGAGAGGATCATTTATTTTTCCCAAAGTTTGTCATGAGAACGGTATAGGGAAGATTGGGTAAAGTTTAAATTTGATTCAGCTGAAACTATATGGTCAGGCTTGGTGTATAACATCGATAGGAATTTTCGTTAATGTACTGTATGGGCGGTACGTCTTGGATTTCTTGTGATGTGAGATTTATACTCGGAGTTGACCTTACCGGTATGACTTATATTCCTGAATTTCGGGACGAAATTCTGTTATAAGGGGGGAAGTATGTAATACCCCGTAATTTTTATGACTTTTAAAATGGGTTATATTTTAACTTAATGGATTAATTGGATTTTACTATAAATTAATTCATTTGGGCTTTATCCGAATTGTGGATATTAAAATTGATAATTCTGAATATTACTTAAAGATATTTAGGTAATATATGAATGTGATGTCATTGATATGACGGTGTGATATAAAATCGGTAATTTGAATTTTTAGTCAGACGCGGTATGGGACGTGTCGGGACTAATTTATTAAATTAAAAAGGAAATTTATTTTCTATCGACCTTATAGTCATTTCGACTGCGCCATTGCGTCCGGAAGGTTCGAAATAGTCAGAAAAGTCTATTTGGATGTTAATTTTGAGTCTTGGGTCATTTGGAAATGAATAGACAACCCGAAAGGGCATTTTGGTCATTTTTCTAGGGGGATGAATAGTGATTTCGGATTTTGTCCTATTATAAGTATTGGTAGATTAAGTGTATGTGGCTTATTCATCTCCTCTACACAAAGTAGAGAAGTCATCTTCCTAGACAGAGTAAAAGGGTGCTTGGGAAGAGAGGAGTTCACTTGGGAAGGAGAAGAACAAGAACCAAGGTTCACCACTACCAACCACCACCGGAGGTTGACCGGAGAAGGGACAACCAACTGAGATATACTACACCAAAGGATCAGACCTTCTGTAAAGGCAAGTGTTTGATATTTGCAATTTCAGTTCGTATATTGTCCATGTTAGGATAGTTATAAAAAGAGATGATTTTCATGCTTGGAAGATGAAAGGATATAGTTGTTAATGGATTTTTGGAATCTAAAAATATATAGGAATTAAACTCATGTTGTAGGTAGTTAGTAATCCAATAAATATTCATCAATATGTGGAAGAAATTCTGAAAATAATTTAGTGTTCTTGAAGATAATATGTTGATAATTTTCTGGAAAAAGAGGCAAAAACGAGTGGAATGAGAAGAGCCAATTTGGAATGTTTAGATCTTCTTTTTTGAGTGCATTTGGATGAGATTTAAGAAAAACTCAAAACACATACCTGACTCAATTTTTTGTGTAGAATCCAAATCTGAAGTCGGATTGATGATTTGAATAATTTTTGGATCTGATTTTTCTGAGTATTTAAAATATGAGAATTCATGATGTTGTTTCTTTTTAATGTTGGTTCTTAACCCAAAACTTTTGTAGATCTTCGGTGATTATTAATTGGATATTATGGGACTTAGAAAATATCAGTAGACCCTTGATAAGATTTGAATTAATTTGATTGGGATTTAATTGATTAGAATTATGATAATTAAAGTTAAAGAGATTTCGATTGCTAGATTCATGTGTTGGATTCTAATCTGTTTGTATGAGCATTAAGGATAGTTCAAGTAGGGGAGATTTAATATAACACCTGGGTAGCCTTAGGGTTACAATTTAAACATCAAGGACTGAGTTTAAGCTCATTATTGATTTCGCAAGGGCTGAGTGTAGTACAAGAGCATAGTGGTATGGCTCCTGGATAGAGATGGGAGTTTAGAACACATTTGGTTGAAAGAGGGGATGAGGTTATTCCGATCGCATATTTGAAGTTGACGAACCTCCTCTATCGACAAAGTTAAGTAGTAGTGTATTGGAGGGGTTCCTTGTTTGGATTTCGCTTTGCGAGACGCTCCGCTCATGAACCTTAACGACGTCGGGAGTGGAGAGATGTTATAGGATGCGAGGATAATTAAATTATGAAGTAAAGATATGACATTTTAATACGTGGAATTTAAAAGAGATATAATGCTACGTATGGGAATTATCTTAGGGTAGTGATATTACCTTATTGATATTATATTATAGGTATGATAATACCTATTTGATTGATTGATGATTTATGTGTATGACATACCTAGCTTACTTGCTATCGGTGGGAGGTTTGCGCGTGAGGGCAGTCATATCCTGATGAATCCATGGGATCTTTGATTTGTCGCTCGAGAACATAGGTCTATGAATGACTTATCGGGGAGTTGATAAGTCCGCTGACTATGGGTACGTAGGTATGTGCGTGACCCATGGGTATGAGAACTATGTTCGCCTCCAATGATTGTGTTGTTGTTTATGGTTCGAGAAATCCTTACCGAACCTTTTGTCTCTTATTCGGCGACCAGCGATATTGGGACATGATAGCAGAGTAATGCATTGCACCGCAGCTATGACTCGGGGTGCCGTATTATATATGAATATATATATAATGGATGAAATGAACGAATGGATATTTATTATGGTTAAATCTATCTACGGTGATAATTGTAGATAACGGTGAATAGAGAAAGATAATGGAATTAAGCTAATGAATGTTTATTCTTAAAGAATTGAAAAGCTTAATTCATATTAATGAGAAATGATCATGTTAATGAGAAACTAATCATATAAATGAGAAATGTAAATGAATAATGATGTGACGTATGGTATGGGACATACGGGAATTATGATATGGGAATGGAATTATATTATGGAATTGGTAGAGGAACCATTAACTAGGAAGTTAATAGCTAACGTTAAGTGTGCACTCTAGTTGAGAGGTGAGAATAGCAAGTGAGAGTTGGATCTAACATGTAGATAATAAATGCTTTATTGCACTTGTTAAATACTTGCTGTTTTAAAAATCATTTACACATTCGGGCTCTGACCCGTTTCCTTGCATATTTTCTTTTCTATTGTATCTCCTATATCAGGTGTCCAGCAGCAGGGACGCCAACCTTAGTTGATTGTGACGAGCTATGGAGCTATGGAGTTTTGCTTAGACGCCTATCATCTTTTTGATTCACAGTATTCTTAGTTAGGGCATGTCGCCCAAAGGATTGAGTTATCTTTTCTATCGGGGTTAAATACTATTATATTCGTGTCTTTTTAATACATTTGACATTGTTGGGATTATTGTAATGGATTTATATTATTTGGGAATGTTTATTCCAATTGCATTTAAATTCTTTTGTGTTATTTATTGGGTTATCAGTGTTGTAGAATAAAATGTGTTGTGTTATTCTTAAACTGGAAATGGATTTTATTAAATTAAAATTTGGAAAGTTTTTAACACCAGCTTAATTGAGTATTGGGTGAGTTGTAAATGTTTTCGACAGTGATGCTAAGAATGAGCCAACTGTATATTCTGTTTTAATTTGGTATAGGACTGGCCACCCGGTATTTAATTAGGCGGGGTGTTACAGGTGGTATCAGAGCATCAGGTTCTAGTGTCCTTTAGGGTCTGTACGGCTTACTGTGTTTTCAGCTTAGCGTTCTTTGATGTAGAGCCCTATGTTTAGGATTGTTGATTTCTTTGGTAAGATTCCATATATATTAGTGAATCTTATTTACGTTCGAATGGGTTCGTACGAGAAGTATGGCAGATGAGGGCCATTGGATGGATAACGGAGATCGTACTTAGGAGGTTATGAAGTACGTTCGAGTATGATGACCATAGTCGAGGTCACCCCTATTATGGAAAATTGAAGAGAGACATCAATAGAAGGTTTAGAAATGCGGGAATTGTGTATGTTACCTAACGAAGGCAATATATTTAAAGGCTTGGACATATAGTGGAGTGTGGTGAACTAGAACTGAAAATTTGGGGTAAAAATTTTGTTGACTCATCGGAGAAAAGTTATAATAGTGGGATTCAACAACCATCACCCGCAAATGAGGGTATGTTTCCTATCTAAGGAATTATGAGGCGTATTGATTTTTGTAGCAATTAATATTGTGTGGGCAAAAAGGGTTGCTAAACTTAGCCTATAGCATCGTTATTTACGTAGACTCACTGAGGGGTGTGGGACACCTATATGTTACATGTTATCACGTGGGTTTGATATTTATCATGGAATTACTTACTTTGGGCATGTCCGAGCATGATGTGACTATCGGCATGCATTGACTTGTGGTATACGAGAGCGTATGTACTACTATTAACCAACATCTTGTCTTCTAGAGAAGAGTATATGAGTAGACTCTATTTGAAATAAATAAAACCTAAAAAAAAAATATTTAAATCGATAAACCTGATATTTTTTCCGATAAACCAAATTTTTTATATACTCTTAACTAAGGACCTGAGGAGTTTCGATGACCGACTACTTTAGGTAGTAGTGTATCGGGGGGATTCCTTGTTTGGATTTCTCTTGCGAGACACGCCACGCATGAAACTAATAACCGTTGGAAGTCGAAATAAGATAGGTCTTTAGGATATGAGTTTATAACCTTTGCTATTATAATGAAAGTTGTACGATAGGGTGTATGGGCGCCCTGGATGATTGGATTGTAGTAGTTTTCAAAATTGTGAAACAGTAAGTAGTTGGAACTTCAGGATTTATTTGTTCAATACGAGAGAATCATTTATTTTTCCCAAAGTTTGTCATGAGAACGGTATAGGGAAGATTGGGTAAAGTTTAAATTTGATTCAGTTGAAACTATATGGTCAGGCTTGGTGTATAACATCGATAGGAATTTTCGTTAATGTACTGTATGGGCGGTACGTCTTGGATTTCTTGTGATGTGAGATTTATACTCGGAGTTGACCTTACCGGTATGACTTATATTCCTGAATTTCGGACGAAATTCTGTTATAAGGGGGGAAGTATGTAATACCCCGTAATTTTTATGACTTTTAAAATGGGTTATATTTTAACTTAATGGATTAATTGGATTTTACTATAAATTAATTCATTTGGGCTTTATCCGAATTGTGGATATTAAAAATGATAATTCTGAATATTACTTAAAGATATTTAGGTAATATATGAATGTGATGTCATTGATATGACGGTGTGATATAAAATCGGTAATTTGAATTTTTAGTCAGACGCGGTATGGGACGTGTCGGGACTAATTTATTAAATTAAAAAGGAAATTTATTTTCTATCGACCTTATAGTCATGTCGACAGCACCGTTGCGTCCGGAAGGTTCGAAATAGTCAGAAAAGTCTATTTGGATGTTAATTTTGAGTCTCGGGTCATTTGGAAATGAATAGACAACCCGGAAGAGCATTTTGGTCATTTTTCTAGGGGGGATGAATAGTGATTTCGGATTTTGTCCTATTATAAGTATTGGTACATTAAGTGTATGTGGGTTATTCATCCCCTCTACACAAAGTAGAGAAGTCATCTTCCTAGAGAGAGTAAAAGGGTGCTTGGGAAGAGAGGAGTTCACTTGGGAAGGAGAAGAACAAGAACCAAGGTTCACCACCACCAACCACCACCGGAGGTTGACCGGAGAAGGGACAACCAACTGAGATATACTACACCAAAGGATCAGACCTTCTGTAAAGGTAAGTGTTTGATATTTGCAATTTAAGTTCGTATATTGTCCATGTTAGGATAGTTATAAAAAGAAATGATTTTCATGCTTGGAAGATGAAAGGATATAGTTGTTAATGGATTTTTGGAATCTAAAAATATATAGGAATTAAACTCATGTTGTAGGTAGTTAGTAATCCAATAAATATTCATCAATCTGTGGAAGAAATTCTGAAAATAATTTAGTGTTCTTGAAGATAATATGTTGATAATTTTCTGGAAAAAGAGGCAAAAACGAGTGGAATGAGAAGAGCCAATTTGGAATGTTTAGATCTTCTTTTTGAGTGCATTTGGATGAGATTTAAGAAAAACTCAAATTATATACCTGACTCAATTTTTCGTGTAGAATCCAAATCTTAAGTCGGATTGATGATTTGAATAATTTTTGGATCTGATTTTTCTGAGTATTTAAAATATGAGAATTCATGATGTTGTTTCTTTTTAATGTTGGTTCTTATCCCAAAACTTTTGTAGATCTTCGGTGATTATTAATTGGATATTATGGGACTTAGAAAATATCAGTAGACCGTTGATAAGATTTGAATTAATTTGATTGGGATTTAATTGATTAGAATTATGATAATTAAAGTTAAAGAGATTTCGGTTGCTAGATTCATGTGTTGGATTCTAATCTGTTTGTATGAGGATTAAGGATAGTTCAAGTAGGGGAGATTTAATATAACACCTGGGTAGCCTTAGGGTTACAATTTAAACATCAAGGACTGAGTTTAAGCTCATTATTGATTTCGCAAGGGCTGAGTGTAGTACAAGAGCATAGTGGTATGGCTCCTGGATAGAGATGGGAGTTTAGAACACATTTGGTTGAAATAGGGGATGAGGTTATTCCGATCGCATATTTGAAGTTGACGAACCTCCTCGATCGACAAAGTTAAGTAGTAGTGTATTGGAGGGGTTCCTTGTTTGGATTTCGCTTTGCGAGACGCTCCGCGCATGAACCTTAACGACGTCGGGAGTGGAGAGATGTTATAGGATGTGAGGATAATTAAATTATGAAGTAAAGATATGACATTTTAATATGTGGAATTTAAAAGAGATATAATTCTACGTATGGGAATTATCTTAGGCTAGTGATATTACCTTATTGATATTATATTATAGGTATGATAATACCTATTTGATTGATTGATGATTTATGTGTATGACATACCTAGCTTACTTGCTATCGGTGGGAGGTTTGCGCGTGAGGGCAGTCATATCCTGATGAATCCATGGGATCTTTGATTTGTCGCTCGAGAACATAGGTCTATGAATGACTTATCGGGGAGTTGATAAGTCTGCTGACTATGGGTACGTAGGTATGTGCGTGACCCATGGGTATGAGAACTATGTTCGCCTCCAATGATTGTGTTGTTGTTTATGGTTCGAGAAATCCTTACCGAACCTTTTATCTCTTATTCGGCGACCAGCGATATTGGGACATGATAGCAGAGTTATGCATTGCACCGCAGCAATGACTCGGGGTGCCGTATTATATATGAATATATATATAATGGATGAAATGAACGAATGGATATTTATTATGGTTAAATCTATCTACGGTGATAATTGTAGATAACGGTGAATAGAGAAAGATAATGGAATTAAGCTAATGAATTTTTATTCTTAAAGAATTGAAAAGCTTAATTCATATTAATGAGAAATGATCATGTTAATGAGAAACTAATCATATAAATGAGAAATGTAAATGAATAATAATGTGACGTATGGTATGGGACATATGGGGATTATGATATGGGAATGGAATTATATTATGGAATTGGTAGAGGAACCATTAACTAGGAAGTTAATAGGAAATGTTAAGTGTGCACTCTAGTTGAGAGGTGAGAATAGCAAGTGAGAGTTGGATCTAACATGTAGATAATAAATGCTTTATTGCACTTGTTAAATACTTGTTGTTTTAAAAATCATTTACACATTCGGGCTCTGACCCGTTTCCTTGCATATTTTCTTTTCTATTGTATCTCCTATATCAGGTGTCCAGCAGCAGGGACGCCAACCTTAGTTGATTGTGGCGAGCTATGGAGCTATGGAATTTTGCTTAGACGCCTATCATCTTTTTGATTCACAGTATTCTTAGTTAGGGCATGTCGCCCAAAGGATTGAGTTATCTTTTCTATCGGGGTTAAATACTATTGTATTCGTGTCTTTTTAATACATTTGACATTGTTGGGATTATTGTAATGGATTTATATTATTTGGGAATGTTTATTCCAATTGCATTTAAATTCTTTTGTGTTATTTATTGGGTTATCAGTGTTGTAGAATAAAATGTGTTGTGTTATTCTTAAACTGGAAATGGATTTTATTAAATTAAAATTTGGAAAGTTTTTAACACCAGCTTAATTGAGTATTGGGTGAGTTGTAAATGTTTTCGACAGTGATGCTAAGAATGAGCCAACTGTATATTCTATTTTAATTTGGTATGGGACTGGCCTCCCGGTATTTAATTAGGCGGGGTGTTACAGTTCGTGCATGGGGTGTCTCGCGAAGCGAAATCTAAACAAGGAACCCCCCGATACACTACTGCTCGGCAGCGTCGATCGTCGAGATCCATTAAACCCTCAGCACATGACGTAAGTAGAAGACTCATATAAACATATAATAATAATACATATATGTATATACTATAGCGTTATATTTATTATCATATATATATGGATCCAAATTTACCGGAAAGGGGACAATACACCTTATTAGGCTTTTCACTTTATATGCGTAAGTCTACTATATGATGGCTCATCCTCATATACAAACAATATATTATACTCATCCAGTATATAATTATACTTATTACACACATAAGTACAATAACTTTCCAAACGAGCTATAACTAGAGGATGCGGTCTCTCAATGCTATCATCTTCCAGGGCATCACTCACATACCATCCTGGGGACCAGCGGTCGGACTCAATATCACCAACATCGCGGCTAACACACGCACACAACGTTTGGGAAGCGGTTATAGTTCCTCCCTGACAATGAGACGAAACATACCCACCACGTCTCACCCCTAATAAAAATCACACAATATCACAATGGACGCTATGACCTGGGGAATATCCACACCCTGCTCATCGAGCCAGGGTGCTCACCCTCATCGCGCAACTTCCCAATGATAGCATTAGAGGGGGTATGCTTCACACACACACACACACACACACACACACACACACATATATATATATATATATATATATACACACACACACACACACACATTTATCATTCCTCAAATGTAGATATGGCTACAATTGTCAATTTCATAATAATATTTAAGTACCTTACTACTTAAATACGCCTCACACCTTAATCGTTGTTTGGGATTTATATACTCTCCAAATATCCCGCTTTATAATCGTACGTTAAGTATACCCTCAACTTATCCTTAACCTATAACCCAAATTTCATCCTAGTCGCCTCGTAGGATTTACTCACCAATTCCATACACACTTACTTATTCCTATTCACATAGTTATTTAGCTATAATCGCTCGCTAAAATACTCCCTCGGGTGTCGCTCACTCCGAACATCCTTAATTAAATAAGTCTTGGATTTTACCCAATTAATCCAAGGTATTTATTTCACTCCAATAATAATTATTTAAAAGTCCCCTCTTATATTTCTGGAAATCCCAAATTTTCTAATCCTTCAATTTATTCATTTTCCTAAAAAATATACCTTAATACCACACAATTATAGCACCCTCCTAGCCCCCATAAGTTTTTCCCCAAATGGCTTGTGCTAGATTAGTATATATATACTTATTTTCTCAAGTGAATAAGCTAGGACCAATAAAAAATTGGAACTCAACCCATAGAATTAACCCTAGGAAAAATTGCTAAAAATCCTGTAGAGTCGATCGATCGACCCTTGGCAGACGATCGATCGATCGCTTCGGACAACTTCTTCTCCGAGAAGCTGTTTCGGCCATTAAAGCTTCTCCCAAGCTTTTATCTCCTACCCGAACATCCTCCAACCTTAAACAACGATATGTACACATATAAAATGGGTTCTAAACGTCCTAGAACCCAAAACCAACAAATGACTTTAATAATTTCCTAAATTTCTCAAATTGGATAAAAGTCGGGGTTTACTCATTTATTTTCCAAAAACCCATTTTGATTCATAAAATCCCATCCCGAAAATCTTCTGATTTGTTAATACCAAATTTTGATATGAGATTTATGCTCCAAAATAAATAAAGCAAGTAAACACTTGCCTCGTGGATAAAATTCGATGATCCCGAGTCGAATCCCGCGGAGTTTGGCTGGAACCTCCATTCTCCTCCTCTTTTCTCTCCTCCTTTCCTCTCTTCTTTCTTTCCTTCCTTTTCTTTCCCCTCCCTTGCCTTGTATAGGGAGAAAAAGGGTTTATCCCTTATTAAACCCAAAAATGACTCGTTTACTCAATTACGAGTCCTTATTAGCCCAAATATTCTCGGAGCCTAGACAATACCCCCGGATACTCTATTCTAACTATCTCGGCCATTCCGAGACCAACCGCGCAATCGAAATTTTCATCCGAGGTACTTGGCCACAATTCACTATTTTAACCCAACACATCTCCATGCGGGTTTTCCCATTAAATTATTGTCCTCTGTCGCTTTACTCACTGCGACGTGTAATAAAATAATCCTTCTCGTCTACTTATTCCTAAAAGTAGTTATAACATGCATCAGAAATCCTCTAACCCTCCTAAACTCCAAAAAATATTATTCCGAGATATTCCTCGAATTTCTAAATTATACCCATTTAGGAAAATTTTATTTCCCATAAAAGTGCAGGATATTACAAAGAGAAGATATAAAATAAACACAAATAAGGAATGCAAACACAAAATATGTAATAAATGTGCAGAAATTATTAGGATTTCAGATCCATTTATCATTTTTATCAGATTATGATTAAATAGTCCAACTCATAATTCCCCTTTATAATTCAAATTATATTGACTCTCGCGTGAATTTCAAAATATGAAAACGTTAAAGTTTAAATCAATTTTTTTATTTCTCTCAGTAGATAGCAAAAAGTTGTATTTTCTTAAAAGTATCACTTCAAGAATTTGATGTCAAACACATTCATAGACTATCAAATGATTTGACAAAAATATAATCCATCAAACATAAGCACCTAAAATCAAAGAATGTGAATAAAATTATCATTACTAAGAATTTTACATCAAACATAAACGTGGACCATCAAACGACTTTACAAAATCATAATCCATAAAACTTGAGTATTTAAATTAAATAATGTGAATAAAATAATTAATTCTTAATGTTTAAAATATTACTCTCGTAACTATTTTAATTAATGCCAAAATTTTAAAATGTTATTAGAAAAGTTAGGAAGTTAAGCTAATTAAAATATGCACTAAGTAATCATCAGTAAATTTCACATAATCCTTAACAATTAAATTAAACTAGCACCATGATTGAAACAATAAAATTGCAAGATGAAATCATAATTCTCATTAATAATAATCAAATTATAAAGATTAAGTTTCAATACCCGGATGCTAATACAAAAGTTCCCCAATATTTGCACACAAATTTCTTCACAAACACTAAAAAAAAGATTAATATTTTTTGTGCTCCCAAAAAGAAATTCCCTCAAAAACTGTCTTTTAAAATGGTGATCCCAAGGTCCTTTTTATAAAAAAATATATGAAGTTTTTGAATGGGATTAAAACACATGTTAATTGGTTAAAATTGAACTTGTAAAATTCCAAAAAACAATTATTTTTAAAGGTATTTACGAAATTGGTTAATAGAATAAAAGGGGATTTATTATTGATTAGTGAGTTTGAAATTTAAATCAATCTGATTGAAGTAGACAACTCAAAGGAATATTGAGAATACAAATTGTACTAGGAATCTTTCTTTCTTAAGCCACAAAAAGAAAATCCATCAGATTTGTTAAATCTCATTTCTTTAATTTTCAATCCAATCTGCTAAAGACTTGATGGGAGCTTACTAGTTGGACTTTAATTAACGGCTAATGGTGGCTCTATAGTAGACTGACACTTGGCAGCTGCTTGTAGGACTTTTAATTCACATTTTTGTGCTAAAAAATAACTTGAAGACAGAGGGCTTCGAACCCCTAACATCTTGTTAAGAATTCCACGCTTAGACTAGGCCTGTAAATTGATTCGGGCAAGCCCCAAGCCCGCCAGTTCGTCCAACTATTTTCAGGTCAAACTTTATATGGGTTTGAGTTAAGTCAGGCCTGAGCAAAAATTTCGAGTCCAAATAAATTTTGGACTGATCGTGAACCAAACGTTATCAAGCTCGAATTGGGTCTAGCCCAAACTTTGAATATATAAATAAACTATTTTTATATAAAATAACATATTTCTGTTTATAATATTTAATTAGGTTTCACTATATTATTTGATTTACTACATTTTAAAAAAAATGTTCATTGGTCGCAATGCATTAGATTGCAATAGGTTTTCACTTTTGCGATTTGTTGATTGTTAATCTCATTGTGGACATTTGATTTCTTAATTATTGAAGTTAGAGTAGGCGTTTGTAGACCTTTGTTGGTGATCGAATAATGCTATTTGTATGGGCTATGTAACCACTCTTATTTATCTTGATCTAATTTCACACTTTATATAAATTATATATTTTATTTAGTGAAAAACTAGTTATATTTTATTGTGTAAATTTAACTATGTTGGAGATACAAGAAAAACCGCGCATTCAAAATTTTTAACATAAAAAATGAAAATCGTTCCCCAAACCCGTAATATTTTTTTAGCTGAGTTTGTCCCAAGATAGGAAATATTTATTCTAATCGAGCTCGAGCTTGGGAGTGGGTAAGATAGTTAAATTTAGATCCCTTGCCTAGACAAGTAGAGTTATTATTCCCTTTTATATAAAATTCGTTTATTTTAAATTTAAAGAATTCCCACCACGTTTAATTCCATCTCACAACACTAATTAAAATTCGTCCAGGAAGACTTGAAACCAAAACCGCAAGCTTTCACGGATCCTTAGTAACACGCTTGACACCACAGGGCCGACTAAACACTTGTTTAAAAATTTGCCAAAACTTATATATAGCCACATTTCTTCAAACAATTTTCTTTTGTTTACACTTTGAATCCCAAACTTTTATTATTTCTTCATTTGACCTCAAAACTTCACCATTTACTAGGGCTCCCTGTAAAAGTGCAAAAGAAATAAAAATCAATTTAAATTTAGGTGCATAATATTTTAAGAAATTACAATATTACCCCATTTGTATTTTAGGCCCCGAAGTTCATATCTTACTCGTTTGAACTCGAAATTCAACCAAATTTTGGAAAAAACTTTATATTGCCCAGATAAACATGTTAAAATTACAATTTTACACGTTTCGATTTCTAAAATTTCACTATTAGCTCAAATTCTTCTTAAAATTGATTTTTTTTCTTTCTAAATTACAAAAACGACACTCAGAACTCGTTAATATGATACAACAAGACTAATAAGGGCCTATATTTGGGTATAAAACATACAAAATAATGTGCTCATCAGTTAATGATCGTGATATGGGAAGAAATCATCGACACCCGAAGGCATCAATAACCTACACTCGATGGCTATGAAATTATTGTCGTTAACGAGCCAGTACCAATGATTGTTGATAATTTAATTGAGATTACTAAAAACGAATTAATTTTTTTTATCTTATGTTGTTATTATTTTCTTAAAACTATTAGTAAATTAATGCTAAGGCATTTCGATTTTGATATGCAGATATTTCCCGATCGAACTTCTTTAGCGCATTGAGCTCAAGAGCGTGGACGAAAGTTGAGGCTGGTCATTGTAACATTAAAGTCATAGAACCATTGAATGGGGTGGATTATATCGATCACATAAAAATAAAGGGATGGAAAAAACCTCACAGGATTCTAAGGATGACGGGGATTCGTCTACCCGAAAGTGCAATTGCCCATTTTCGCTCAAGGGTGTTCCATTATCGAATGGAAAATGGAAGCTTGAAGGGGCTAGTTGTCTCCACAACCATGAGATTTCCATGTCACTAGTAGGACATCATTATGCGAGGCGATTAGACTATTAGGAATATTAAATTTATAAGAATTTAATTTCTAAAGGGGTTAAGCCGAAATAAATATTGCATACAATAAATGAGATATCGGACAACAACTTATGCATTATGCACACCATATATAATGTTGAAGGAAAGTTAATATACAGAGATTTATAAGGGAGGACTATGGCTCAACAACTACTCAAACTCATAGTGGATAACCACTATAGGCATTGGATAAATAGCGACCCACATAGTGATGCGTTAGAGGATTTATTATTTACGCATCCGACTTCTATTTGGTTGAAAAATGTTTTACGACCCATAACTAACTGTTTTAACATGTATTTATTTGAGATGATTGTCATCACATCAGGTGATCAAAAATTCTATATTGTATTTTCTTTCTTGTCATCGGAGAAGGAATAATGGTTTGCTTGGGCCATGACGTGCTTGAGGATGCTTTATGATCCTGGGATTATGCTTCAAAGGATGAGTACCAACCGACAACAATCATGCATCAACGCCATCTATAGCGTCTTCCCTCGAGTTCGAATGATGATTTGTCTATTCCACATCAACAAAAATGTGGAGATAAATTGTAAAAGGTTTGGTATGTTGAGTGACGATTGGAAAGCCCCTATACAAGAATGCTATTTGTATTAGAGTAGAAAACATCGATTCAATTTATAGATGCACGTCCCTAGCTCAAAATGACCATAATGCATTACTCATGTTATTGAATATATTAAGAAGACATGGTTGTCGGTGCGCGAGGAGTTTGCAATACTGTAGATGAATAAGATTAAGCATCATGGTAATCGTATGATAAATAGGGTTGAGGATGCAAATGCTCAATTAAAAAAGTATCTTGGGTAATCATATTTATGAGTTGTAAAGTTATGAAAATAAGTGCATGTTCGTTTAACTGCCCAAGTCATAGAGATACATTCTGACTTTGAGAGATAACCCTATCACACTCGGTACACGCACAATGTTGCTTAGTTTAAGCATTTGCGAGGGCATGTTTCGCATTATGCACCTGAGCTACTAGTGAGGGACATTAATATAATCAGTGTCGTGGGAGTCAATGTCCACACATTTAGTCATGTATTGAGTTTGGTTTTGGGGTTACCATGTGCTCATGAGATGTCGTTGTATGATTTCCAAGGGGAAAGACCGATCCCTCTTGGTGTAGTAGATGGACATTCGTAAAAACTTAATATTGTGCTAAATTTGCCAAAATATAGCGAGGTTTACTATGATCTAGAGATAATTGCTTTTAGAAAGCTATGATCAGAGTTGATTGAGTAAGAAAGGAGAGTTTTTCTTTTTAAGTTGAGTGATCTTATAAGTCCCACCAATAGTAGTTTGTTGGATCCACAATCGGTAATGCCTAAGGGAATTAAAAAATAACGGTCAAGGGACAAAAAGTATGCCGTGTCAACAAAGTTTAATCCATGTGTTTGGGAAGCATCAAAGTTTTTTGGTTATGGAGGCTACTGATACGTCACGAATATTGCTTATTTACGCCCGTTATTCTTATACATTCTATCACCTTTGCGTTCCTTAATTCCTATTTTAAGCTCGTTAACCAAAAAACCTCTTTTATGTATGTTTACATGCTTTCCGATGTATAATTGAGCTTTTGTAGATATTGGAATTCTTAGTGTAATGATTGGTTGTATTTTGAGGAAGTTTCGGTCATCTGACGCAACTTTAAGGTCATTTTAGACTTTTCATACTTCATATCTCAGTCACTGGAACTCCATGAAAACGTAGTTCGTTGAGTTAGCTTCATGTGGTCACAAACGACTCATCGTTTCAAGTTTGAATGATGAAGTTAGATTCATTTCCGTACTGTAAGTTTTCTTTTGAAGACCAAAATAGAACCCCGGTCTAACGGCCCTTGGACCGTGGTAGAACGACATTTCATTTTATGCCTATGATTGAAGTAGTGGGCTTGACTTAGTAACCTCAGTTTGCCGATCGCTTCAGATATGCGACACTTTCCTTTTTCTTTTCTTTTTCCTTTTCTTTTATTCTAACTTACTATATATATGCAATTTTGTTTTTATCTAGTGGATATATATGATTTTTGGGTTAGATGAGGGGAAGTTTTTGGAGTTCATCTTTTCTTCCTCTCTCCTAAGATTTTACCCATTTTGTATGTAAGTTACACTATTCATCTTCTTTTTCCTTTAATTAAAGCTTTCTTTTGTCATTTCTTGCTTTGTTAATTAGTTTCCTTGCTTAGTTAACATATTTATTTTCTTTATTTACTTTATTTCATTTATTTTCATGCCACTTACAATACTTTGAGCTAATTTAATTTAGGTTGAGATCGATTGAATTCACCTTGGATTAATGGGCTACTTTGCTTTGGTGATAGATTAGATGATTTTAAATGGGTTAAGTTGTTCTTGATTTTATGCCTATAAGATTTAATGGTGTATATCATGTATGCATCGTATCTACGACCTTGCATGTCTAATCTCGGAGATATTTATTGACGTCAAAATCAGGTAAGTTTTTTTTTTATAATTTAGGGGGTGACAACTCTAGATTTAATTAATTGTGAAGATAAGATTTAATCTTGCTAAACTTATCTTCCCATGTAACCATTTATACTAATTAGCTCGAGGTATGGGATATTATTCTCAAACTATAGTTTTTACGCCTTTTTGTAATCTTAGTTTAAATACATGCCTAGATTAATCTTTTGTTAACCCTTTCATCGTTTACACTTTTATTCTTGAAATAATAAATCAATTAATGTCTTGTAAGTTTTCCCTGCAGATTCGATACCCGGATTAGTTGTTATACTCCCATAAAGAGTGCAGTTAAAGTTAATAATTTTTTTTGCGTAGAAGTAGAAGTGGGAGATGTAACAAGAATGCCCGATCCTCCCGCCTGACTATCAAAATGGCATCGCTGGCCCCATTGACGGGGAATTATTTAATTTTGAATTTAATTGATTTATTATTTCATAAAAAAATTCTTTTTATTTGTATTCTTTGTTGAGTAGTTTTATAGGACTTCTACATTTGAGCACCAAGAAATGCTTGAATATATTGATTGCTCATCACTTTGTGGAATTTGCCATCTTTAACTATATTTGGGGTAAGCATGTATTATTCCAATGTTTTCGATAGTCGCATTGATAATTCTCAATATCCCCCTAAACCTATGAGTTTTGGTGAATACTTGTAAAGTCAAAACCTTGATACATTTAAAATAACTTTGGGTGAGTATTACAAAAGTCAAGAAATGGATTATGGGAATTTTGGGAATGATCTTTTCGATTATGGGACACAGAGTCATTATAATAAGAGTGATGAAACTAATTGCAATAGCTTTCAAAATTCTTATAATAATTATTTTAATTGTAATTCTGAGGATAGTTTTCAGCCTTCTCATTTTCAATAATTCGTGCTGATATTGCGTTAGGGCTTGTGCAATCTTAAAAGTGAAAAACTTGAAAACCATTATCGGGAAGAAAGTAATTGTTGGGAACAAGAGTTGGATGCATTATTCGAATCCAACGATGATTTTTCCTCCGAGACTTTCAAAGTTGATGAATACTTCGAACCAAATGAGAAATCATTGCCTACTTTAGAATAATCCATTCTTCTCTTTGCCCATGGTATAATAGAGAATGAAATTGAGGAAGAAATGGATGTAGTACCCATTTGTAATGAAATGATTTCTTCTTTAAAAAACAACGAGGGGGTTGAGACATATGTTTCACCTCAAACAATTTTGGAAGAACATTTCAATGAAAGTAAATCCTTCCCCATTGGAATTCAATATTCAAGTAATAATGAGTCATCTCTTGTGATTGAATTTATTTCCTCCTCATCTTTATTCTATATTATCAAACCATTACAAGTATCCTATGAATTGATTCAGAACTTTAAAACATATAATCCTTTCATCGATGAGGATTACTTACTTAAGTAGCTTTCCATGAAGGCAATATTGCCTCTATGTGAACCATCTACCATTATAATTACAAAATCTGTAGGTGAAAATTTACTTTTTGTTGGATCCCATGTGTACTTGTCACACGTTCAATCCACCCCCCCCCCCCCCCTCATCCCTCAACCCTTTTAATTGATGATGGTTTCTTTTCCCAACCCAAACCACGCCTTCCGTTTTTCAAATGAAGCTCTTATTTTTTGGAAGTTATGCACTCAAATGACGGTACACTAATTATCCCTCAAAGTCAAATTGTATTTTGGGTGGACCCTAAATTTTTTTAACTTTTAGCGTATAATTAGTTAGAAGTTAAAATAGTGCGTTGTACATATTAGGTTGATTTTGTTTTACCTAGTGTTTTGTGTAATCAGTTAAAGTTTTAGTTCTTCTTTTTTGTTGTGCATGGTGCTAACATGTTTTATAGAATCTTTGGACTTATACTTGTCAAAGATCGCTCCATTTTGGGCAATAACGTTATTTTACTCCCTTTAACTTGGTTCTTGGTTCTTGGTCCACATTATGCAAGGTTTAACGTAGGGGATATGGGATATTATTCCCACTACTTTTTGAGTCCATAATTTTATTATATGTTTTTTCCAAGCATGTTGTTGTTATAAAAATTGAACAAAATTACAAAATATTTTCTTTCTTTTTTCTCCATTGTTGGGCATTTTGCTGTTGTTTCTAATGATAAATTTTAAATAAATGCCGTATCAAATTGATAATTTAGTGATGCATGTTCTCGTATTTTAGAAGTTAGTAGACTTTAGTCCTCGAATCATTGATATTAGAAAAACTTCATGAATTAAACTTTAAACCGATGAGCACGTGCACTTTTCTTGTTTTATTGATTTGTTTTAAGATTTTCATATCTCGATAATCTTTTGTTGAATTGTATATATGTGCACCCAGTGAGCATTGTGATTTTATTCGTTTGTGAATGTTTATACATTACTCTTTCCTCCTTAAATTTTTTAAAATCATCGGTAATCTCACTATTCTTTCATTAATCGTTCGTTGATTGAGTTCATATTTTGAAATGTGTTACTTGAGCATGCTTTTAAAAGTTGTTTTGACTCTAGAATTGCATAAATTTTAGGAAATAATCATAGACCCTCTTTGTTATTACACACATATTGACCTTGACCTCACTTTATATGTTTCCCCTCATCAACCCCTTTGAGCCTAAATATAGCCTTTCGCATCAAAACTTAAAATCCCGTAATCAACTCCATAATGAATTATAAACCATATATATATCACCTTACACACCTTTGTTTGGAATGATACTTAGGGTTGAATGATGTTCTTATTTTTTGGTTACAATTAAGCATGTGTGAGTGTGAACGAAAAGAAAAAGAAGTGAAATACAAAAGAGAAAAGAAAAAGTGAAAAACAAAAGAAAAAAATAGAAAAAGATGAAAAAAAAAAGATATAAAAAGTATTTTTCTTTATGTACTTAGTGTTTAATAAGCTTTGTTCACTCTATCTATTGTTATATCCAATGCTTGTTATGGAAATCATATTTTAATTTTCAAATTGCCCACAATTTTCTATTATTCCGAGTTTTTCATCCCCAAACAAATTTTAATCCATACACATCCCCTTCTTTCATAACCTCAACCCCAAACCTATAGAACAATCCTATCAAAGTCCTATGAGATACTAAAGTGAATTTGATTCAAAAGTCTAAATAATTGCGATAATCTGCGAAAATGAATTTCACCTCACTTAATGATGATATCCTTTCATTGAGATTTAATATTTTTCACTCTATATATAGCATTCTTAATTAGCGACATGTGTGCAGCCTAATTTCCATTTCCATTTACTCTTTATGCCCGCATGTTTCGTGTATTACCTTCCTTTCATAGTGATTTTATTTAGTAAGTGTAAACACCGGTGAGGATTGATATATATTCATGCTTTAAACGCTTATCCGGATTATAATTTTTTTTCCAAATCATACTTTTTATGTGCTTGCTCTTCCTCCTACATCTTAAGGTTTCAATTCTATGAAGTTCATTCTATAATGTTAATGATAAATAACTTTTTGAAATCTTTTTGGTTATTGTTAAGCATGTCTTTTTGAATGATTGGGCATATTTTGAGGAAATTTTGATGTTTGTTGGTTTCATTCCTGAAACCCCTCACGATATAACACTCATCCACTAGGGTAACCTAGGGGTTTAACGACTTGCTGCATATGTTAAATGCAATTGTTCCCACGCGAAAGTGTCATTTATATATTTTATGCTTATTGATAAGCACCCAAAACTATACATTTTATACCCCGAATAGATGTATTTTAGTTGCTACTTCTCTACAATTTGGGTCTTATGCGCTTTATTGTGTATTTTGTAGATCAAATGCACGTTGCGGTGTTCAAACACATATTTCACGGAAATTGTGCAGATTGTGGAGCTAATTACCCTTGTCCCGTTCCCTAGCCAAGCCTAAACTCTATCCCGAGCCGTGTGTATTTGATTTGTTCCCTTTTGTATTTTTTATTTTTTAGATTTTTATTTGAGTCGTTTTTGTTTTTAAGGTTTATTTTAAATTTATTTAGGAATTTCTAGGGTTCATTTCCCATATATATATATATATATATATATATATATATATATATATATATTATTTTGATTTTTATTAGTTTTTAGTTTTATTAGGATTAGTTTTTAGGAGTTTTTTTTAGTTTATTAGATTTTATATTTTTTAGGACTTTAGTTTTCATTTAGATTTTAAGTTTTTATTTCTTTTGTTTTATTTTAGTTTTTATATAAGCTTAGGATTTTATTTTTTTTAGTTTTAATATTATTATTTTTTATTATTGTTAGTTTGTTTTATTTTTAGTTAAATTTTATTTTTATTAGTTAGTCTTTATTTTTTTAAGGGTTCAAATTAAACACACACACACAACCCCACCTACACACTATCCTAAACACAAACAAAACCCTCATCCTCACCCACACCTTTTTTCCCATACACCTTACCACACACAACACAAACCACTCCATCTTCTTCCTCACCCAACACTCTATCTCTCTTCACACCACCATTAAACTCATGTCTCTCTCACCAACTCGCCTTACCCTAATAAACCCAACAACCTAAACTCCCACGCCACCGGCACGACCCTACTCCGGATGACGGACCAAGCCCGGCGTCCTCACCCCTTATACCACCTGAACCAACGCCGAACCTCCGTCGGACCTCAGTCGACCCCTATCAAATCCGTCGGCGTCCTGTCGATCACTCACCCCTGCCGTCGGCTAACTTTTGTCCACGGCGCCGGCGAACATATCACCACCCCTACTACTCGTCACCGGATCTTCAAACCCAATAGCGGCGTCCCACTTCCCCGACAGTATCCAGCGACCTCCCGCCCTGCCGACGATGAGCCTCCATAGTCGGCCAGCCACTTTCTGGACACACTTCGAAACTCAGTTGAAACCGCTACCTAACCACCTGAGATACGGATTCGTGACACCCCAATCTCCATACCCGAAAACCTGGTTATACCACAACCCTTACCCTTATCCGAAACCAAACCCCATGTCCCATTTTAGCCAAAACTTCCACACACGATTTTCTTACCTGCCAAATGCAAACAATCAACCCAAGCCAAATGCCAACCAAAAAGAAACAACTGCAACCAAAATCAATTTACACCACATGTTAATTAAATCTCTTTTAACCCCAATTCCAAAAATGCCCCCAAACTCTTTTTTACCCAAATCTGATTTGTTTTTATCCTCACCTCCCACATGACCTCACCTCTTACCCATGCACATGTGTGCCTAATTCCCTAAATACCCTCACCTCAACACCTTACACACCTCTTATACATCAAACCTACCCAAATTACCCCCATGCTCCATACCTACTATTTAAACAATGGAAGACCCAATTGGAAGAGGGCTTGAAAATAGGAATTTGTAGAGAGAATTCTAGAGAGAGATACTTAGAGTAGAAAATAAATTAGGTAGAGAAACATTTTGTAAATAGTTTTAGTTTTATTTTTTTAGAGATTTATGAGGAGAAATTTTGTATGAGATTTAATTGAGTGGGTATTATTACAAACTACTTGGATGCTCAATTAAGAGGGTTGTATACTTCAAATTGGAGGATTGGAGTCAATTAAATTCAAGAGATTGGTTTGATTGTTCTTCCCTTTTCTCTTTTATATTAAATGCCTATTGATTATTTCATTATCATGCTTTATATTATGTTAGGCTAAATTCCCTTTCAAGGGGTGAGGGAAAACCCTTATTTGATGTTATTTTAGTTTAATTAGTTTGATTATTTGAAAATTCCCTTTGAATGTTATTTTTGATCCCTCACCCTTAAATTTACGCCTCGAGGGAGGGTAAATAATTTTCGAGAGAAAATTGAAATTCTAAGTTATAATACCCTTTTTAGATTCGAACTAGAGATAGAAGTTTCTTAAGTGGGGTATTATTCCTTAAAATTCAACTCTAAAATTCATTTTCTAGCTGTACATAAATTTTAATCGATTGATCCTAGCGGGTGATTAATTAAAACAAGTGTAGATCTATTTTCTAGATTTGTGGGGTGTTAAACTTATTATTCTAAAAAGTTTCTATTAAAATTACATTTGCAACGAGAGTTGATTTGTAATTTTGATATTAATTTGGGAGAATTTATTTAATTAAATTAATTAATTAGAATAGCTAAAATTTGTGGTGTAATCCCACTCCTTGATTGTTCTCACATTTATTTACCTCATTTATTTCTTATTTTAGTGTTAGACTTTATTTTTTACTTTTAGTCACTTTCTAGTTAGTTGTTTAGATCTTTAATTTAGTTTAGTCTTATTTATACATCCTCACCCTTGAAAATTGTTTTAATATTTGAAAAGCTAAAAAAATATAAAAAAAAAGGAAAATGACGAAAAAGAAAATAAAAAATTGAATTACAATTGAATTTGTCTCTACTTTTACCCCCTTGATGTTGATTGATACCCTTACTTATCACTATATTCTAGTTTTGTTCTACTTTTGTAGGTAAATGAAGATTTTTGATGGATAGAGGAATTGCACAACGACAAAAATACATAAGACACAATTTTTTCAAGTTATCAAATGACACCGTTGCCGTTCTTGGGAGCGTGAAGCACTTCGAGCGGATTTCATCTTGTAGTTCATTTATTTTTCGCACTTTGTTTCTTTTTAGTACCATTTTTCTTTATTTTGGAAGGCTTGTATTAGGATATTCTATTATTGGCTCGTATTGCGGTGCATAGAGACACCTTTATTTTATTTTTCATTTTAAAATTGTAATAAATCGAAGACAAGCGTGATAGGGAAATCGAACAAGGTAGACAGAGGGCGTCCATTGGCGAGGATTTAGAATCCTCCCTACCTTGGGTTGGTAGGACTCCTGGGACCGACTGAGATAGGCGTGATCTCCCCCCGGTCGACTCAAAATTTTCGGCACCCCACGGCCTAAAAATCGTGGGAGGTACATTTCTTACACCCTCCTCTCCTGTTAGCGAGTCAATTCTTTTGTGTGCTTTGTGTGCTCTTACTTGATTTTATTCTCGCATTTATTTTCGAATGGTGTGATGAATTAATTGACTAAGACCTACACCCGGTCACTCACGAAAAGGGATTTCATCACCCGAGTCACTCGCTTACCAATTGTGTGCTACCCTAGCCATCACTAAATTTAAAATTAATCAACTAGGTAGCCCAATAGGAGAATATTTTTGCAAAGGCGATCACTCATATTATTCCGTGATTTTTTTATCGCCCGCGGACTTAATTAAAATTTGACTACCCTTTCACTAAATTTTGAAGATAAAATTGGCTATGTGCTAGTTAGGATTTATCCTTGACTTGTGTGTGTCCAATTCAATTTTTCGGTAGTCGGTTTTAGTTGGTTCGTCCAAAATCAAGAGTCCATATTTTCTCCCCACCTTTTCTTCCAAAAAATCCAAAAATATTTTCTTTCATTTTAATTTTAAAAAAAAATCCAAAAATATTTTCTTTCATTTTTATAAAAAAAATCCAAAAATATTTTCTTCCATTATTTTTAGAAAATCCAAAAATATTTTCTTTCCTTTTGAAAAAATTTAAAAAATTCCAAAAAAATATTACTCTCCACATGGCCGAAGAACCTCCTTTACGGGACTACTTCGATCATTTTCCATTGACACACGACACGTGTAAGAGTGATATCGAGCCATCTCTTTATGATATTTTTAGCGTTTTCACCTCTCTTACGAGTACCGTAGATACTCTTAACCCGTCCATGCATGCACCTCATTTTCCATCACCCTCAGTGTCAAGTGTCGACGTGTCTCATCCTTTGTTGTGCACTCACTGTTATTATGCCGATCACATGTCCCATGAGTGCCCTTACTTGTCATATCCCTACGAACCCACCATGGAACATGTGTATCCATATGACACTGTTCCGGAACCCCCCTCAGCCCATTGTCATGATATACCCAATCCCGAGTTGTGTGAGTACCCAAGTTATTCGTGGATACCTGATCACCCTTCCACGCAATATGAATCCCAACCCGATGTTGTGGATCCTCACACGTTCCAACAGTTGTCATGGAAACCTTGTGCACATTATACCGATTAGTTCCCTCACTATGCACCCACTGAATATCAACCATTTGTCCATCACGAAAGTGATCCTTTCGTGTATGATGAACTTGTCCCCACTCCACTCACTTCATTTGAGTATTCTCCGTATAGTCATGTCCATAGCGAGTTGTGTCCACCTCAACCACCACCACCACCCATCACTCCACCACCACCATCTACACCCGCTCTCGAAAGCCTCTTGCAAAAGTTCATACTCGAGAAAGATCAAGCCACTCAAATTCAAACTCAAGCTCTCCAAAGGCTTGAACAACGGTTAAATGAAATTGAGTGTGAGAGAGAGTCGGACATTCCCATGCATCCACCCATTGTTGCACCCGAGTGTGATGATGATGTGTCCTCTTGTGACACGGATTTTGAGTGTGACCAACCCTACCACCCCGAGAATCTCAAAGTTGAGACCATTTCATGGTCCGGGTCCCAAGTCGACAATTGTGATGACTTACCTTTCATTTGTGAGCCTTATCTGATCCCACCATGTCCACATGAACCCCACTTTGAGGTTCCTATTCCCACTCCTATAGAATCCAAAAATAATGCCCGAGATTTTACCTTATGCCCCAATTGCATATGTCTCTAACATGCCCATATCTTTTAGGTTAGCTCCGTCTACGAGTGCTCACCATTTTCCCGAGATAGAATCCGTGATAGTTCCTAACTATACGGATATGGATGATGTCCCACCAAGCATGGCTCTCTATGAGCCCAATATTTCTAGTGATTCCTCTATCTCCAATCTTGGTGCCTCGTCTTTCCCACCCACCACATTCACCGATGCTACTCTTATGGAGATGTTGACCACTCCATCTTTAGAAACCACACTCCCTTGTGATTATTCCTTTACTCCTCCCAATGAGTGTGTGTCTCCCACGCTTGAGTTGGATCATCTTCCTCCACCATTAATCCCACCCGATCCACCATTTGTCCCACCCGACCCACCCATTGTCCTTTCCACCCTACCACCTGGTTTGGATCTTGATTTTACACAGTTTATATTTCCATCTACATTTTTGGATCCTAACCTAAAACCATCCACCTTTTATGAGAGTATTTGTTGTGCTACTCTCCACTTTCATGACACCGAGCTTGTTACTCTATACCCGCCACTCTTTTGTGGTGTTGTTTTTTCCATCAGCTCCCTGGCGTGTCACGACACGACCATTATCATCGTCCATTCATAGAACGGTCATGCCATTTATATGAGGCACACCCCATCACTATTTCTACACCTTTTTGCCTCCCTCATCAATTAGAGCACCATGCTTATAGGGCCCTTGTTTCCCTCACCTTTAAGATCAACAAGGCCTGTGACCGATGCCTATTCATCTCACCCTTACCTTAATCCCCACCCGCCCATGGTCCACCGATGCTTTGCATCGTGTGATGCACTTTGCTATACAAGTGCATTGACCCTCTTTAGCCTTTATCCAACAAGACTGGCGCTTCAGTTTTGTTTGGGGGTAATTATAATCACCCACTTTTTCTGCCACCCTGAGCTTTCCTAGTTCCTATCTTTAGGGTGAAAATGGTTCGGTCTGGATAAAGACATTAAACTTAGCGCTACCGGGAGGTAGCCCGCGTTTTTCTTGTATGCGTCTCATCCTGTTTGGGGGTGGTGTTTCACATCACCCAATGCTTTACCATGATTTATAGACTTGTACACATTTTTTCTCTTATCATTTATTCAGGTTTATTCTTGGCAATATCTGTCCACTTCATTAGCGGTTCATCTGGTAATCTCTTTCCTACCTTATGCTCTCAATTTTAAAAATTATTTGACTTAACATCAAGGACGATGTTCCTTTTTGTTTGGGGGTGGAGAATTTTATCCAAATCGTACCTCTTTTGAATTTTTTTTTATTTTTGAACCTGATATTTTTTTAAAAGAATTTCGTTCAGTTTCTTTCATTTCACTCATTGACGTGAATTTTCAATCATCCATCTTTTTAAGTCTAAGAATCAAGCTAGAGAATATTTTTTCTAAATAGCTTATGTAATACGTAACAAGGCATTTTGCACCATGAATTTCTTGACTCGACAAAAATTTGCGCACTTATCACATCACTACGGTTTAGAGTTGAAGAGTACTATAATTCCCAAGAGAACCTTAAGGATCACTAGTAGAGACTTTAACTTGTGAGATTTGTGCCTTTTACCCTTTTAGAGAGTTTTACGCAATCTCCGAGTCACAAGTTGATTCAACTTCTTTTGGGTCCGCACTTTAATTGTTGTATGATCTCATTATTCTTCATTAAATTTTTGGCTTGATCACTTAGAACGACATCACTTTCGAGTTGTAAGAAACGCGTGTCTTGAAATTTGTCCCGATCACCAAATTTTTTTCCATATCACATTTCCATTCACTCACCCATTACATTCCCATGCTTTTCCATATTCCCATTTATTCCCCTCATCATCCATGCACATTCCCCACCACATTCATATATCATCCATCATATTGAGAAAAAGAGTGTTGATTCCAAATGTTAAATGTCTTCATTGTTGGTTTGAAAAGAGAGAGAATTTTTTTTAGCAAAAATAGAAAGAAAAAAAAAGAATATAGAGAAAAAGAAAAATTGAAAAAAAAAAGAGAGAAAAGAAAGAGTTTGTAGTTAGTTGTAAAATAAAGACATTTGTGCCTAAAGTGCTATACACTCTCTCACATCGCATATCCATCCATTGCTCATCCATCATACATCCATCATTTCACACATCCATCTTATCCTACCTCACCTCATCCCACATATTCCATTTCATTTTCCCCTCAACCATATACATCCATATTTCCCCTAGGTGTTTGGGCAAATGAAAGTCAACGTGGTGAATAACTCGACGTTCTCACTATAGTGATTAAAAATTTCTTCATGAGATCATTTTTCTTTCTAATTATTCGTTCTTTCTTATGTGTGTGTGAGGCGTTTGAACTTGCTGACACTTACTCACCTCCTCACACACAAGAGCGATGCACTTACCCTAATCTCGAGAGTTCGTTTGAGAGAGTGATATCGAGTGAGATTTGAAGTTGAAGCGTTGATTCTGACAAGGCAATCTAGGAACTACTCTTATGATTCTCGACCCGTTTTGACTGATTCACACTACACACGTTGAGTTCTAGGGAGGATGTGCCTTGAGTATTTACTTAGCTAAACTTTTTATGCACTTCTAGCTTGTATTTCTCAAATTATTTCTCTCATGATGGATTGTACGATTATTCTACGTCTAATAAGAGATTGACTGCCTTTCAATAATTTTTTACAAATAAGAATTTTGTGGGTATACTTCCTGCAAACCCTCACGAGACACAACTCGTCATGTAGGGCAACCTATAGGTTTAAAGGCTTGTTGCACATGATAAGTGCAATCGCAAGTGCCTACGAAAGTGGTACACTTTTGGTTACTTATCTTTCTCTTTCTCTCTATCTTATTGCTCGAGGACTAGCAACGTTCAGTTTGAGGGTGGTGTGATAAGCACCCAAAACTGTACAATTTATACTCCGAATTGACCTATTTTAGTTGCTAATTCTTGACAATTTGGGTCTTATGCGCTTTATTGTGTATTTTGTAGGTCGAATGCACGTTGCGGTGTTCAAACGCGTATTTCACGGCAATTGTGCAGATTGTGGAGCTAATTACCCTTGTCCCGTTCCCTAGCCTAGCCTAAACTATGTCCCGAGCCGTGTGTGTTTGATTTGTTCCCTTTCGTATTTTTTATTTTTTAGATTTTTAGTTGAGTCGTTTTTGTTTTTAGGGTTTATTTTAAATTTATTTAGAATTTTCTAGGATTCATTTCCCATATATATATATATATATATATATATATATATTATTTTGATTTTTATTAGTTTTTAGTTTTATTAGGATTAGTTTTTAGGAGTTTATTTTTAGTTTATTAGATTTTATATTTTTTAGGACTTTAGTTTTCATTTAGATTTTAAGTTTTTATTTCTTTTGTGTTATTTTAGTTTTTATATAAGCTTAGGATTTTTTTTTTAGTTTTAATATATTTTTTTTTATTTTTTTTAATTTGTTTTATTTTTAGTTAGATTTTATTTTTATTAGTTAGTCTTTATTTTTTTAAGATTTCAGATTAAACACACACACATAACCCCACCTACACACTATCCTACACATAAACAAAACCCTCATCCTCACCCACACCTTTTTTCCCATACACCTTACCACACACAACACAAACCACTCCATCTTCTTCCTCACCCAACACTCTCTCTCTTCACACCACCATTAAACTCATCTCTCTCTCACCAACTCACCTTACCCCAACAAACCCAACAACCTAGACTCCCCCGCCATCGTCACGACCCTACTCCGGAGGAGGGCCCAACCCCGGCGTCCTCACCCCTTATACCTCCTGAACCAACGCCGGACCTAAGTCGACCCCCTACAAAACCCGTCGGCGTCCTGTCGATCACTCACCCCTGCCGCCGGCTAACTTTTGTACACGGCGCCGGCGAACCCCTTCCACCCTCATATCATCAACCCCCTAATACCCATCACCGGATCCGCAAACCCAGCAGCGGCGTCCCACTGCCCCGACGGCATCCAGCGACCTCCCGCCCTGCCGGCGATGAGCCTCCATAGTCAGCCAGCCACTTTCCGGCCACACTTCGAAACTCAGTTGAAACCGCTATCTAACCACCTGAGATCCGGATCCGTGACACCCCAATCTCCATACCACATCCCTTACCCGAAACCAAACCCCATGTCCCATTTTAGCCAAAACTTCCACACACGATTTTTCTTACCTGCCAAATGCCAACCAAAAAGAAACAAATGCAACCGAAACCCATTTACACCACATGTTAATTAAACCTCTTTTAACCCCAATTCCAAAAATGCCCCCAAACACTTTTTTACCCAAATATGATTTGTTTTTCTCCTCACCTCTTACCCATGCAAATGTGTGCATAATTCCCTAAATACCCTCACCTTAACACCTTACACACTTCTTACACATCAAACCTACCCAAATGATCCCCATGATCCATACCTACTATTTAAAGAATAGAAGACCCAATTGGAAGTGGGCTTGAAAATAGGAATTTCTAGAGAGAATTCTAGAGAGAGAGACTTAGAGTAGAAAATAAATTAGGTAGAGAAACATTTTGTAAATAGTTTTAGTTTTATTTTTTTTAGAGATTTGTGAGGAAATTTTTTGTATGAGATTTAATTGAGTGGGTATTATTGTAAACTACTTGGATGCTTAATTAAGAGGGTTGTATACTTCAAATTGGAGGATTGGAGTCAATTAAATTCAAGAGATTGGTTTGATTGTTCTTCTCTTTTCTCTTTTATATTAAATGCCTATTAATTGTTTGATTATCATGCTTTATATTATGTTAGGCTAAATCCCCTTTCAAGGGGTGGGGGGAAACCCTTATTTGATGTTTTTTTAGTTTAATTAGTTTGATTACTTGAAAATTCCCTTTGAATGTTATTTTTGATCCCTCACCCTTAAATTTACGCCTCGAGTGAGAGTAAATGATTTTCGAGAAAAAATTGAAATTCTAAGTTATAATACCCATTTTAGATTCGAACTAGAGATAGAGGTTTCTTAAGTGGGGTATTATTCCTTAAAATTCAACTCTAAAATTCATTTTCTAGATGTACATAACTTTTAATCGATCGATCCGAGCGGGTGATTAATTAAAACAAGTGTAGATCTATTTTCTAGAGTTGTGGGGTGTTAAACTTATTATTTAAAAAATTTGCTATTAAAATTACATTTGCAACGAGTGTTGATTTATAATTTTGATATTAATTTGAGAGAATTCAAATAATTAAATTAATTAATTAGAATAGCTAAAATTTGTGGGGTAATCCCACTCCTTGATTGTTCTCACATTTATTTACCTCATTTATCTCTTATTTTAGTGTTAGACTTTATTTTTTACTTTTAGTCACTTTCTAGTTAGTTGTTTAGATCTTTAATTTAGTTTAGTCTTATTTCTACATCCTCACCCTTGAAAATTGTTTTAATATTTGAAAAGCTAAAAAAAATAGAAAAAGTAAAATTCCCAAAAAGAAAATAAAAAATTGAATTACAATTGAATTTGTCTCTAGCTTTACCCCCTTGATGTGGATTGATACCCTTACTTACTGCTATATTATAGTTTTGTTCTACTTTTGTAGGTAAATGAAGATTTTTGATGGATAGAGGAATTGCACAACGACAAAAATACATAAGACACAATTTGAGGAAATTTTGATGTTTGTTGGTTTCATTCCTGAAACCCCTGACGAGATAACACTCATCTACTAGGGTAACCTAGGGGTTTAACGACTTACTTCATATGTTAAATGCAATATTCCCACGCGAAAGTGTCATTTATATATTTTATGCTTATATACATTTTGTATCACTATCTATTTGACTGGTCTGGTTTTTTTCATCACTCTGGGCTAGCATTGTCTAAGTTAAGGGGTGTGATACATCACGAATATTGCATATTTGTGACCGTTTTTCTTATGCATTCTATCACATTTGTGTTCCTTAATTCCTATTTCAAGATCTTTAACCATAAAACCTCTTTTATGTATGTTTATATTCTTTGCGAGGTATAATTGAGCTTTTGTAAGTATTGGAATGCTTAGTGTGATGATTGGTTGCATTTCGAGGAAATTTCAATCATCAGATGCAACTTTAAGGGCATTTTAAACCTTTTATACCCCATATCTCGATCAGTGGATCTCTATGGAGCGTAGTTCATTGAGTTAGCTTCGCGTCGCCATAAACGGCTCATCATTTTCAGTTTAGATGATGAAGTTAGATCCATTTTCATTATGCAAGTTTTCTCCCTTTTGAAGATCAAGTTGCCCTAGAAAACAGAGCCATAGTTGATCGGCTCTTAGACCCCTGTCGACCGACATTTCATTTTATGCCTATGATTGAAGGCAATGGGCTTGACTTAGTATCCATGGTCAATCGATCCCTTGGCCCCAGCCAACCGGGCCCTTCAGATATGCGATATTTTCCCTTTTTCTTTTCTTTTTTCCTTTCCTTTTATTCTAACTTAATATATATATATATATATATATATATATATATATATATATATATATATATATATATATATATATATATATATATGTGTGTGTGTGTGTGTGTGTGTGTGTGTGTGTGTGTGTGTGTGTGTGTAAGTTGGTTTTTATTTAGTGGATATATACAATTTTTAGGTTAGATTAGGGGAGGTTTCGGGAGCTCATCTTTTCTTCCTCTCTCCTAGGGTTTTTCCTATTTTGTAAGTAAGTTGCACTATTCATCTTATTATTCATTTAATCAAAGCTTTATTTTGTCATTTCTTGCTTTGTTAATTAGTTTACTTGCTTCGTTAATAAATTTATTTGCTTTATTTACTTGCTTTCATTTACTTTCATGCTATTTACAATGCTTTGTAGCTAATTTAGTTTAGATTGAGATTGATCGAACTCACCTTAGATTAATGGGTTGCTTTGATTTGGTGTTGGATTAGATGATTTTAAATTTGTTAGGTTGTTCTTAGTTTACGTCTAAGAGATTTAATGGTGTATATTATGTATGCACTGTATTTACGACCTCGCGTGTGTAATCTCAGGGACATTTGTTAATGCAAAAATCAATTAAGTTTTTTTTTTTGAAAATTTAGAGGGTGACAACTCTAGATTTAATTAATTATGAAAATGAGATTTAATCTTACTAAACTTGTCTTCCCATGTAATCATTAATACCAATTAACCCACAGTGAGGGATATTATTCTTAACCAATAGTTTTTACACCTTTTTTCTAATCATAGTTTAAATACATGCCTAGATTAACCTTTTGTTAACCTTTTCATCGTTTACACTTTTATTCTTAAATTAATAAATCAATTAACATCTAGCAACTTTTCCTTGTGGAATCGATACCCGGACTAGCCGTTATACTCCCTTAAAGAGTGTAGTTAAAGTTTAGTTTATTTTTGCATAGTGATGGAACCGAAAAAAATGAGTTGCGTAGGTAACACGAATGCCTGGTCCTCCCACCCGCCTATCAACTACACTCCCTTTAAAGAAAAATAAATCGAATATGGGATATGTTGTCGATTGTCACTTGCAATACGTGCCTTTGTTTTTCTAACCGTTTGGGAGAATATGACTGATATTAGGGGTTATAGAAATTGTGGTTATAGGGTTATAGCTCTTGGAGTTGGTTGGAATGGTTCGACAGTTGATTACTGAACATACGTCCTAATAGATCTTATAAAAAAACTAACTACTAATGAAATTTTTTGATCTAGTTTGTTTTCGTGAGGAATTAAAGACATACTCCGAGATTATAAGGGCCTTGAATTATGACAAATTACCGTGCAATAAGGAGGGTTGGTTTCAATTTTCTGAGATGGAGTGCTTGGCCACTCAAGCGTACATTTATGTCAACGTGTCACTTTCAATATAGATGTGCCTCATATTTGTGTCGTTTTGCAACCCTATACCTCAAGACCCAGTTAAAACCATAACAATGCTAAATGTGGTTAATGTGCACTATGTGCATGTCAATCTTAAGGAAAATTCCCCACTCCCACCAATAACGTGTATATGGAATGACCATTATGAGCCACAAATTTAAGGGTGGAAATAATCATTGAATGACTAGATTAAATGATGGAACTCCATGTGCCCAGTTGCTGTTGCTACACGGGATATATCAATCAATGTAGATTCAAAGATATTGCATTGATATTGTTTTGTTACATGTGTACTTATGACTAAATGATGTTTATATGTTTAGGAATGAATTTTTTGGTCCTTAACTCATTTTTAGGTGTTAAATATGGGTGCACATGTAAAGTCGGTGGATATATATATCAACGAAAACTTTATTTAAAATGTGGCATTGACTTTAACTTGAATTATAAAACTACTATATTGCAAAAAAACAAATAAGACATGAAGATTATATGGAAAAACTTGTAGTTAAAAGGGGAAATTTTGAATGTTCAATAATTAATGTTGAAACAATTAATGATTAATACTCCTTTTAATACTAAATTATCGAAGTTATCCCGGTAACCGCCCTAATCATTAAACATTCATACTCTACACCACATTACATATTTAATCACACTCGTCCATATGATGTTGAACCAATAACAATCGGTTTCTAAACACCGATGCAACTAGAATAATTTACCAAAATACCGAGTAAAGTCATTCAGTGCCAAGGTGCCAAAAAGTAAGTTGGGTTGGCCAACACTTGGCATTAGGTTGTCGAGTCAGTGGCAAAGTACTTACAGTTTATTAGTTAATTGGTGAACTATTGTCGAACGGGGGTTATAACTTCGGATATTTCACTCGGTGGTGTATTACCATCTCGGTAACAAAATATCAAAAAAGAGCTTAATTATTGGTAATTATCTGTCATGCAATCCTTCTTCCAACTTTATTTATTGAATTCTCCTTATCCAATTATCAAAGTACTCATGGTTTCGTGACTAAACAAGTCTCATAATTAAACAACATGACATATAATCCAAATTTTATGGTTAAACAACTCAAACATTCTTAATTAAACAAACACTTCGCACTACAACATGATTATGTCCAAAGTTACAATATGAAATATCCAAAGTTAATTGTTAAACAAACACATTCCATCATAAATAATCTCAACTTAATGTTAACAACACGAAATATCCAAAGTCATTGTTTCCTTCATTTGCTTTCATTTCCCCACGTCTCCAACTTCTCTCCCACTGTTTAACTGCCATGTTCCTACTCGGACCTCATCTCGTGTGTTACGAGTCAACATTAGGTTACCTTTTTCTTACCCCTCACATCCACGGTACTAATAGTTATAAATAAATTTTGATATACTTCTTATTCCAACTCTAATGACACCTCTTGGCCAATCGAATGATCAAGTATAGCCAACGATTCATTCATATATCTCCTCTGCATTACAAAATATATACTCAGTATATCTACATAGTCACTTAGCTAATTAAGTTTATGAAGTTGATTCAATAATCACACAATCTTATATGATTGAAATCCATTCTTCTCCATTCCAAAACAGAATTGAGGATGTTGGATAATTAGGTGAGAAACTGACAAGAACCATTTCATGTAGCCTAGCATTCACTTCCATGGATCCTCACCTACAGGTACATATCCATTCCTATCGGCTAGTATATGGTCCACCCAATTATCCTCGCACCATTTTCTGAGATTGTCATATTTCATCTTCTACCGAGCATGGGCACTCCCTCATTTTTTAACCATCGATGGGCGTGGGACCGTTTGGACGTGATAAATTAATATACCACCCGCTTGGGGTATAATAGCTCGACCATGTCATATTATATTAAAAGTCCCATATACCATGCAACCTCCTGAATTGGGTAAGCATCTATGTTGTTCTTGTACGGGTCCCATGTCACCTACATGTATTGATATAATGTTAGAATGACAATTGGAAAAAATCATCAAATACTAGAAAAAATAAAATTATATTAACCACTCACATCGATAGGAGTGAGATCATCTAGTTGTTCCCGTAATTGAATTAGTTGATGAACGGTGTGCTTACCGACCATACAGGATTGCCACTAAGATAACATGGCTACAGTCTCATTGTATTCTATTTTCAAAACACCCCATCCAGGGTGGAAGTAGTCATATATCCAACCGTGCAGTAGCGATGACCGCTAACTTGTATTACATCCACCCTGGATGCCAAGCCCAACTGTCAATATTGATGAGCGACCACGCTGGTACCCTAATAAGTTGTACTTACCTTAAACAAACCCCTCAAACTATGAAAATGTTGAATTTATAGCTTATGTCTTGTCTTATTAGAAGAACTGGCAAAATTAGGCGTGACACGATATCACGACACGACACGACACAAAGTTATAAGTTAATGAATTTAGTCTTATTGGGTTTTGGCCATTGACGAGTTAACAAGGTAGATCCATTATCATGACGAATTCGGTTTGGGTTTGTACCCTTACACAATTAAACCTGTTTATACCCATTACTACCCGTTAGTGGTACCGGGTTTTATTGGGCCGTGTGACCCGAACAAATATTACACTTATTATAACCCGTTAGTAGGTAAATAAAAAAAATATAGTACTACATTAATCTCAACCGTTAGATTAGAAGATTAGATACCATATAAAATGTTGTAACCCTAATATTACCTCACGTATCTCATTTTATTTTCAACCAGTCGCATATCCTAGAGAGAGAGAAGAGAGAAAACCAAAAGTTGCCTTCTTATTTCATTTCCAAATTCCAACCAGCAAATACGTGGTACTTTCTTTCTTCTATTCTTTCTTCTAGTATTTAGTCTTAGATCCATGGTATTCTTATAATATTTTATGGATTTAAACAATTCAAACTATCCAATCTTAGATCCATGGTTTATTACGGATTCAAACGATTCAAACGATTAACCACATGATTTATAAAATGATTCAAACGATTTAACCCCTTTTTATTATGGATTCAAATGATTCAAACTATTTAACCCCCAAATTTATTAAACCCTGATTTATTAAATGATTTAAACAATTTAACCCCCCCGATTTATTAAACGATTTAACCCCTTGATGTATTGTTCTTTTAAACTCTGCTTTATTAAATGATTCAAACAATTTCTTGTTCATAAACTCATTTATTTATTTTTTTGATATGTTTTTTTGTGGGATAGTTTTCTGATTTGTTATTTTTCTGATATGTTTTCTGATATGTCTATTCCTTTTATTTATTACGTTTTTAGGTTCTATGGAAATGGATATTGAGAATTCTTTGGATGTGGATCTCTTGTAAGAAGATGTTGGTGAAGCCGTTGAATTGGAGATAAATTAACAAGAATTTACTCAACAAGATGCTGGAAAAGTGAAGAAAACATTTGGTATTCCCTTAACTTTTAAAAAGAGATCCCCTTGCTGGACTTTATTTAAAAAATTATCGATGGGTGAGGATAACAAAAAGATAGCTAAATGTCGTAAATGTGGTATAATTTATCGATGTGACAAGAATTATGACGCTGGGAATATGTTGGCTCATATAAAATTGTATTAAAAATGAAGCCACGGATATTGGCCAACTTGTTATCTCCAAAACTAAAGGTTCTATGTCATTGAAATCTTCCACATTTGACATAAACCTGTTTTATGACTTACTATTTGAGGTAATTATCAAGCATAATCCGCCATTTAATTTTGTAGAGTATAAGGTTCTTAGGACTGTTTTTAAATATATTTATGAGGATATCAAACTGCCATCTAGAAATACAACTAAGGCAGGAGTGTTGAAAATATTTAAAATAGAGAAAATAAAACCTCAAGCTCAACTAAATTCAATTTCTGGGAGAATTTGTTTAAGTACAGTTATAACATATTTAAATTGCAAGAGTTCTTCCAAGTAATAGACCTTTTTGGTGACTAAGCTCCATATATTTTACCATTTCATTTAACCACCTAATGTATTATATATATTTGAATTAAATTATCCATTATTGTCCACTTTTAAACAGTTTCATAGGGCTGAAAAATGTTGATGTTACTAAAAGGAGGTGTGCATTTTGGTCATTTCATGACATCCACCATTTTCTATATTTTAATTGTTTTTGTTTGGTGAGAAAAATTTCATTAATATTTAATTATTAATTTCCTATGGTATTAATATTGTTGCTTACTCGGTGTAATTTTTCTATTTTTAAGAGGAATATGTAGAAGAAGAAGGTGCAAATATTATTTACCCAAGGACTCATGCACCTTAATTTTGATAATATTGTAATATTTATTATTTAAACTCCGTTGTATCTGTTTTATCTTGGATATTGGATTACGTAAGAAACTTTGGACTATAAATGTATAGATGTTGCTACAATTGGTTGATATTATGTAAGTTTTGTTTGATTGATACTTTGAAATTACTACTATTATTTTAAAGTTCAAAAGTTGAAATATAGATTAAAGTTGCATCTACTATTATGTTATTTTGAATTTCAGAAGTTGAACTATAGAACTTCTATAACTGAAATGTGGTTCCTGCTACTGTTCCGTTGCGAAACTATAGTTTTATTTCCTCCGCTATTTTAGTATGGAATGAATGGGCATACTATACTATCTTTCGTTTATAATATAAAAGTATATTATGTCAAAATATGTTCTGTTGAACTATAGTATGTTGTACTGAAATATGTTATGTTGAAGTTAAAAGATTAAAATTGGGACCAAATTTGAAATTTTATTTAAGAAAATAATATAAATTAATTTATTGGTAAACAATTTTCTTAACGGGTAATGGTTTAATTAATACATGACCCAAATCCACCAGTTTATTAATGAATATTAACAGTTCGATTCATGTTCCCATTAATATTATTGGGTCATTTTCATGTTTAAATTTATGTAACCATTAAGCTAACGGGTCGTGTTCGGGTTAGGGTGATTTTACATGGAACTATTAAAACACGACACGAACATGGCCCAACACGACCCGTTGCCTTTTCTATTTGTCAGGTAGAATAGTACAACCCAAAAAAAATAAAAGATATGCCCGAACATCTTGATCGATCTCTGCTCTCATTGAGTTCTCCTTCATTGCGATTCTCTTATAATATGTTTTCACCCAATACAAACGTACAACCTAACTATCCCAGCACTCGTTCTGCACTTTGTTAATACTAATTCCCAAACACTCGGACATCATTTGTAAAGACTCATCCTTTGTCACCGACCCACCATCTTCCCCTCCATACACACATTTTATCACTATCGGTATTCGTAGAATATGAAACACATAATTTAATGTTATTGTCGTCTCAACAAATGGTAGATGAAATGCATTAGTTTCTAGTTACCATCTTTCTACAAACGAAGTTGCGGATACAAAGTCGATAAAGGGTTGCGTTACTTATAATAGATGGCCCAATCTAGAGTGAATGAATTTTTTAACTTCTACAAGTTCTTTTATCGAGCCCCATTACCCCTTTTTGTGAAATGATGTTATACTTTCAAACAAACATGATCGTGCAACATGAAATGGGAGAGAATTACATCAGAAAAATAATAAAAAACTATTAAATTAATCACACCCCAAAAAAATACTTACAACTCTTCGCCATATTGCATAAGATACATGGTGCATATAATGCTTTAAAATTCTTCCATCCTTAGTCCCACCGTCATCTTTAACTATTGACTTTCCCTTTCCTTTAGCCTTTTCCATCTTATTCTCTGTGGTTTGTGATTTTGGCACCTTAACGATTGGTGTTTTATTTTAACTCACATTTACTATCACGCTCACTCTCCTCACCATGTTTGCATTCAATATTACCCCCACTTTCACTCTCACTCCCACTAAAACATCTTCTACACCCTTCTCTTCCACACCCTTCTCCCCCACACCCTTGCTTTCACTTAGACTATCAATTTTGCTCCCACTTACCTTAGAAATTATTTTTAGGTTTATCCTTATCAACACCCCCAACATCTTCTTCTATTGTGTTTTTCCTACTAATAATAAGAGTTTTCTCAATTTCACTTCTCTTTTGATCCGAAGACGTAGGTGGCTTCCTAATGTTACCTTGTGATATAGATAGTGTAGGCACATTTTTTGTGCTTTGGACTCCCTACCCACGTTTTAACCTAGGGGTGCAACCGGTACGGATTTTTACCGTACCGTACCATTTTGATCCGAAAAAAAATGGTTTTGGTTTCATATTATGAAATACCGAAAATCAATTTTACCGAAACCAAAAACACCGCAAAAAAATTAGTTGGTTTCAGTTTTTAGATATAAAAAACCGATTTACCGTACCGACTTATCGTACCGAATTTACCGTACTAAAATTACCAAATTTACGTACCGAAATACCATACCGAACTTACCGCATATTACCTTATCAATTACCCAAAAAAAAATATATTTAAAAAAATATATATTCCCAAATTTCAAGACGCTTCAATTTTTTAAACTATTCTCATCCGTTCATTCCCTAACTATAAAACCCACTCAACCCTAAACTCAAACACACCAAATCATCAACCGCACACACAAGTTAGACAAGGTAACTCTTCTTCTTGTTAATTTTTTATTTCTGATTTGGCTTGTGTTTACTACTTGTGTATATATTTGTTTTGTTCGCCGGAGTTGCGTTGATTCATTCTCCGGAGCTGCTGTTGAATTTTATTATCCCCTCTTTTATTATTATTATATGCATTCTCCCTGTGCAAGAAATCATTAGCCCACCTGTTTCAGTCATACCATAAACATGAATAACAACAAACCCAAGTGACTTCATTCTTAACAGCACCGCTGCTGGCTATGGTGCACCAGCGGTTAAGATGTGAACTACACGGTCAAGTGGCTCGGGTGAGTTGGCTAACATGTTTAGAACCACAGGTGTCCCACACATGTGAGTGACCCTGTGTTTGCTAATAGCCGCGTACACAACAGGCGCGTCAAATTTGGGTATGCAAATATTTGTGCCACCAATTGCTGCAATTTCCCATGGTTAATTTCAATTTTTTTTACTGAAATATCAGTTACTTCTGCTATGCATTGATGGCCATGAAATTATGAAGCATGAATAGAAAAAGCATGCTAAACATGCTTTGCATTGATCCCCAATAATGTATTTATAAGTTGTTTATGCAATTTGACTTTATAAGTTGTTTAATCAACAATGGTTTTGGTTTTTGTTTTTGTTTTGATATACCGGCCGGTAAACAAAAATTACCGAGATAAAAAACCCCAAAAATACCGAAAAACTGTCCAGTTTATTTTTGGTTTTTGTTTTGATGTACCGGCGATAAATTGGTACAAATGGTTTTACCATTTAGATTATGGTTTTGTTATTGGTAAGGGGTCATTACCAACCATACCGTACCGGTTCCACCCCTATTTTAACATGTAAGATATATTTAATTAAAAATTACATTAGTATTTAATCATAAAATCTCATATTCAATCATAATAAAGCAATAATAATTTATTCGCGCGACTTAATGTCGAAACTATATCATTTACTCGACATCATGGTGCCGAGTCGGTGGTCTGGTGCCGAAAGTTGAGAGTAGTATCGACACTATGATGAAAAATTAGTTCTTAAATACTAAATTCTTTTATTGGCATTATAGTGCCAAAAATGGGTTATTGTCGTGGCATCATGGTGTCGAGTCAGTAGTAGGATGCCAAAAATTGTGACCATTATCGAGACTATGATGCCGAATGAATTCTTTTATACTAAATTCTAGTATCGGCACTATAGTGTTGAAAATGTTATATTGTGTCGGCATCATAGTGTCGAATTGTGTCGTTGTTCTCGACACTATGATGTCGAAGGTACAGTACGTAGTTTTAGCCCTGAAAAAACCCATAAATGGTTTTTAATTGTCAAAATATGCATTAACTTCTTGTTTCTTGATCATTTTTTAGTTCCTATCAAATAACAAGTTATCTTTAAGTTTTTTTACATGGAAATATGTCATTCTCAATGTTACTTATATTTAGGGTTTGAAGGCGTTGTTAATACCGAAATGTTGAATACTAGGATGGATTTAATCATAACAATGAATGTGATGTACTAACCTTTGTATACAGTGGATATTATTGTGGATTTGAAAGCCTATTTTGGTTGTTATTCTTTGTTAGTTTGAGTTTTTGGTTCTTGTTAAGGTTTATGTTCTTAAGAGCTTAAGGTTATAGAAATAAAGACGAGGGAAAAAAGGGAAAACTTTAGTAAAATACAACTTATATACGTTTGACCATGTGGGTGTTTATATTTTGGATGAAAGGTGTAACTTTTGGTGTTTATTCTGGTGTTATTAGCTGGTGGTGTTGGACACAAAAAATTGTGATGCCTTTAGCAACACCCTTTACCTAATGTTATCCTCTCAATTAAGCCCTTTATCAATAATTATCTTATTTCAATATATATGTTCAAAAACTAATTAGATATTTTGATGAATTGGCAGGCATTTTGAGCAAATTACTTATATTTTTAGATAAATTATATATACTTTTAATAAAACATTACTTTTTTAATAAACCCATCGAGTAAATTATAATTAATTAAAAGATACTTTAACAAATTTTACAGGTATTTTTGACTAAATTATATATTCTGTTGAATTTTTTTATCAAATTATATATACTTTTATAATTGAAAATAAATAATTCAGAGTAAAACATTTTTTTAAGCCGAGGAAAGATAATGAGTATATAACCTTACCAATACACAAACCATATAAAAAATGACTTAATAGAAAAATGACTTCAAACATAGAACCGACCCAACATGGCTCTTTAAGCATCCAATGAGAAATGTTAAGACTCCGATAACTTGTCACCTCATGTTAACGAGCGAGGTAGGTTGAGGAAAGATGACACCGACAAGCAATGATGAAAGTCAAAACAATAGTAGGTCGGTGGGGTTCTTCAACCTCTATTGGGGGTCACAAGACATCAGGGATCGTCGCGAGTTATGGTTGGGTTTAGATCTAAGTTGGGGAGGACAAGGAATCGTTGATTGGTAAAGTGTTTTTTAAGGTGAGGGGACTTTTTGGAGATAAAATATGTAAATGAGTTATTTTCATCTCAAATATTTTGTCAAGGGTTGTAGTGTTATCTCTATAAGAATTATGGAATTAAGGACAAACACATATTTATTAAATTAATATTCTAATTAATAGGGTGTGAGGGTCATTATGATCGTTTTCAATAGTTAACAAATTTGAACTTTGTGATTATGTAAAAGATTGTGCTAAAGTCACCCCTCATTTTTATCATCGCCTATTTATAAATTAAACAATGTGTTTAAGAAGAGATATTGTGGTGAAGGAGACAAAAATAAGGGGGTGGCTTTATCGCAACCCTTAAGCATTACAAGTTCTATATGACATCCAAATGTTGATAAATTATAAAATGCTATTTTGTCGTATTCAAATATGAAATCTTTCATAGTTTCTCACAAATTGTATTTTGTCAACAATATGCATGAAAAAGACTATTATATTACATGTGTTTTCATTTTGTTTTCGTTTTATGATCTTTATAAGGTAGAATATATCCTCCATATTTCTCTGCTACTTTTTTCATGCTCAGCTTGAAATGCTATTATACTAGAAAAATTAACTGATTTTTTATTAATAATTCATATGGATTTCTTATAAACTGTGCTTGAATTAATATTTTCCAAATATCATAATTTATTGCAATCAGTTATCACGCCTAGATGCATCACAATTAGTTTTCATGCCTGAATTAGCAGCATCCGTGATTATATATGATGCATCTTTAAATGAGATTCATACATTTTATATATTCTAGAATTATTTTAAGAATGAATAGTTTTCCACCCACATGATGTGCGGTAGTGTTCATGTTTTATTTGTAATGCGCTGTATAATTTTACTCTACTAAAATTTATTATATACACTTATATTAAAATTGTTGTAGGTCTATGAAAAGGATACCAATTAATTAGACGAGCCACGTATCAACATTTAAAATTTCAAAAATGATGAAAAATGTGTACAGACTAGACGACTGCTCTTGTGCAAAAATAAACAATCTCATTGAGGATATTCATTCTTGCAAAAATGGAGAAGTAAAAAAAATTGGTGTAAATTTTTTCCTTGATAAAATTTTCAATCTACAATTTAAGCTAGAGTTATTACAATTATGGTTAAAAAATGATGTTGGATCAAATTTATATATCTTACTTAAAAGTTGAAGCATATAAAGAAATTTAAAAGCCATTGTAATTAACAGTGATATAAAACCTATACATATCATAAAACGTTGATACATTTATTTTTAAAGTATATTGTGTTGAAAATTAATCAAAGGAAAATAAAATGAAATGAAAATGGATCGAAGTTATTACAAGGTAGGTTTTAGGAATGATGTCTTTTAGGCAATATTCCTCACCTTCCAGTAGATGAACTGCGAGTACACAATGGGATTTTTCTTGAAAATCCTTTAGGATACAATTGAGCGGTGTTACTTATTTGATGCAAATTATGTAAAATTTGATCACACTAAGAACACCCTAAAATGTGACAATGATAATGCCAAATGAACGAGAGAGAGAGGATAACACAATCTCAAGATTCAGTAGTCATTGGATCATTTATATTCAGATTTATTTAGATAGTATGGTCCTTATTTGGCATCTCATCATAAGTGAATGGACTCACCCTACAAATTAATCTAGCGGATCAAATCAATCAGGTTAGGTTATAACAACCTTTTATCAGATTACTCCACCACAACTATTGATCTTGTTCACTTTAACAAAACTAAAGGCTCCCATGCTCTGAGCGACAATCGAAATGCCAAGTGAATAATTAAAATGTTAAATGTACTTTGAGTCACCTGATTTCCCTTTCGCATGACGTGTGTTGTGATGGTTATGTTTTGCACCTCCATGAAGCACCATATTACAACCTATTTGACTAAAAATTATATAATTTGTCATTTTATTATATATTCTTTTATTTTTGTGTAAAGTTTTTATGCAGTACATTGGAAACCACACATATCTCCGTTACACCCATTCCTTTAATCTCACTCATTACAAGAATATCCGAAGTAAAAAAAATCCAATTACACAAAATTAATACTCGTGAATATTTCAAAAATTTCTAAGAATCCCCCATCATTTTTTAAACATAGATAAAAAATACATTATACCAATAAATGCCTAGGTGCGCACGAGAAGTTGAATAAACATTTGGATAACTGGCGAAAAACATTTGACTCAGTTTGGGATGACACGGACAACCTCTTGAAATTGCAAGTAACAGAGATTAAAAAAGAGTTTAAAACTTCCTTGCCTAAAATAAAGCATGTACACAATAACCCAATCTTTACCGAACTAACGGGTCGGGTGTCATTTTACAACATTGATAAGACATTGGAGGAGATGAATAAATATGACATTATAGCAATTAGTGTGAATGCATGTTACCATGTGTTGCAAACTGTTTCTGGCTTCCCGTGCGCTAACAAATTGGTCGTGTATCGAATGGAGGGTCGTTCGATACCTTGGGGAGAATTAGATGACTATTGGAACAACCTGACATTGATCCCTAATTTGGAAAATTACCAAGAGGTTGAATATAAACTAAATATGATATTGTTTAAAGATTGGTGGAAAAGGTCAATAGAGGATGAGTGTAGGGTAATGTTGCGTTAGCTTATCGTTACGCCAAATACTACGAGGCTGCATAAACTATTTGCAATCAAAATGTGACACCCTGCCTAATAAAATATCGGGTGATCAATCCTATACCAAATTAAAACAGGAGTTTCATATGGTTTATTCTTAGCATCACTGTCGAAAACCAAGTTAATTACTAATAACCTATTAGGCTGGCGTCAAAATTTTATTTAACTAATCTTTTTAACCAAACGATTCAAATAAAACATTCACACAGTTTATATATACAAAACTGAAATGAAATAAATAACCGAATACTCGGCTGAACATAATACAACCAAATCGAATGCCGCACTAAAAGGCGGTAAAAGTATAAATGAATACAATTGGGCTTTCGACCCGAGTGTTACTACAATGCTTCCTATCTAGATCACAAGAATAGAAGCGTCTAAAAATAAACCTGCATGCATCCACAGCTGCTGCAGCAACGTCTGACTCGAAAGGATCATCATCTAGGCATCCATGTGTCTGGACACCTATATATATATAGCAAGAGAGGAGAAAATAGAGAAACGGGTCAGAGCCCGAGTTTGAAGATATTTTGCAAGTGCATAAATGCTATATTTTTAAAATATGATTTATCTCATATTTAAATTGGTATCGCACTCGCATGAGATACCCCTCACCCCTCTTCTAATGCACACCTATCGCATACCTTTTAAACAACCTAGTTAAGCTACCCAGCCAAACTAATCCATTTCCCGCAATCTCTGAAAATCCCCATAAACCCGAGTGCTAAGGGTTAAACTTCTCCCCATTTCCAACACTGCCTACGTTCATGCGTGGGGAGTCTCGCGAAGCGTAATCCAAACAAGGAACCCCCGATAAACTACTACTTGGCAATGTTGATCGTCGAGATCCATTAGGCCTTCAGCACATAACGCGTATATATATATAGCTCGTATAAATATATACATATATAGATAGTTCTTACTATAACCTATAATTCATTTTCATATAAATTCGGATATAATCAACCGAAAGGGGAAATACACATTATCAGTCTTTTCATTTCATATATATATGTTTACTTTATATTATATCTCATCTTCATATACATGCAATATACCATACACAACAAATATAATAACCATCCCACCGAGTTATAACTCGAGGATGCAGTCTCATAGTGCCTATCCAAATTCGGGTTTACTCACTATACCACGGTACCAAGCCAGACTCACTCATGGTCATGGTAAAAAAAATACACAACGGTGGAGGCGGTCATGTTCCCTTTGCAAGTGGAGTACACATATCGCACTTGAACACGGGACGATATGACCTGGGGATATACTCTCCCTGCTCCTCAAGCCAGGGGATTCACCCACATCACACAACCTCCCTAGATCACACTAGAAAAAATATATAATTTGGCTGTTCCAACCCTACGCCAAAGGAAAGCCCGTGGAACCAGCCTCTAAGATACAAATATACCAATCACACACAGATATATATGTATTCGTATCATATTATATATATTGTTATCCCATCATATATATAATTTACGTCACTTCTCAAATATATATATGGCTATAATTGCCAATCTCATATAGCGATAGCCAATAATCCCAAATGTTCCCATTCTTAATAATATTTAAGTATTCACACACATAAAATACTAAACCCATAATTATTCTCTATACACACTTGCCGAAAACCTCTCTCGAACGTGGTTCCACCCGAACATTCACTAAGTCCATACCCCGGATTGTACACTAAAATAATCCAAGGTTCCCTCGTTCATTCCAAGGTTTACTCACACTCAATATCGTTATTTAGGAATTCCAATATCATAACTATAATATCCCATAATATAACCTCCATATTTATAATTAACTTCCCCTAAACTTAAAGGAAGAAAATTTCCAATATTTTTAAGGAAAATTGATTTCGCCCCATATGCGAATCGATTCGGACCAGAGAATCGATTTGGTCTAAATTCGAATCGATTTGGCCGGAGACAGTTTCACAGGTCTTCCTATATGAATCGATTCGGTCCGAAACCCAAAAATCATCCCCATCTCCATTTAAATTATAACTCGGATTTATTTCTACGAACCCAAAGTTTTTATATCTCCTCAAGTGCTTTAGAGGTCCTAACACTCTATTTGGGAACCCCTAATATTTAACTCCAAATAATTCTAGCCTTAATTTCTGACTAACGATTTCGATCTCGAACAACCTTCCGTAGAAAAATCATTATAAATTAAAAAAAATTAGAAAAATACGCTGTCGGTGCCCACGCGACCGTATCGAAAAGATCTACAAATTTTATTTTTTGACCAGGAGCCTAATCGATTCTCTTCCTAGCAGAATCGATTCGGAAGTTACGTTGGTCACTATTCACCTTCTTTTTCCAAAAATCCCAAACCTCCATTAATACACCTCCAAGCTTTTTATTTCTTCTCCCAACCTCATTTAATCACAACCAACTATACTTACACACATAAAAAGAGTTCTAATTATCCTAGAACCCATAACCAATAACTAATTTCAATTAATTCCTAAATTTCTCAAATTGGATATTATTCGAGTTTTATCCGTTTAATCTTTCGAAACACCCGTTTGATTCACGAAAACCCAACCCAAAAATATTTATAGTTTTTCACTACCAACTATAATATGATATTTATGCTTAAAATAAATAAAGTAAGTAAACACTTGCCTCGTGGATAAAATCCGACGACCTCGAGTCGAATCCCGCGGAGTTTGGTCGGGAATCTCCATTTCTCTCCTCCTTTCTCCTCTTCCTTTCTTCTCTTCTTCTTCTCTATATTTTCTTTCTTTCTCCCACTCTCCCGTGCCTTATATAGGGAGAAATAAGGGTTTATCCCTTATAAACCCAAAAATGACTCGTTTACTCAATTGCGAGTCCCAATTAGTCAAAAAATTCTCGAAATCTAAACACTACCCCTGGATACTCTATTCTGACTATCTCGGCTATTCCGACCCCAATCGCGCACTCAAAATCTCCATTCGAGTCACTTAACTACAATTCACTAATTAAACCCAACACTTCTTGATACAGGTTTTTCAATTAAAATATTATCCTTTTTCACTTTACCAAACTGCGACATGTAATTAAAATAATCCGACTTATTTACTTAATCCCAAAAGTAGATGTAATACACATTGAAAATCATCTAACACTCATAAACACCAAAAATTATTATTCACAGAAATTACTCAAATTTCCAAATTACCCTCACTTATGAAATTTTAAATATCCATAAAAGTGCGGGGTATTACATTCTTCCCCCCTTATAATAGAATTTCGTCCTCAAAATTCAGAAATAACCTTCACCACTAACCTAGGATCGCTAAATACACTACGTCCTAGTACACCGAAGTCGAATGGTACTACCCAATGGTCCCCTACCATGTACCTATTAATGGCACCCACCTACCTCGAGGCGTATGCTCTAACGCACTAGCTTAACAACAAGCTTAACTAAATCTCTATATGCTACAACACTGCTTCGGTCGTAAGGTTGACTCTAATAATGTCACATTGCACCTAGTGCTTCTATAATCGCATATAAAGAAAATGAGCCCATAATCACAGCTTAACCGTCACGATCCCATCGGAAAAATCACTACTTTAAGCGTTCGTTTGTCTAACTCGCGACGTTGAATTTGCCTCAAAAGGAAACTATACTGGCACTTGACTACTCCCGTCAATTTTTCCATCTCAAGCGTGCTATTCCTCGTTGCACTTATATAATTGGATCATTTCGTACCTCCTATGACGTTCCATCCAACCCATTCCAAATCCATTTATAATTGCCTCACATCATAATCTTCAATTTTATATACTACGCCCCTTCTATTTCTGGCGGTATATAAAATCAACTTACCAAGGTGCCCATACACCATTTAACCCGTGCCTATTTGCACAACCATTGTAAACATCCGACACGTAACACTCTCTCTAAACTATGGGCCTCATTTCCTTACTGTATTACTAACACATGGGTTTTTATAACCCAAAATTTTCAAAATTCAATTCTTCCTATACCTGGAAATCCAATCCTTCTCAAGGTTAACCCACCAATCTTCTTGTGGTTAACTCCTAACAATCTTCTTATATCGACACCACCAGTCCTACTGGATTTACTTCCTAATAGCCCTAAGATCGATGTGTTTCCTACACACGTAAAAAGAGTAATATCCTAACTAAATTCCTAGTGCCCAAGTCCTCTCTCAACTTCCGACATTTGCTCGGTTTCATACGTGGGACGTCTCGCAAAGCAAAATCCAAACAAGGAACCCTCCCGTTACACTACTCCCTCGCATCGTCGGTCATCGAGATATAACGGTCTAAGGCACACCATCGGGATATTCTAAATCCTACCTCGCTTGCCTACTTACTTCTACCACTATATCCTTCCATCTTGGCAAAAGAAAAGTCTAATTTATCGGGGCGCCTACTCTCTGTAAAAAGCGTTATGAACATCATACCCAAAACATATTACCTCTGAATTTGCCTTCCACTCAGGGCCTGGCTATAAGACTTAAATTAATTTCTTAACCTTATCCCACCCGCTTACTGTGAGAGAACCATTTTAGTGCTCTTCCATAGCACTTCTATTTCCATAAGCATACAATCATCATACGGCTCTCAGTCTATAGTGTTTTCTCTACACTAGGTGAATTATCGTCAAAACTAACATCCTTGCATCCCATAACATCTCTCCACTCCTGACTTCATTAAGGTTCATGTATGGAGCGTCTCGCTAGCGAAATCCAAACAAGGAACCCCTCCTACACACTACTACTTAACTTTGTCGGTCGTGGAGTTCTGTTAGTTTCAAATATGCCATTGGGATAATACTATCCCACTTATCGAAAAAATGTGGTAAGAACTCCTATTTCCTTCTAGGAGCCATACCACATAGCGCTTGTACTAACACTAAGTCCTTAGCGCAAACAACAATGAGCTTAAACTCACAGCTCAACAATAAATCCGGCATACCTTAAATCATATCTATAAGGTCGCCACGCACTCAAGTCATAATAATGAAACATTTTCTCACCGAAGTTCCATATACCCATATAACAAAGGCGAACTCAACCTGTATCTAGGCGAGATATCGCAACAACCACCTGTTCCACCCTGGAACCGCGAATACGATAGTATTGCAATTATTAGCCCGTTATCGCTCCGATAATACAATAACATTACTCTTATAAAAGTACTATACTCGTATAACACATACAAAGTAGTACAAACTATATACAAATTCAAAATAGAACCCCGCTACCGAGGAAAAACATATAGACATACACTATATAACGTTATTCATACCGCCACAGAGCTCGAATTACACACACGAATCTAGGGTTAGCGAAATACCACGACTCTATCTAGCCATGCAAAATATACCTCTTTCATCCAAGGCAAAACTTGTAATAATAACTTCGCCAATCTCCCTAACTGCTCCGATTGGTTCCTTAACATAGAACACTTGTCTTAACCGAATCAAAATTACTTTAATCGATTCTCCATCTCGGCGCTCCATTCATATCCTTCAACTCCTACCGGGCAAGGACTAACCGCGTGGTTATATTCTCTACATTGTAACAAAATCCATCTCTGGCCACCCTGACCATGTTAAGGTTTCAATATCTCAAACTCTATAGCCTCGATCATGAAAATCTCCTTTATAGTCCCTTTAACTTTTTTTTATCAAAAGGAAACTCCACTACTGGCCTCAACAGCCCTGTTTCAATGAATTCCCCGCGTGGACGTCCACCAATGGGGTTCTACGAACACACATTCTTCATAAGTGTTAGCAACACTTTATAGTGAGCTTATCATTCTTTTAAAGGACTCTCTCTTCAATGTTACTTCCTAAATTCGGCACAAAGTTCACTTATCTATATAACTTTGTGTTCACTGTCGGCCTCTGGCCGATCCTCATGTGACTAATTCAGAACTGCATTCTCTTCACTCCTGATAAACCAAAGGAACTAACGGTTATATCTATCCATAAGATCCCTCTATGAGAGAAATATCCAGCTCCCTTAAATATGGTGACCACCGTTCCTACTATTTAAGTATTGCTCCCCTGAGTGAAAAATTTTCCTCAAATTTTCACATAGGGGTATTTCCATACCCTGCTCTAAGGCAAAGCTTCTGAGCCTCCTACTTCCACTGAATCATGTTACACTTCCTCCGTATGACTTAACTTCAACGCATGGTCCTTCTCAAGGGACCTTTCGAACCCTTTTCCCAGTTTAACTTCACCGGGTAATTCAACTTTAGCACCACTTCCCATTCTATAGCAGCACGTAATAAATATAACTACTATACTTTAGTAGTCATTGCAACAATCCTTGATAAATTACACAAGAAGAGTGACCTCTACTGAGATCCTCATTCCCAACTTCAACTTATAGCTCTAACAAATCCCCATCTCTTACTGCCTTCATCACGGCTTTTCAGGTCTCCCTTCATCAATTAGCACACGAATCTTAAACGAGGGCGCAAAAGATTTACTATACTCTTACATGATGGCAGGAGAATGAAATCTCACAAGAGGAATTAATAATCCTAATCATGAGGCTCTATATCAAATCAAAAGCAACGCTGAAAGCGTAGTACGTCTGCAAAGATTCCTAAGGACACTAGAACCTTATGCTCTGATACCATCTGTGACACCCCGCCTAATAAAATACAGGGTGATCAATCCTATATGAAATTAAAACAGGAGTCTCGTATGGTTCATTCTTAGTATCATTGTCGAAAACCAAGTTAATTACTAATAACCTATTAGGCTAGCGTCAAAATTTTATTTAACAAATCTTTTTAACCAAACCATTCAAATAAAACTTTCACACAGTTTATATATACAAAACTGAAATGAAATAAATAACCGAACACTCGGCTCAACATAATACAACCAAATCGAATGCCGTACTAAAAGGCGGTAAAAGTATAAATGAATACAATTGGGCATTCGGCCTGAGTGTTACTACAATGCTTCCTATCTAGATCACAAGAATAGAAACGTCTAAAAATAAACCTGCATGCATCCACAGCTGCTGCAGCAACATCTGACTCGAAAGGATCATAATCTAGGCGTCCCTGTGTCTGAACACCTATATATATATATATATATATATATATATATATATATATATATATATATATATATATATATATATATATAGCAAGAGAGGAGAAAATAGAGAAACGGGTCAGAGCCCGAGTTTGAAAATATTTTGCGAGTACATAAATGCTATATTTTTAAAATATGATTTATCTCATATTTAAATTGGTATTGCACTCGTATGAGATACCCCTCACCCGTCTTCTAATAGTGCACACCTATTGCATACCTTTTAAATAACCTAGTTAAGCTACCCAGCCTAACTAATCTATTTCCGTAATCTCTGAAAATCCCCACAAACCCAAGTGCTAAGGGATAAACTTCTCCCCATTTCCAACACTGCGCTACGTTCGCGCGTGGGTTATCTCGCGAAGCGAAATCCAAACAAGGAACCCCCCGATACACTACTACCTGACAATGTTGATTGTCGAGATCCATTAGTCCCTCAGCATATAACGCATATATGTATATATATATATATATATATATATATATATATATATATATATATATATATATATATATATAGGTAGTTCTTACTAGAACCTATAATTCATTTTCATATAAATCCGGATATAATCTACCGGAAGGGGAAATACACCTTATTAGTCTTTTCACTTCATAAACATATGTTTACTTTATATGATATCTCATCTTCATATACAAGCAATATACTATACACAACAAGTATAATAACCATCCCACCGAGTTATAACTCGAGGATGTTGTCTTATAATGCCGATCCAAATTCGGGTTTACTCACTATATCACGATACCAATCCAGACTCGCTCATGGTCATGGTAAAAAAAATACACAATGGTGGAGGCATTCATGTTCCCTCTGCAAGTGGAGTACACACATCGCACTCGAACACGGGATGATATGACTTGGGGATATACTCTCCATGCTCCTCAAGCCAGAGGATTCACCCACATCGCGCAACCTCCCTGGATCGCACTAGAAAAAATATATAATCTGGTTGTTCTAACCCTGCGCCAAAGGAAAGCCTGTGGAACTAGCCTCTAAGATACAAATATATCAATCACACATAGATATATATGTATTCATATCATATTATACATATTGTAATCCCATCGTATATATAATTTACGTCACTTCTCAAATATATATATGGCTATAATTGCCAATCTCATATTGTAGGGGGGAGGGGGTTGAAGGTAATCCTGAAATTAGGGATAATTCCCTAATTGACAATAGCGTTTGAGATTAAGTAACCGAGGCAGCTCAAGCGTGGCAACTCAGCGAGGCAACTTGGCGCGGCAACTCATGCTTCAGCTTGTTGTACTAATCATGTTGTATTTCTGTTTATGATTGATTGTAAGCTATAATGGTTGTAATGATATAAAGAGAATAATAATGAGTTTTAGTGTGAGGTCAAACGGTACTCGCGAGAGACCAGGCTTGTTAGGGCCTGGGAGAGCTTTCATGCTCTATCGAATGACCTCGTCGTGGGAACTTTAGAGGGACTTGGTTTGGAGGATTGAGAAGTGAGGCACCGTTGGGGCTTGTCCTGACCATCTTAGATACACCTGATATAACACCGAAGGACCCTGACCGTGGAACCTCGGGTGGAACAGCTTTGAGTTCCATCGGGCGTTGACTTGTGAACCAAATAACCCTCTACTTAATGTCACATCTACTGTAGGTGATGTCACTAGCCAGCTAAATAATATCAGACATACACTTGAATAAACCACCATGGTATTTGGGGCTGTCAGGCAGTTGGTGAGCCACCTCTGCAACATCAGCCCCCTGACACACAGTGGTTATGCAAAAGGCATGTCTTGGCATTTAATGTTTATGACGTGGAGACAACTAGTGCATCAGGCATTTAATGTTGTGGCATAAAGTATGAGGGATGTCTTTCATAGTCTTTAATGACTGAGTTGCCTCGGGGATGGGGTGGGGACTATTTAAGGACCCCAACCACCCCTGAGGAGAGGATGATCTTTTTGAGAGTCTGAGAAGTTATTGCCAGACAGAGAGAGTTCTTACAAACCATAGAGTTTACCCACTCACCATTGTTACTTATTACGAAGCTTTTAATATTTGACAGAGATTCCTGAGGGTATTAGGTGTGTTTATACCTGCCTACCAAGGTGTATCTTGGGTGCTTACTTCTCTCTCCCTCTAGCTAAGTTACTTCTAAGGTTTATGTTTGTGTGTCCTATCATTAATCCAAAGCTTTGGTCGAGTTAGCTTATCATTGTCATACTCAAATAGGGGTTATGCCTCCATCTTATCTAAAGTAACCTCTTACATTTGGCGACTCTACTGGGGAAGCACCGAAACCCCCCCCCCCCCCCCCCCCCCCCACACACACACACACACGAAAGGGCTCATGGGGGGGCTAGGGGATTGGCAGTTTCTTCTTCAACCTCCTGTACCAAAATCACCAAAATGCATAAGCAAATGCACCTTTTTTTTTAAGAAAATGGGAAATGTTAGTAGAAAAAATATACATACCTCAGATCTAATAGGCGAGGAGGCAAGAGATAAGTGCACTTCAGAAGTCGGTCTCCTCTGGGACTTGGTGCACAGAGTTTTCTTCCTCGTTCCTGATATACCGGGGCCACTACCTCGAAGAACGTTTGAGCTTTTTCTCCTCTTCGCCATGGGCTCGGTGGGATCAACAATGATTGTGGGGAAGGTTCCCGGTGGAGGAACAACTGGTACACGCCATTTGAACTCAGCGTTTATGCGTGCCACCTCAGCTTGCGCTTTCCTTCTCAACTCCTCGGCCCTCTCTGCGGGCATATGAGGAGGAAGGGAGGCAATGGGGAATGCTCACTTAGGAGCTTGAGATTTAGGCTGAGACTTGGTCGTGGACTTGGAAGCCGTCCCACTCTTTGCCTTCTGACCTGGGGGTTCATCGGTAGTAACTTTGGTCGAGGGGGCAGCTTTCTTAGAGGCTGCAACACTCTTGGGTTTGGGCGTAGTAGCGGGAATCATGGAACAAAGGGGAGGAAGATCAGTGGGACATGCCTTAGGGGTCTTATTCATAGGGAAATCAAACCCAAGGATGGAATTACCTTTCAAACCCAATTCCAAGGCAGAAAAGGAAAGCACTGGAGGGTACACCGGATCCCCCTCGATGAACTCCGCAATATCAGCCAACTATTTCGGCCAGTAGCGTGTAGCGAACAAAGAAGACACATTCCCTTGCCTTTTGTTACTGGGAATGGTTACTCGTCCAACCATCGCAAAACTTATTCCCCATGCAGCGGTAGATGAAAACAGGGAGCAGGCCTCGCTAAAAAAAACCTTGGCGTTTGATGATTGAAAAACTGGGCGAGGAGCCCCCTGATCAAAACCAAATTGACGACTGCACCGATTGGGGTTGTAATGCTCGCTAGTATATCCCCACTCAGTATAAGAGGGCAGATACCCGGGGGAGAACAGAACAACCACGGCCAGTGAAGGGTCTTCAATGTCTACACCTACCTCCACTAACTTGGCTTCGTGTTGGGAAAAGTCACAGTTGTGAGCGAAGATATCTTCTTCGTAGGGCCTTATAACGAAGTCCTCAAAACGATCAATCATGGAGATCAACTCCTTTCGACTCAGTTTCTTATGATAAAGGTAGGAGCGTGGGGGCAAAATGTTTTCCCCAGAAGGAGGACGATTGATCTTGGCCGCTACGGAGGGAAAACGAACATAGAGAAATCTCGTCACAAGGACACAGTTGGAAAAATTTGCCAAGTTATAAGGACCAAGAGATCGCTCCATGTCAAAGAGGGTTCTGTCGATCCAAGTATAGAGAAATCCCAAAGCGATTGCAGACAGGGGATGCTTGGTCCCTCGGGCCAAACGAAGGGAAATATTGATCAGGTCCCTTCGGGGCTGATGATTGGGTTTTCTCGGTAGAAGAAAACGGGAAAAAATGATAAGGATATAAGCAAGAAGTTCCAGCGATGTACCTTGACCAGGGGCACCTCCAGAAGAATTACCTTCAGCAGGGTCCTTAAAGAAATAATTGATAAGTGGGGAGAAAGTGGCCTTATTTGATGAACCGGTGCAGCTTCGGCATATTCGGTCCAACTCCAAACGGCCAGCAGTCTCTTGGGCATCTAAAGCCTCATCAGTATAGGGCTCATGTCCTGTTGCTTCGAGGCCCAGGAGCTCATACACGTCTTCCAACGTCACCGTGAACTCACCCCGCGCAGTGATGAAGGTGTGGGTAGTAACGTTCCAGCGAGACACCAGAACAGGAAGGGCAACGTTGATCTTGGATTGAGTGAACTCACCGAACCACTTGGCCCGTTGCATCCCAATCTTGGTAAGCATTTCATCATAGGAGCTCTGCATGTGGGAGTTCCACGCAGAAAAGTGAGCAGGAGAACCCTGGGTGCTTCAAACTCAATGTGGGACCACGGGAAGTCCTCTCGATCCAAGCAAAATCGGAGAGTCCCTTTTGGAGGAAGAAAACCCCACTCAGTAGAAGCTTCGTCTTCATCACCCAACAATAAAGGGTCAAACTTACAAGAAAAATGGACCCTCTTACACGCACCAGCAAAATCACCACCTTCTCCAAAAATGGGTGATCGACGATAAAACCTTAGTTATTCATGTCGGGCAGCATCCAGGGTGGTGGCAATGGTAGGGGCAGTGGGCGGAGCACTGGCAGCAGACGCGGTGGGGTTGCTTGAGGACGCCATGGCAAATAACGATAAAGTAACAGAGAAACTTTGAGCAAGAAAAGTTTTAGAACGAGAATGGAAAAACACGAGCACAACTGGAGATAGAGATGGTAATAAAAGAAACAAGTCAGGAGGTAAGAGCTCAAAACAACAATGGAGTTCTCACAGTTTCTTTTCTGTCTCTAAAGACAATGAAAGCTTGAAGACGACGAAAGCAAAGTAAGAGAAAAGAAAGGTTAAGTGTTGGATATGGACGTTTGAAATTTCGAGTTCGGCATTTAGATTTTCCCACCCTCGCACATGCGCGGCCACCTATAATCATTTCACATGAACATGTGGCACTTCGGGAAGTACTTTGGCAGTTGAAAAGACAGCGCCACGTCATTAATGAAGTGATGTATAGAGAACAGTAAGCGTTGCCTTCTCCAATAAGTTTCAGTTTTGGCGCCAGAAATTTTTGTCAGGCATATCCAATAAATTCCTAACGAAGAACATCCCACATGGCCAAACGTTATTCAAACACAACGAAACACCACAGGGGAGAATTTCATTTACCAGGAGCCCAAACGATTATTTAAAAAGGTTGATAGGCCTTTCGGAGAATTTCAAATATTAAAGCTAGAACTGTTGAAGATTAGCAGGAGGAAAAAGTGGCGATATTCCTTCGCCCCAGCCCCAACGAGAATGGCGCTTCGGCTTAGGTTCACGAAGAGAAGGTTCCTCGGATTGAGAAGTTTTCGTGAAGGTATTTATTGTTCCTATAAACAAATCCCTCCACGAGGGGGCAAATGTAGGGGGGCTTGAAGGTAATCCTGAGATTAGGGATAATTCCCTAATTGGCAATAGCGTTTGAGATTAAGCAACCGAGGCAGCTCAAGCGTGGCAACTCAGCGAGGCAGCTTGGCGTGGTAACTCATGCTTCAGCTTGTTGTACTAATCATGTTGTATTTCTGTTTATGATTCACTGTAAGCTATAACGGTTGTAATGATATAACGAGAATAATAATGAGTTTTAGTGTGAGGTCAAACGGTACTCGCGAGAGACCAGGCTTGGCAGGGCCTGGGAGAGCTTTCATGCTCTATCGAATGACCTCGTCGTGGGAACTTTAGAGGGACTTGGTTTGGAGGATTGAGAAGTGAGGCACCGTTGGGGCTTGTCCTGACCATCTTAGATACACCTGATAAAACACCGAAGGACCTTGACCGTGGAACCTCGGGTGGAACAACTTTGAGTTCCATCGGGCGTTGACTTGTGAACCAAATAACCCTCTACTTAATGTCACATCTACTGTAGGTGATGTCACTAGTCAGCTAAATAATGTCAGACATACACTTGAATAAACCACCCTGGTATTTGGGGCTGTCAGGCAGTTGGTGAGCCACCTCTGCAACATCAGCCCCCTGACACACAGTGGTTATGCAAAAGGCATGTCTTGGCATTTAATGTTTATGACGTGGAGACAACTAGTGCATCAGGCATTTAATGTTGTGGAATAAAGTATGAGGGATGTCTTTCATAGTCTTTAATGACTGAGTTGCCTCGGAGATGGGGTGGGGGCTATTTAAGGACCCCAACCACCCCTGAGGAGAGGATGATCTTTTTGAGAGTCTGAGAAGTTATTGCCAGACAGAGAGAGTTCTTACAAACCAGAGAGTTTACCCACTCACCATTGTTACTTATTACGAAGCTTTTAATATTTGACAGAGATTCCTGAGGGTATTAGGTGTGTTTATACCTGCCTACCAAGGTGTATCTAGGGTGCTTACTTCTCTCTCCCTCTAGCTAAGTTACTTCTAAGGTTTGTTACTATTTCCTGAGTTATACACTTGGTTTTGTGAGTTTAAACTCAGTTGGTCTTCATTGGGTTTATGTTTGTGTGTCCTATCATTAATCCAAAGCTTTGGCCGAGTTAGCTTATAAGTATCATACTCAAATAAGGGTTACGCCTCCATCTTATCTAAATTACCCTCTTACACATATAGCGATAGGCAATAATCCCAAATGTTCCCATTCCTAATAATATTTAAGTATTCACACACTTAAAATACTAAACCCATAAGTATTCTCTATACACACTTGCCGAAGACCTCTCTCGAACATGGTTCCACCTAAACATTCACTAAGTCCATACCCCGGATTATACACTAAAATAATCCAAGGTTCCCTCCTTCATTCCAAGGTTTAATCACACTCAATACTGTCATCTAGGAATCCTAATATCATAACTATAATTCCCCATAATATAACCTCCAGATTTATAATTAACTTCCCCTAAACTTAAAGGAAGAAAATTTCCAATATTTTTAAGGCGAATCGATTCGCCTCATCTGCGAATCGATTCGGACCAGGTAATCAATTTGTCGTGAGAAATTTTGACAGGTCTTCCTATACGAATCGATTCTTTCCAAATTCGAATCGATTCGGCCTGTCCAGAGTTGACCGTTTGGCCATTTTTCTTAAATCTCCAAAACCCAAAAATCATCCCAATTTCCATTTAAATTATAACTCGGATTCAATTCTACGAACCCAAAGTTTTTATATCTCCTCAAGTCTTTATAGGTCCTAACACTCTATTTGGTAACCCCTAATATTTATCTCCAAATAATTCTAGCCTTAATTTCTGACTAACGATTTCGATCTCGGACAACCTTCCGTAGAAAAATCATTATAAATTCAAAAAAATCAGAAAAATACACGATTAGCGCCCATGCGACCGTATTGAAAAGATCTACAAATTGACCTAGAGACGAATCGATTCGCTTGCTAGCTGAATCATTTCAGAAGTGACGCTGGTCACTATTCACCTTCTTTTTCAAAAATCCCAAACCTCCATTAATACACCTCCAAGCTTTTTATTTCTTCTCCCAACCTCATTTAATCACAACCAACTATACTTACACACATAAAAAGAGTTCTAATCATCCTATAACCTATAACCAACAACTAATTTCAATTAATTGCAAAATTTCTCAAATTGGATATTATTCGAGTTTTATCTGTTTAATCTTCCAAAACACCTGTTTAATTCACGAAAACACAACCCAAAAATCTTTATAGTTTATCACTACCAACTATAATATGAGATTTTTGCTTAAAATAAATAAAGCAAGTAAACACTTACCTCGTGGATAAATCCGACGACCTCGAGTTAAATCCCGCGGAGTTTGGTCAGAAATCTCCATTTCTCTCCTCCTTTATCCTCATCCTTTCTTCTCTTCTTCTTTTTTCTCTTTTCTTTCTTTCTCCCACTCTCTCGTGCCTTATATAGGGAGAAATAAGGGTTTATCCCTTATAAACCCAAAAATGACTCGTTTACTCAATTGCGAGTTCCAATTAGTCCAAAAATTCCCGAAACCTAAACGCTACCCCCGGATACTCTATTATGACTATCTCGGTTATTCTGAACCCAACCGCGCACTCGAAATATCCATATGAGTCACTTAACTACAATTCAGTAATTAAACCTAATACATCTCGATACGGGTTTTTCAATCAAAATATTATCCTTTGTCACTTTACCCAACTGTGACATGTAATTAAAATAATCCGACTTATTCACTTAATCCCAAAATTACATGTAACACACATCGAAAATCATCTAACACTCATAAACTCCAAAAATTATTATTCACAAAAATTCCTCAAATTTCCAAATTTCCCTCACTTATGAAATTTTAAATATCCATAAAAGTGCGGGGTATTACACAAAATTAGTAAGGTTTGGGCTAGGGGACATAAACTATTTTCTTGAGAAGAAAAAAATGATATTCTAATAAAAGGGCGCCCCTATGCTTTTGAATGCAAGAGGGTCGTAGTATAGATCCCAGCGGGACAGAGAATTAAATCGAACATCGGCTATATGTCATTTTTGAGTCGAGCACCATGGCGTCTTAAATACAGATCCACATACGCGGAGTATGTTTCATTATGATAATCCCTAATTATGACAAATAGTCCATAATACAAGTCTTTAATAACATCTTAGCGATTGGTGTGTGACGTTCGTTTTCGTATGAATATACCGAATACCAACATTATGTTTCGGTATATATGAACTTCGAATTATGAAAATTTCTTAAAAACTTACAAGTTTGATAATTTCATCCTAAAATGAAATAACAATTTCCACTTTCAATTTAAATAATCAAATTTCTTAATAATATAATATAAAGTTTTGAAAATTTATAATTAAAAACATTTAATTGAAGTCATCAAACCTAAACATTCATACAAGAAACCACAACCAAAAATTATCCACACCAAAATTCATACAAAACACTACCACCAACATAATTCATACAAAAAACTACCACCAACATAATTCATACAAGGCAAGACCAATATGATTCATACGAAACAGCCACAAAAATTCAATAAACAAAATGAGAGTTTATATTCATCAATTCTTTTTTTTCGTTATTCTTTTGGGATCCACCTCTTGATCGCTGACACATTTCTTCTTATTCTTTGTCTTCTTATATTCCTTATATTGTTGGTGTTCACCCCCCTTCCCAGTTCTTACCGCAAGGATGTCATATGCTTCAGTGTCACATTGATGCATTGTTCCAAAATGAGTCATGTACCCCTGTTGGATTTTTCTCGCCATCAACTTCATCACCTTCTAAACTTTATCATAATTAAAAAAAATAACATTGTAACTATTGTATTTAAATAATATCAAATTATACTTAACCAATAGAATTAAAGTTTTATGAGCGAAGATTTTTTTAGATCTAGATTGGCTAATGGCGGGTTTGGGATGATTGGATGGGAGAATGTCAAGAACCATATCATATAATCCTTGATTGAGACTGACATGTATGACACTGGTACTAAATGAGACATTTGTGAAAGAAAATGGTCAACCAGATTTTAATATCAAAATTAATCGTATACCGGGCAACTTTATTTACCCTTTATTATTCAATCGATGTCATAGGGTCCATACTAATGATTTGGTCAGTTGCCTCAATACGATCTATTGGTAGTATGACTTTGTAACACCAAAGTAAATTACAATACAATTATATAATGAAACTTTATGTAATGGTTATGTGCATCTCTCATCCCTGTATGTCTCCCAACAAGCCCGAAGAGAAATATAAACATAAATAAAGTCTCGATACTGCTAAACTGTAAATAAATAATATATTTACAATCTAAGAGCATATGTATGCTCAAGCGCCATCATCTTTTGTATTGACTTATTCCATTTCCCAAATACCCTTTGAGTCTTAGTCCAAGATCTCCCCAGAAAGCTTCACATTCATGATTTTAAGGCAATACTTCACAAAAGATTACTAAAGACAAAATTTTGCGGTTAAAAAGAACCTAAAGGGCTTAAATTTTACCCCATCGGTTAAATGTTTTAATTTAACCTTGTAATTTTTTAGGTTCAAAATATTGATGCAATATATTCTTCATATGTGAAACTTATGTTTTAAAATTCATATTTTATTTCCACAGTTTACTTGGTCATAGGGTTGACATGAAAATTATGAGTTTTGTGAAATTGTGTTAAATGGGCAAACTTTGTTTTTTGGTGAGACCTTGCTCATTAGTTCTTTGCGTTAGAGAAACAGGTCCTCGCATCTGTGAAGCTTTATATTTGCTAGCAAGGACCTTCAGAATCCTTCATACAAAAATATATAGTTGTAAGCGTGACCTTATTTGTTGAGTGTTTACGAACCTATCGCATTTGCAAAAAGGTTTTCGCATCCATGAATGACCTGTAAACCTATAGGATTTTTATACCTTTATGAGATTTTCCCATAATATCTCCTGGGAGATTGTTCCAAAACACAATCAAAGTTGGGTAGCCAATTTAGATTATGTATCGACCTTTGATGAGCAACACTTAAGTTTCGTCATCCACTTGACTCCCACTCATGTATGTAAAATATAAGGGTTGTCCATTACTTCATTAGAGACGGGAGAAGAATAGAAAAGTATTAAGAGAAAATATATTTTGGCTTTAAGATAAAAAATCTAATTCCTCCCTTCTTGTGTTCTTTATGGTTTTTGATTCATTATTATATCTACAAAGTAAAACTTTCTTACTTAAAAATAGTCTTGACCAAAACATGTTGTTCCCATGTATGATCTTCTTTATAGCCTAAAATGTACTTTGTGATAATTTTAAGTTAGTCCAAACAAGTTATACACCATCAACTAATAAAATATCCTCATACATTTTGTCTTTAGCCTTGGCTTCTCATGGTTGCGATTTACTTGGAGCAAAGTTCAACTTCAACTATAACAGAAGATTTAATAAACGTTTCAAATGTGGAATTATTAACAAGTTCGACAATCCAAATGTGACGAGGTTTTAGAGAGTGATTCGTGATTGATCATGCTGCTACAAGGTGGAAATGGTTAGTTGTTGAGGCTATGTGTTATTGTTCTTGGAGAGGTTGAAGTTTATAATTAATTTATCCCTTTTGGTATTACTTTGCATATGCTAATGCAAGGTATTTTTTTGGTCCGAGGTTTTTTCTCGTTATGGGATTTTCCTCATATAAATTCACGTCCTGAGTTAATGATTTAGTATTTCACGTTGTTATTTCTTTATATGATCAATGAACATATTTTCACAACAGAATAAATTTTGTAAATCACATTTTTATCGCTTAGACATTATGATTAACTTTTAGTAGAATTTAAATTAAAGAAAAAAAAAAATTTAATTGATTTTTTTTAATTGTATAGATATCGTCAAGAGTCACACATTCTCACATAATATTAGCAACCATGTCATCAAGTTACTCTCGATATTTATAGAGCTGAGGAACTGCATAATTTTGTGATACTGGTTGTAATATTCACTGATCAATTATTATCATTGTGTTGTTAAATTCCATATTCAAGCACGCCCTCGATCCATAAAATGCTCACAAATTCATTACTACATGAAAAATACACAACACAATTTATCACGTTTCATAAATTATGCGGTCATTGAGATATAAGCAATGATAATGCTTATTTATACGTATAATATAGACAAATAACCACTCGTTTGCTTCATATTTGATAGTCTATGCTCCATGCAATCCCCTTAACCTTATCCAAATTCTTTAAGAGTTGAAAGTAGTTGACATAAATCTTGTTCTTCATCTTGTTAAGAAACATAGTTTTACCAATGATGTATAACAAATATGCCCTTGCACAATAATCCTACTCTTCCATCAGGTCATCAACATCTTTGGCCTTCTTCTCAAACATATCGACAATCCAATTTGTGAAGCCCTTATGCTTTTGACTCACTTGAGTCTATATTATATAAGTGCTCATCTAGTTTGGAAATTGTGACAAAATTATGTCCTCCCTAGAAACCAAAGAACCTCAGAAGTTGGTTTGCTACTTCATCTCTCTATCTTATAGTGATCGAGAACAAATTGCCAACACTCACACATTGTAGAATTTATTTATTGCATATCATACTGCATAATAATGTGTGTATATACATTGAGTGTGTTTAAATCCTAATTTTGAATTTTAATAATTTTTTGGGATTTTATAAACATTTTTTAAATAAGGTTTTCTTAATTAAAACTTGATTTAAAAGTTTTGTGGTCAATTTGTAAATATTATTTGTTGGGTATATTGGCCTAATGTTACCTTGGGTAGAATCTGAAAGCGGAGTAAACTTTGGGGTGTGGTTTTAATTACTTTAGGACGCGCGTTTCATATCCTGTTATCGTCCAACAGCTGTCTTCATCTGATTGGCTGTGACTGTGTTTCTTTACTGAGTTATAGACGCGTATGTTTTTAACCCTTGGATCATTGGTTATCGACGATCTGCATGTTGTCTTGGTGAATCCCAGTACAACTCTTTAAACCGATCAGGTATCGTTTAAGCACCGCGTTCTTAGAACCCTTCGATCAAAGTCAATTTAACTTGACTTAATCCTGGCCCTTGGTTTTGATCCAGTCTCTCGAACCTTCTCTTCACCCTATAAAAGGAACCCTATTCTCAGACTTCGAAGACTTTTGCCATTTTCATTTCTTCTAAGAAATAGAGAGAGAAGAGAGAAGAGAGAGAAGAGAGAAAACAGAGAGAAGAGAGAGAGTTAGAAACCCTAACCCTGTTCGTCAAAGCCTCTTCCATCCAAACTCAAACACTTATTCAAAACTCCATATCCAAAACACTACCCTGAGTGTTCTTGAGTGATTGAGAGTTTGAGTTGAGTTTGTAATTGCTGCTGTAACCTCTTGTTCGTTAGATCTTGTTTTCAACTTAAACTTTTTCTTAGATCTACTTTCTGATTTCATAGAAATTTCAGATCTGAGTTATTCATGTTACATTACACTTAGTTTCATTCTTTATTTCTCATCTTGAGAAATATATTGTTGATTATTTTCTATAAAACGTTTGCTGGCTTTGAAATCAACAATAAATGCTTTCTGTTTCTAGTTCTTGTAAAACTAAACCTTTGACCTAGTTGGAATCACACTTGGAGGTTTTTCAATCTCGAAAAACTTTTTTAAATTATGAGATTGATTAAGACCTTGTCTGTCTTCCTAGCAAGGTATCCGTGGATTCTGGGAATGATTTAAAGGTCAAATAAGGTTCAAAGTTTTATAAGAAGAAAGAAAAAGAAAAGATCACAGCATATAGTGTTACTGTAATTTGTTAGGACTGTTTGTACTTAATAAGTGTGTGTGTGTGCATGCATGTGTTAGAGAGCACCTCCACAAACACTTTCACCCTACAACAAGAAAAGTGTTGGTAATAAGATCTTGTGAACAAAGAGTCGACGTAAAGTGCTGGAACAAATCAGAATTTAACAAACTGGGAGAACTACATCTACAATCAGAACTGCAGAGAAGTTATAAGGACACCAGAGGGTACATTCCTAAAATTATATAGGTCTGAGTTGTTTGCATGTTAGTTATATAGTTTGTAACTCATATATTTGTTTTAGTGGATTTTTCATTTTACTCCGTAGAGGGAGTCGTGGATGTTTCCTCAATTGGTGAGGTTTTACCACGTAAAAAACATCGTGAACGTAATCTTTCTACATCTCCTCATCTCATTCTTGGTTATGTTGAGTTTAAGTTTTTTAAACTTCTTTATAAACCTGTTATTCAAATCTTGAATAGATCTCGTACATACTGATTTGTTAAACACATCTTGTGTTCAAATAAGTTTGGTTTTTACGAAAAGAGTTTCCTAAAAAAACAGATCGGAGTTACTTAAATAGTTTATTTTTATAAACGGCCTTAGTAACATATTTTTCAATTGGTATCAGAGCTTGGTAAACTGCTTTCAAAAGAGATCCTGTGTTTCTGAAATTGTTTTCTGAAAATCAAATATGCACGAGAAAAATGAAAGATTTGGTAACTTGACCAGACCTCCAATCTTTGATGGAACCAATTTTGCTTACTGGAAAGTAAGGACGATTGCTTTCATTCAAGGAACTCTGGGAGATGATTTCTGGGACATTGTCAAAAATGGTTACAATTTTCCTACTAAACCAGCCACCGAAGGAAGTAATGAGAGGGTTAAGAAAGCTCTAAGTGAGTTCACTCAAGAAGCGAAACAAGTTTCTCGAAATAATAACAAAGGAAAGAATGCCATATTTATGTCCATAAATGAACATGAGTTCAAAAGAATCTCATCCTGTACCACTTCTAAGGAAGCTTAGGACACCTTGGTTACTGCTCATGAAGGAGACACTAGAGTTAAGGCTGCTAAAACTCAAATGCTTATTCAGCAGTATAACTCCTTAATTATGTCTGAGACTGAGTCATTTGATGACTTCTATATGAACCTGACTGATGTTGTGACCAAACTGCATGCTAATGGGGTGACTTATGACAGACATGAAATTGTATCTAAAATTCTAAGATCATTACCACAGAAATTTGATAACAAAAGATATGATATTGAGGAAATGTGTGATCAAAATCTCACTCCTGAATTACTCAGTAGTAAACTAAGAACTGTGGAAATGGAACTAGAATTTAAGAAACAATTGACACAAACCCATAAGAAACAGACTAGTTCCAATCTGAGCTTCTCTTCTAAGTTAACTAAGCCTGAGATTATATTCCCCACTTATGATTCTGATGAGGAATGCAATATAGAGAGTTTTGACAATCAGATTGCCTTAATTACAAAACAGTTTAAGAAAATCATTAAGTTTAGAAACAAAGTGGCAAATAAACAAGGCAATTCAAATTATCCAACTTCCTCTAATCACAGACCTCATGAGAAAAACCATGACAAAAATCACAAGGACTCTCATGTTAGACCTAATAGAGACCTTAAGAAGACTGAATGCTATAGATGTGGTAAACTGGGGCACATTGCACAAGACTGTAGAGTTAACTTGAACACTCAAAACAAACACACTAGAGCTAACATTTGCAAAACATGGGATAATTCAAGTGACTCTGAAAAGGAGGAACCTGAGTCATCTGATGTTTTTGACCCTTGCATGTCCTTCTTTGCCAAGATCATATATAATGATGATGTGCTTATGCCTGTGTATGAGAATGCTTCTAGTAACTCTACTCCTGCTATTGAGAATCATGTTTATACTGGTTTAGATGCTTTGATTACTGAGAATGTTGCATGTTCTACCTCGGGGTGTGTGAGTCAAAGGGATAGCGATAATGACGATGTCAATGGGTGTGTGAGTTTAAAAAATGAATCTTTAGGGGTCACTCCACACACCACACTTAGTGACTCGGACAATGAAGACCTCCCTGACATTCACACACTTTATGCTAAAACTCTCAAGAAAAGCGCTAGACTAGAAAAAATTGTGAAAGAACTTACCAAAAAGTTGGAAGATCTAAGCCTAATGGTCAAACTAAATGTTGAAGAGTATACTACCCAATGTTTGACTCATAAAAGCGAAATCAAAATGTTTGATGAAAAACTCAGAAATTTAAAAGAAACAAATGAAACTCTGGAGAAAAAATACAAAGGGACATTGTTAGAATTGGAGCAAACTAAAGAAAAGACAGCAACTGTTTTAAAAAAAATTACAAAATTTGAAAATAATTCAAAATGTTTTGATGAATGTGTTGCTGAATCAAAAACCAATTCTGATGATCGAACTGGAATAGGGTTTCGTCCCAATTTGAAAACACAAACAAAATCTCTTGACCCTATCAAGTTTGTGTCAGGAGGCAAAAGACCTATTAAAACATGCCCAGACTTTCATTCTCTAAAAACTGAGTTTGATTCAAAACATCAAAATTTTAACATTGGGGAATCAAGTTGCTCTAAACATGAAAGTTCACCTAAGGCTAAATACGTCTGCCCTTCTATTAGGAAGAGTGAGTCTGTATTCAAGACTGTCACACCTAGGAATAGAGTTCAGCCTCAAAACTCTTCAAAACCTTTGTTTAGAGACTTTCCTAAGGAAACCTCAATTCTGAGCAATCTTTATTGCTCCTACTGCGACATATATGGTCACTCTTTTGATAGTTGCTATGCTAGGAGACTAGTTAAACCTGTCTATAACCCTCATATCTATCAGAACTTTAACTATTCTAGGAGGAACCGCGACAATTATATACTTCCTAGACATCCAGATAGAAACTCTAATTATAGAAAGAGAAAGACCAAACCTAAAAGAACATTTCCTAGAAGGAATCCTAAGCACTTTCCTAAACCAAATGCTCAAGTCTTTCACAAAATTCAAAATCATGCGCAAAACATTTTTCAACAAAAATCCAAAGCTCGCAAATTTTATCAATTGAGAGCTAATAAGCGCAAGATGAAAACTAAGGCAATTTGGGTTAGAAAAGATGATCTATTACCTCAGATGAAGTGTAATGTTGTTATTACTGCTTTAAAAGCTGAACACACATCATCTGGTTAGTATTTAGACTCTGGATGTTCTAAGCATATGACTGGTGATGAAACTAAACTTTTAGACAAAACCAGCTTTGCTGGTGGTAAAGTCATTTTTAGTGATGGAGTTTCATCTCAAATCATAGGCAAAGGAACTCTCCAAGAAGATGGGCTTCCTATTCTTCAAGATGTTCTTCTAGTTAAAGGTCTTAAGGCAAATCTACTTAGCATATCGTAATTTTGTGACTCAGATCATACTGTTACCTTTTCAAAGAATAATTGCAAAATTTTAAATGAAAAAGGTGAATGCATAATTACCGAATTCAGAACTCCTGACAATTGCTACATTGTCATGAACAATTCTGAAATCTGTAATGTTGCCAGAATGGATGACAATGAAATATGGCATAACAGAATGGGTCATATAAATTACGATAACCTTAGTAGACTGACCTCTCAAGAAATAGTTAGATGAGTTCCTAAAATCAGACTTATACCCAATCTTATTTGTGGTTCCTGTCAGGAAGGTAAAATTGTTAAGGCACCTCATAAGAAAGTCAAAGATATTCTTACCTCTAATCCATTAGAACTCATCCATATGGACCTAATGGGTCCCTCCCAAACTGTTAGTCTCTGTGGACACAGTTACATCCTTGTTATGGTTGATGACTTCACTAGATTTACCTGGGTAGCCTTCTTAAAACAAAAGTCTGAAACATTTCAAACGTTCCTAAAAATTCTTCTTAGGATTGAAAATGAAAAGGATACTCAAGTGAATAGAATTTGTAGTGATAGAGGTGGTGAATTCAAAGACACTGGTATTATAGAATACTGTGACTATAATGGTTATAAACACGAGTTCAGTGCTCCTAAGACCCCTCAACAGAATGGTATTGCGGAGAGAAAGAATCGTACCCTTCAAGAGATGGCACGTGTTATGTTACATGCAAGAATTTACCTAAATATTTTTGGGTAGAATCTATTCGTACTGCGTGTCACATTATAAATAGGGCTTATCTTAGAAAAAATTCCAAACAAACCCCTTACGAACTTTGGTACAATAAAAAGCCTAATCTCAAATATCTTAGAACCTTTGGCAGTACTTGTTATGTATGCAAGGATAGGGAACACTTATCCAAATTTGAGAGCCGGGGAGATAAAGCCATATTTCTAGGATATTCGCCTAATAGTAGAGCTTATCGAGTGTATAATATTCGCACTAAAACTTTGATGGAATCCATAAATGTAATTGTTAGTGACACTACTATAGAAAGCAAGACTGGTGAATTTACTATTGAGGAAGAGTCTACAAATATTTTAGAAAATGACTCCTCTGAAATGGATAATTCATTACCTATTGAGACACCTGAAGTACCTAACTGGGTTTCTAAAGATCATCCCATAAATAACGTAGTTGGTAACCCTAGTGAGCCAGTGAGTACAAGATCCCAACTAAGAAACTATGCACATTATGCATGTTTTGTTTCCCTTATGGAACTAAAGAATGTAAATGAGGCATTGAATGACTCTCACTGGATTTCTGCTATGCAGGAAGAACTTTTACAATTTGTCATTCATGATGTTTGGTATCTTGTTCCACGTCCTGATCACAAAAAGGTTGTTGGCACACGTTGGATTTTCAAAAATAAGACTGATGAAAATGGGATAATAATTAGAAATAAAGCTAGATTAGTTGCTCAAGGATACTCTCAAATAGAAGGAATTGATTTTAACAAGACCTTTGCTCCTGTTACTCGTTTAGAATCTGTTCGTCTGCTTTTTGCTATAGCTTGCCACATGCATTTTACACTGTACCAAATGGATGTCAAATCTGTGTTCCTTAATGGAATACTGGCTGAAGAAACCTATGTAGAATAAACTAAAGGGTTCATTGACCCAAAATATCCAAATCATGTATTTCGTCTAAAAAAGGCTTTGTATGGCCTTAAACAAGCTCCTAGAGCTTGGTATGAGCGTCTTTCCAGTTTTCTTTTAGATAAAGGTTTCAAAAGAGGCAGAAATGACCAAACTCTTTTTGTCAAACATTTTGACAAACATATCACTATTGCTCAAGTTTATGTTGACGATATTATATTTGGATCAACTTCTCCCTCAGAAGTCAAATCCTTCTCTGAAACTATGCATAAGGAATTTCAAATGTCCCTTATGGGGGAGCTACAATTCTTCTTAGGCCTCCAAGTCAAACAAAATTCATAAGGATTATTTGTATCGCAATCCAAGTACGCTTTAGAGATAGTAAAGAAATTTGGCCTCGAGAGTGCTAAAGATGCTAAAACTCCCATGAGTACTACGCTAAAACTTTTTAAAGATGAAAATGGAAAATCTGTAGATCCTACTCTGTATCGTAATATGATAGGAACCTTACTATACCTTACTGCCTCACATCCTGATATTATGTATGCTGTGTGTGTATGTGCTCGATATCAAAGTAACCCTAAAGAGAGCCACTTGAATGCTGTTAAACGTATCATTAAATATGTAAAAGGCACTCTAAATCTAAGACTTTGGTACACTAATGACACACCAAGCACTATAATTAGGTACACTAATGCTGACTGGGCTGGGTGTACTGATGATAGTAAAAGCACATCAGGAGCATGTTATTATATAGGTAATAACTTGGTAGGATGGAGTAGTAAAAAACAAAACTGCACATCACTCTCGACAGCTGAATCTGAATACATAGCCGCTGGCAGCTGTTGTGCTAAATTAATGTGGCTTAAATAAATGCTAAGTGATTATGGTATTCAAGAAAATCAATTGCATCTCTATTGTGATAATCAAAGCGCGATTAATATTTCTAAAAACCCTATTCAACACTCGCGAACAAAGCATATTAAAATAAGACATCATTTCATACGCGAATTGGTTGAATCTAAGGAATTAGAAATCAATTATCTTCCTACTGATCTACAACTCGCAGATATGTTTACCAAATCTCTAGATTATAATAGATTCATTTCATTACGTAAATCTATTGGTATGGTTTATGCTGACTAATAACTTTGCTGTTTATCCAAGTTTTTCCTTTTGTCCATTTGAGACAAAATGGGGGAGAAATTTGAGTCTATTCAATTCTTTCATATGCTAAACAGCTTGATCTTAGTGATTTATTGCAGGTTCTTATTGTACAGTTACTCTCAACAGTTGTAATAGGGTATTCAATTGTGCTTAGTTGAGTTATGTACTTTTTGATTTCTAGGCATTGGGTAGATAGAATCTTGATAGGAATAAGTTTTTCTTATTTTTTTTGTTGCCCTACGAGTCCTAGATGACTCAAAGGAGATTTTGTCTCATATTTCCAAAGGGGGAGATTGAAGCCCTTATGCTTTTGACTCACTTGAGTCTATATTGTATAAGTGATCATCTAGTTTGGAAATTGTGACAAAATTATGTCCTCCCTAGAAACCAAAGAACCTCAGAAGTTGGTTTGCTACTTCATCTCTCTATCTTGTAGTGATCAAGAACAAATTGCCAACACTCACACACAGTAGAATTTATTTATTGCATATCATACTGCATAATAATGTGTGTATATATATTGAGTGTGTTTAAATCCCTAATTTTAAATTTTAATAATTTTTTGGGATTTTATAGACATTTTTTAAATAAGGTTTTCTTAATTAAAACTTGATTTAAAAGTTTTGTGGTCAATTTGTAAATATTATTTGTTGGGTATATTGGCCTAATGTTACCTTGGGTAGAATCCAAAAGCGGAGTAAACTTTGGGGTGTGTTTTAATTACTTTAGGACGCGCGTTTCATATCCTGTTATCGTCCAACACCTGTCTTCATCTGATTGGCTGTGACTGTGTTTCTTTACTGAGTTATAGACGCGTGTGTTTTTAACCCTTGGATCATTGGTTATCGACGATCTGTATGTTGTCTTGGTGAATCCCAGTACAACTCTTTAAACCAATCAGGTATCGTTTAAGCACCGCGTTCTTAGAACCCTTCGATCAAAGTCAATTTAACTTGACTTAATCCTGGCCCTTGGTTTTGATCCAGTCTCTCGAACCTTCTCTTCACCCTATAAAAGGAACCCTATTCTCAGACTTCGAAGACTTTTGCCATTTTCATTTCTTCTGAGAAATAGAGAGAGAAGAGAGAAGAGAGAGAAGAGAGAAAATAGAGAGAAGAGAGAGAGTTAGAAACCCTAACCCTGTTAGTCAAAGCCTCTTCCATCCAAACTCAAACACTTATTCAAAACTCCATATCCAAAACACTACCCTGAGTGTTCTCGAGTGATTGAGAGTTTGAGTTGAGTTTGTAATTGCTGCTGTAACCTCTTGTTCGTTAGATCTTGTTTTCAACTTAAACTTTTTCTTAGATCTACTTTCTGATTTCATAGAAATTTCAGATCTGAGTTATTCATGTTGCATTACAATTAGTTTCATTCTTTATTTCTCATCTTGAGAAATATATTGTTGATTATTTTCTATAAAACGTTTGCTGACTTTGAAATCAACAATAAATGCTTTCTGTTTCTAGTTCTTGTAAAACTAAACCTTTGACCTAGTTGAAATCACACTTGGAGGTTTTCAATCTCGAAAAACTTTTCTAAATTCTGAGATTGATTAAGACCTTGTCTGTCTTCCTAGCAAGGTATCCGTGGATTCTGGGAATGATTTAAAGGTCAAATAAGGTTCAAAGTTTTGTAAGAAGAAAGAAAAAGAAAATATCACAGCATATAGTGTTACTGTAATTTGTTAGGACTGTTTGTACTTAATAAGTGTGTGTGTGTGTGCATGCATGTGTTAGAGAGCACCTCCATAAACACTTTCACCCTACAACACGAAAAGTGTTGGTAATAAGATCTTGTGAACAAAGAGTCGACGTAAAGTGCTGGAACAAATCAGAAGTTAACAAACTGGGAGAACTAAATCTACAATCAGAACTGCAGAGAAGTTATAAGGACACCAGAGGGTACATTCCTAAACTTATATAGGTCTGAGTTATTTGCATGTTAGTTATATAGTTTGTAACTCATATATTTGTTTTAGTGGATTTTTCATTTTACTCCGTAGAGGGAGTCGTGGATGTTTCCTCAATTGGTGAGGTTTTACCACGTAAAAAACATCGTGAACATAATCTTTCTACATCTCCTCATCTCATTCTTGGTTGTGCTGAGTTTAAGTTTTTTAAACTTCTTTATAAACCTGTTATTCAAATCTTGAATAGATATCGTACATACTGATTTGTTAAACACATCTTGTGTTCAAATAAGTTTGGTTTTTACGAAAAGAGTTTCCTAAAAAAACAAATCGGAGTTACTTAAATAGTTTATTTTTATAAACGACCTTAGTAACATATTTTTCAATTGTCCTTATTGATACTCTTGTTTCCTTTATTCCTTGCTAAATCCCAAACATTTAACCAACAAATTCACAACCTTGTCAGGAAATAATTCCCCTTGACTGTCATTTTCGCATATTGAATATCCAAATATAGGGTGCTTTAATATTTGGGCTATGTCATTGAGCAGGATCATTATCTCTTTACATAGTATATGGAAACTATTAGTGTCAGGCTACCATTGTTCGACAAATGTCGAAATCAAGGCATAAACTATATAACGGTAACTATGATGCACTAAAACCATGATCCCAGAGTTCTCAACTCTTTCTCATACTCATTCACAAAGTTTTCGTACTGGGCACTCTAGTGGTTCACGCGGAGTAATGGTCCATATTCATCTTACATTAAAAAAAAATAACTTTAGCTAGTGAGTAGGAATAAAAGTAGGAATAGGAACAAGAGTTTTTTGGACCAATGCATGGCGAGTGAAAAGCTTAGTAACCAAAGATTCTAGGGGCCAACGTATTATTTTGGCAACTCCACTAGTGATTTTGCGTTATTGGATGGCCCTATCTCGGTGACTTCGATATGTGCAGTTTTAGTTTCAGAGTGGATGCTGTCACTACCAGTCTCGGGGATAATTGTAGGTTGAACTCTCTACTAGACATTAGTGGGATTGGAATCTTGTAAACTGCTCGCCCGATGAGGTTTTTCCCTTCCATTAAAGCGTTAAGTTATTACCGATGTTTCTTCGAAAAAAAAGTGGTTAGATTGCCCTTACTCCTTATATGTAACCTTTTTTATTCCATTTTATATCCTAAGATAAACTAAATTTTAACAAACATGAAAGGAAGGTGGCCTAAATTGTACGTATAACACCCAAGTTGGTCACTAGTGCCGAGAATAAGCTTAAAAATTGGGATTTTGGTATATATATATATATATATATATATATATATATATATATATTATGATTTCAACCTCACATTAGTTCAATTAGTTAAATGGGTCTTGTTTCATTATGCAATTCCCAAATGTTATTAACTTTACTCTCGATAATAATCGTCAATGTGTCCATCCCGATTTCTGCGATGTCCCCCCCTCTCTCCTTCCTCATGAACGGGGTCGGGGAAGGAAAAAAGGGGGGATGAGAAATAGGTCTCGCCCCCTCTCGGAATGCTTCGATCGTTGTCGGTGTGGGGTGACTGTAAAGAGATGCTGTCGCCAGCTTATGTTGCACAAAACAGGCAAAAGAACATGTCACCGCCTCGAGAGAGTGGCATCAAAGACAAACTGATGCATACAAAACCAATAGTTCGAAGGGTTCGGGGGCTAAGTTACGGAATGGGAAGGTGTTAGGCACCCATCCTGCCCTTTCGATCTCTCACGGGCTTTTGTTATTATTTTTCTTTATTTCTCCATGAAGTGTGTGCGCGTATATATATAATGGTGATTGGAATCACCCTGCTCATACCATAGAAGAGATAGAGTGAGGTCAACCATAGGAATATTCCCAAAATATTATATATAAAATAAAATTTTAAGCATTTATCGTGATATTGATCGTTATGGTGAAACAATAATATGTGTAGGATAAAGCGCTAACTGGTATTATAAACATAATACGTATTGTAATGAAAGAATATGATAAATGCGAAAAGTAGAGAAGTTGAGAAAATTAAAAAAATGGAAAATTGAACTCGAGTCTCGAGTTTTAATTCGAGATTCTTACATAGCCTATAAAGGCATCAAAGTTCATGTAGTTCGCATGAAGTTTAAGGGTGGAGTTTATCCCATAGATTTGAATGGGATTTTATTATATGTATGTGTGTAAAAAATGTGTTTTTAGTTTTGAAAACGTGTGATGGATAATCTCGTTCGAAATTTATGGGCGTAACCCTATTTTTTTTTATAGAAAATAAAGTATTTGCAATATACTAATAAAAACGTGAGATGTTAATGTGTATGAACTAAAGTAAAACTAGATTATGATTCTAAGGAAATTTATGCAAAAATAAGAAATTTAAGGAGTTAGGGAAGGATTTGGACCTTCTTTGAAGCTTGATCTTTGATCTTGGATGACCTCCTTTGAATGTGAGGTTAATGCTGGATGAGAGGGAATGAGATTTTTCCAAATTGGGTATGAAAAGGATGGGAACGTAAGCTTGAATGAAATTTCATATGAATAAACTTCACTGATTATGAGAGAATATTGCTGAAATCAGTGATGCTGGTGGATCTGAGGTGTACTTTGGGAGTGAGGTCATGCCCTCTATTTATAGGGTAAGGGGAGGTGACGATCAGCATGGATCTAGCCCTAGATAGGTGACCCTTAACACACTACCGATAGGCAGGGAAATGGACCAGCCAATTGGCAGTTTCGTACAGATTTTTTCAAAAAAACAGTCATAAAACACAATTCGTTGATCCAAATCATGCACGGGGTGTATCATTAGAAAGGTAACTTAGAGAACTTCGAGAGTCCTTTGGACCTCTCCCGAGTTCGAAAGTTGATTTTGGGTTAAATGTGGCTCGAAAGCACACGTTGATCCTTTGGATGGGAGATCTTCGGACAAAAACGGATCGTTCGTCCGAACGGTAAGCCAGAATCGCGCACAGGGTGAATTGTTGGAAAGGTTAGGTGTATTACTTATATATTCCAAAGAGTTTCTCTCGGTTTGGAAAGTTGACCTTGGTCAACCGGGGGGCGAAAGTGCCCTATGACCTCTTAGAATAAAATGGATTGTTCATCTGTACCGTAAGTCAAAATCACCCACGGGGATTCCCTTCAAAGATTCATTCAGTCTCATTCAAGCTAAAGAGTTGACTTTGGTCAAACGGAGTCCGGGAGTGCCCGTCAACCTCCAGACCAGTTTTTAGGGGGAAATGGGTCGTTCGTCCGAACGGTTATGCCAATTTGCGCATATGAAAGACTGTTGGAAAGGGTATTCATATCCCTTTAAAGATTCAAAGAGCTTTCGCTCTGACAATATAGTTGACCAGAGTCAAACAGGTCCCGAGAGTGGTCAATGGCCTTTAAATCGGTACTTGGAGTATGACCTAGGGTTTATAGCAAAATGGGGGAGTGCTAGAGACCTAAGGAGAGATTTAGGGGGGTTCCTAGAATGTGGTTTCTACAGAGCCCATCAACGGGTGAGCTTGGAATAAGTGAAAGCTGTCAAAGAGACCCCACATGATATTTTAAAAAGAGGTCGATTCTACGTACCTAGGAACGAGGATGTTCGATTTAAAGGGTTGAGGTCAATTTTGAGAACTGAAAGGTAACATTGAGGATGGACAATTCTACGGACCAAGGTCAATTTTGACCTAAAAGAGGTGAGTACCGGGGGTCTAGGTTAATTCTAACCTAAAGGAGGTGATGATCAAGGGTTGAGGTCAATTCTGACCTAAAAGTGGTGACGACCATGGGCCGAGGTTAATTCTAACCTAAAAGAGGTAACGATCAAGGGCCGAAGTCAATTCTAAACTAAAAAGAGGTGATGATCGAGGGTCGAGGTCAATTCTGACCTGAAAGAGGTGACGACCGAGAGCTGAGGTCAATTCTTACCTGAAAGAGATGACGATCGAGGGCCGAGGTCAATTCTGACCTAAAAGAGGTGACGACTGAGGGCTGAGGTCAATTCTGACCTGAAAGAGGTGATGACATAGGGACGAGGTCAATTCTAACCTAAAGGAGGTGACGACTGAGGGCTGAGGTTAATTTTAACCTAAAAGAGGTGACGACTGAGGGATGAGGTCAATTTTGACCTAAAATAGGTGACGATCGAGGGCCAAGGTCAATTATGACTTGAAAGAGGTGACGACCCGGGATTGAGGTCAATTATGACCTAAAAAAGGTGACAACCGAGGACCGAGGTCAATTCTAACCTAAAAGAGGTGACGACCATGGGCCAAAGTCAATTCTGACCTGAAAGAGGTGATGACCGGGGGGCGAGGTCAATTCTGACCTAAAAGAAATAACCATTGAGGGTCGAGGTTAATTCTGACCTGAAAGAGGTGACGCCTAAAAGAGGTGACGATCGAGGGCTGATGTCAATTATGACCTAAAATAGGTGACGACCTAGGGTCGAGGTCAATTCTGACCTAAAAGAGGTGATGATTGAGGGCCGAGGTCAATTCTGACCTGAAAGAGGTGACGATCCGGGGGCCAAGGTCAATTTTGACCGAACGAAGGTGACCAATATTGTGGGTCGAAGCCAATTCTAAGGGCTTAAGTAGAGAGTTTATTGAGGACATTTATCTTGCAGTTCCTCTGAGGATTTTAGGGGAGCATTTGATTTTTAGGTTCTGCTGGGGAAGAGGAAATAATTCGAGGGTTGGATATTTTTTAGTTGAATTTTTTTTTTATTTTTGTGGTGTCCTTTGGAGACGTTGCTAGGAGGATATCCAATTGATTTTGGGAATTTAGCTGGGGAAGTAATTGTTCCACTGGGGAAATAAGTGTGGTAAAAATATTTTTCTTGGTGAAAAAGGTTCTAAAACTCATTTGGTAATTTCTAGAAATTTTTTGATGATTTTTTGGGAATTTCGTACAAAATTTCAGAGAGGGTGCCGACTGGCATGGTGTGAGGGGTGCCAAATGGCAGTGGCACGGTCTTCTGGGGTACCTCGAGCAGATGAAAGGATAGTGCAGATCGATATGTTATTGTGAGCTGTCGATCGACATGCTCCTTAGCATCCTATAAAAGGGGGCGGGCTCTCCTCATTTTTCACAGCTTTCTGACTAGCCTTCTTCTGCAATTACCTTTTGCAAATCGTTTTAGTGTTACAAAATCAAGAGATGGATAATTTCTCAAGAAAAGCGACACATATGGCGTGGCTTAATGTTGATGATTGGGCAAACATGGAATGGAGGGTTAGGGTGCCCCTTGCATTAGGCAGCGAAATTTTTTTTGACTCCTTCGAGCCAGCGGTGGATGAGTGGAACCTCTTGTGCGATCTGTCGTGTCATCATTCTTATAGGATGGTGAACCCTGTTGTCTATGTAAGTATTGATGACCTTTGGTATTCTTTTCTTCTTTCTTGGAGATATTTTTTTTCTTGGATTTTGACACAAATTTTTACCCTTTTCTTTGATTGTCTGATGTCTTTATGTCGACTATGCGTGCTCGAGAGACAACGGGGCTTAAGTATGTTTGGGATAACCTTCCATTGGTGGTGCATTGGTTGGTGTCATTGGCCAATTTTGGGAGAATGGCGTCAGCTCCAGACGAGACGCCTCGTTCTACAGCTGTTCTTTGTGCTTTGGGGGAGAGGTGGTGGGACACCACCCACACCATGCATTTTAGATTTGGCGAGATGATGGTGACTCCCATTTATGTACAGAAATTGCTGGGGATGGGCTATAATGGGGTGCATAAAGAGGTGGACAGGACCTTACGGGTTACACCAGAGGTGGCGACGACAGCGTTGGGTGATGTGGAGAGGGTAGTGTCTGGGGACTCTCTTTATTTGTCTCTTTTGAGGGAGTTGTTACTGAGTCAGAGTATTGATGATGAAGATGGGTGGAAGTTGCAACAAATGTCCCATTTGTTCATTCTGCTTGTGTTGGGGTGGTTTCTTAGTGATGACATCGTCCACTTGTGGTTTTTGCCATTTTTGAGGGTGTTTTCGAATGTCCCTCTTTACGAATGGGAGAGCCTGACCTTCGTGACCTTTTATTCTTCTTTGGATGCATTCAGCTGGTGCTACCGATAAACCTTTACTGAAACCATGTATCTTCTTGAGGTATTCTTTATTGCATATTTTCCTTTATACATTCGCATTTTCCATTATGCGTTTTATTCTTGGTTTCTTGATTATTGACCTTTTGTCCTTTACAGACGTGGTTCTATGAGGTGATTGAGTTTAACACCCAATTGACAGCTTTGAAGGATGGGTCTGTTGGGGTCTTCTTCCAGATGTATCAGTGACGGAGGTCCAACCGGCAGTCGAAGAAGTCTTTCTCTTTAGAAACGATGCGTCCAGTCTTGAACGACCTGATGAGTGAGCAGGTGACTCCTTCTTTCTCTTCTGAGATCATTTTTCTTCATGACCTTTTTTAATATTGATCTTTCTCTGTTGGGGAATTTTCAGGGGGCCTTCTATCCCCAGGGGACGGCCATCCAGCATACAAGGTTGACTGGGGGAATGAACAGATGCGGTGTTTATTGGCGTACGAGTTTGGCTACTCCTGGTATCTTGGGGAGAGACTAATTTGATGGGTTATGGAGGATAAGGTTCTGGTGCCACCGATGAGGCCCCCGATGTATATTAGATGAGTGCAGGATATGTCTGATAATGCGCGAAAAGCGATAATGATGGGTGAACCTTATTCATCACATACCGATACAGTGGCGGTGCATGATTATTTAGACTTCATAATGAACTGATTGATTCCGCACAACATATATGACGTGATGCCTCTTCCCCAGGCGGGTTCGAGTCGGCCAGTGGGGTCTTCCCACAGTGTAGGTGGTGCATCAACATCGGTGGCGACGATGATCTCGGAGGTTCTTTTTGTGCAGTTGGCCCCTCCTTCTTATAATATCCGATGGGCTGATGGAGGGTCGGTGTGTATGTTGCACCATCTTAATGCAATGGATCCGGAGGAGATGGTCTTGACAGAGGAGGTTCTTCATCCACTGGTATACTTCTCATCTATTTGTCTTTTTGATTTCGTGATTCCTTTCTTCGCCTCACACTGATTGATTTAATTTTTTCTATTTTTCTTGCAGCATATCCGAGTATCAACCATATGGCTGAAGGATATTTTTTGTATTGGATATCTTTGACAACTGCCCATATTCAGGATTCGATTCCGGTTCCTTCTTACTTGGTGTCTTCTGCCTCATCTGATGAAGGGTCTGGCTTGGAGAATTGAGGTACATCATCTCATCCCCGGAGGAAGAGATTGTGTCGCAAGGAAGGAGGCCCCTAGAGAGAGAGAGAAAGTGAAGAGAGAGAGAGAAATAAAGAGAGGATTTAGGTGAAGGTAGGTGTGTGTGAGAGAGAAAATATAGGTGGGTTCGGACAGAGGCCCGCTGTATTTTCTTTTCTTGCAAAATTAATGCAGCACAGTAATATCTATGCAAATAAAATGTTGTTTTGTTAATTTTTATTTTTAGTAACTTAATGCACATGTTCTTTCTACTTTGCTACTCAGACCGTGAAAATAATTAAAAATGATTTGAGAGAGAATTTATTTAAAAAACAAGGCAAGTAAAAAGCATAAAAAGAAGAAGATTATTTTTATTGAGTTTTTTCGTTTTGACAAAAAAGGAAAAAAGGAAATTTCCAAAAATAGGAGGTTTCCAATCATCATGACCCTTGTCATGCCTATCGGCATGTCAATCCAGTCCAATCAATCCAAGGTTTTGATTGCACTTTCTTCGATTGCTTGGTACTTGGTGGGATAAGTTTTTCTCTGATTTCTGCAGGGTTCCTTATCTTTATTTAAGGGCTTTAAAGTATAAATAGGGGTGTGGGGGAGTATACACCTCCCAATTCCTTCTCTTTTGCATTCTTCTTTCTTACTTTGCGAAATGGCTCTCCCTAGTAGTGTTGAATTTGCAAACTACCTCGAAACCTAGTTCTTTTTGTATTTTCGGTACGAGAGAGCGGTGGTCGCATATTTAGTCCGTCGGTGATAGGCTAAGAGAAAGAGATTCCTCTTGCTTGGTAGAGGACTACCTCGGGAATGAATGGGCAGAAGATGCTAAGCCCATCAAGTAAAGACGAAGAGTTTACTCGAGGGAAAAGTATGATGTCATCAGGGAGGAGGTCAGAAAGTTGAAAGAGGCAGAATTCATCAGAGAGGTTATATACCCAGAGTGGTTATAAAACGCCGTCATTGTGCCCAAGGCCAATGGAAAATGGAGGATGTGCATAGACTTCACTGACCTGAATAAGTCTTGCACGAAAGACACTTATCCCTTGACTCGGGTCGATCAGATGGTAGACGCCACGGCAGGGCATGAACTTATGAGCTTCATGGATGCGTATTCAGGCTACAATCAGATCTTTATGGATTCTAAAGACTCAAAGAAGACAACCTTCATCACAGATAAGGGGACCTATTGCTATAAGGTCATGCCCTTCGGCTTGGAGAATGCAGGGGCCACGTATCAATGTCTTGTAAATAAGATGTTTGAAGATAAAATTGGTAAGACCATATAGGTATATGTAGATGATATGTTGACTAAGAGCTTGAAGGCCTTCACCCACATAACAGACCTGGAGAGAACTTTTAACACCATGGACTTATACATGATGAGCTCAATCTTGCCAAATGTGTCTTCGAGGTAGGAGCTGGAAAGTTTCTTGGATTCATAGTCAATCATAGGGGAATAGAGGCCAACCCTGAGAAAATCAAGGCCTTACTTGATATGAAGACTCCAAGAAGTATAAAAGACATTCAGAGGCTCACTGGAAGAGTCGCTGCACTCAACGGATTTGTTTCCCGAGCTACGGACAAGTGTCTTCCATTTTTCAAGGTGCTTAGAAAGGCCTTCGAATGGAATAAGGAGTGTGACAAGGCCTTTAGACAACTCAAGTCCTACCTCGAATCCCCACTGCTCTTATCTCGGCCCATTCTGGGAGAGAAGTTGTATGTCTATCTAGCAGTTTCAGAGTCAGCTATAAGCGCATCTATAGTACGGGAAGACCATGGGATATAGAGGCATATATACTTCAATAGTAAGGCCCTTCAAGGGTATGAACATAGCTATACACGGATAGAGAAGTTTATTACACCTTGATACACATTTCTAGGAAAATAAAACCCTATTTCCAAGCCCACTATATGGTCATCCTCACTGACTCCCCACTAAGGCAAGTCCTCCGCAAGCCTGAATAGTCAGGCAGATTGATGACCTGGGCCATCGAGTTGGGAGAGTATGACCTTGTCTATCAACCTAGGGTGACCATTAAAGGGCATGCACTCACAGACTTTATTGCTGAGTTTACATGGGAAGAGGCCGAGGTTGAGAATAATCCAGAGATCGCAGAGGAATTAAACAATAACGTCTTTCGAAACCCGAAAGAGGTTGTGTCCGGCAGAGCCATAAAAAGAGTGGCTGAGAATGAGGAAGACAGGTACCTTTTCAAGCAAGGAGCCTTGTCAGAGGGTCACTTCTTTTCAGATGAAGATGTTTGGAACCTCTTCATTAACGGGTCTTCTTGCGAAAGTGGAAGCAGTGCAGGGTTAATACTGTCAGCTCCGGATGGTACCGACATTGAGTATGCACTAAGGTTCAGCTTCAAGGCATCGAATAACGAGTCAGAATATGAGACCTTGATAGCAGGCCTCTCCTTAGCAAAAGCATTTAGAGTTGGTTGAATCCTACTTCACAGTGACTCGAGGTTGGTTATTAACCAAGTGCTTGGAGTATATGAGGCCAAGGATGAAAGGATGGCCAGATACCTGAAGAGGGTAAGAATGATGCTAGAAGGCTTCGAAGAGGTGAAGATGAAAAGGGTCCCTCGATAAGACAACAGTCATGCAGATGCATTCGCAAGGCTGTCTTCAGCAACAAGGATAGGCATCAAAAGGATAGTACTAGTTGAAATCCTATATAAACCGACCATTGAGGATGCAGAGGTTGCCAGCTCTTGCCTCAACTTGAACCTAGGAGACTCATGGATGGACCCCCTCATCAGATATATCAAAGAGGGAAAGTTTCCAGAATCGAAGCTGAAAAGGAGGAAATTGAGGTACAGAGCTGCAAAGTTCTCAATAATATGAGATGTCCTATATAATAAAGGATTTCTACTGCCTCTTCTCAGATGTGTCCATCCCACAGAGGTCCCCGACGTATTACAGGATATACACGAGGGTTCTTACTCCAGTCACATAAGAGGAAGACATTTAGCTAAGAGGATAATTACGCAGGGATACTGGTGGCCGACCTTGGCTAAAAATGCTGTAGCTTACGTGAAGAGGTGTGACAGGTACCAGAGATTCTCCACTATCCCTCATCAACCTATGACATCGATTAGTTCCCCTTGGCCATTTATGGTATGGGGGATTGAATTGGCGGGACCATTGCCAAGGGCTGCGAACAATTACCGATTTCTGATAGTAACGATTGATTACTTCTCCAAGTGGGTAGAGGCTGAGCCAATGATCACGATTACGGAGTAGAAGACCTTCCAGTTTATCTGGAAGAGCATCATATACAAGCATGGTCTTTCGAACACCCTCATCTCAGACAACGGAACCCAGTTCAAGAATTCTTCCTTAGAGAAATACTGTGAGAGAGTCGGGATCAAGCAATTTTTCTCTTCTCCGGGATGACCCCAAGCAAATGGGAAGACCGAAGTCACGAATCGAACAATCCTCGACGGGATTAAGAAGAGGTTAGAAGAGGCCAAGGGGAGATGGATGGAAGAGGTTTATGCAGTGTTATGGGCCTACAGAACAATGACAAGGATACCAACGGGGGTGACCCTATTTATGTTAGCATATGGCTCAGAAGTCGTTATACTTACAGAAGTAGGACTCCCCACTCACAGAGTTCAGTCCTACGATCCTGAGAAAAATGGGGAATAGAGAAAGCTTAACCTAGATTTGATTGAGGAGAGAAGGGAAGACGTTGAGATCAGACAGGCAACCTACCAGCAGAGAAAAATAAAGTTCTACAATCAAAGGGTAAAATCAAGACCTATAGCTGTAGGAGACCTGGTGCTGAAAAAGACGTTGCAGAAGAAAAATAAGCTTCACCCGAATTGGCATGGTCCCTATAAAGTTATCGATGAGGTTGTACCCAGTACTTACCGCCTAAAAAATCTTGAGGGGGAACCTTTCTCCAATCCATGGAATGCTGATCACCTGAAGAAGTACTACATATGATGATTGCAATTGTTTCTATGTAAATGTATCATGTTATGAAGAGAATATTAATGAGAAGAGCAGTTCCTGTGTTAATACTTTATTTGGATTGCTTTAATTTGGTGACAAGGTCTGAGGTGAAACATCATATTTGGATGACCTCAGACCTTTAAACATCATTAATTTGGTGAAATTTATGAGGGTAACATCTTAGTTTTGATTATCTCAAACCTTAAAATATCATAATTTGGTGATAAGGTCTGAGGTGAAACATCATATTTGGATGACCTCAGACCTTAAACATCATTAATTTGGTGAAATTAATGAGGATAACATCTTAGTTTGATGACCTCAGACCTTAAAACATCATAATTTGGTGACAAGGTCTGAGGTGAAACATCATATTTGGATGACCTCAGACCTTTAAACATCATTAATTTGGTAAAATTTATGAGGGTAACATCTTAGTTTTGATGACCTCAGACCTTAAAACATCCTAATTTGGTGACAAGGTCTGAGGTAAAACATCATATTTTGATAACCTCAGACCTTTAAACATCATTAATTTGGTGAAATTTATAAGGGTAACATCTTAGTTTGATGACCTCAGACCTTAAAACATCATAATTTGGTGATAAGGTCTGAGGTGAAACGTCATATTTGGATGACCTCAGAACTTAAACATCATTAATTTGGTGAAATTAATGAGGGTAACATCTTAGTTTGATGACCTCAGACCTTAAAACATCATAATTTGGTGACAAGGTCTGAGGTGAAACATCATATTTAAATGACGTCGGATCTTAAACATCATTAATTTGGTGAAATTAACGAGGGTAACATCTTAGTTTTATGACCTCAGACCTTAAAACATCATAATTTGGTGACAGGGTTTGAGGTGAAACATTATATTTTGATGACCTTGGACCTTAAACATTATTAATTTGGTGAAATTTATAAGGGTAACATCTTAGTTTGATGACCTCATACCTTAAAACATCATAATTTGGTGATAAGGTTTGAGGTGAAACATCATATTTGGATGACCTCAGACCTTAAACATCATTAATTTGGTGAAATTAATGAGGGTAACATCTTAGTTTGATGACCTCAGACCTTAAAACATCATAATTTGGTGACAAGGTCTGAGGTGAAACATCATATTTAGATGACCTCAGACCTTAAACATCATTAATTTGGTGAAATTTATGAGGGTAACATCTTAGTTTGATGACCTCAAACCTTAAAACATCATAATTTGGTGAGGAGGTCTGAGGTGAAACATCATATTTGGATGACCTCAGACCTTAAACATCATTAATTTGATGAAATTAATGAGGGTAACATTTTAGTTTGATGACCTCATACCTTAAAACATCATAATTTGGTGAGGAGCTCTGAGGTGAAACATCATATTTGGATGACCTCAGACCTTAAACATCATTAATTTGGTAAAACTTATGAGGGTAATATCTTAGTTTGATGACCTCAGACCTTAAAACATCATAATTTGATGACAAGGGCTGAGGTAAAACATCATATTTGGATGGCCTCAGACTTTAAACATCATTAATTTGGTAAAATTTATGAGGGTAACATCTTAGTTTGATGACCTCAGACCTAACATCATATCTTAGTGATGAAGACACCATTATATTGAGACTTCAGACCCTAATATAAACACCATTGTATGACATATAAAAACTATCTAAAGAAGCTTTAATCAAAGGAAAATAAAATCCTCTGAAGAGGATGATATAACATGAAGCTAGAATTACCAGTCAAACTGTGCAAGAGAATGTTTTCAGATGTTATAAACAATTGTAGATAAAAAGCAAAAATTACAAGTGAAGCTTCACAAATTATGGTCTAGGTGTCTGCGACCACAAGGTTGGTAACCTCGGCCCCATCAACTTGGCCGATGTTGGTAACCTCGACCCCATTATCTTGAGGGTTGACATCCTCAGTCTCAGTAACTTCTGGTTGTGTAGTCTCTGCAGGTGCAACACCTTCTCCTTCCTTCTCAACCTCTTACAAGGCCTGAGCAAACTGAGGGTTACCATAGTCGAGGCCAATGAAGTCCGAGGCTGTCAAACTCCCTGAATCTTTCTTTAATGGCCGCCCATTTACTAGTAGCTTTAACACCTCTTTTAAGGTATTTAAAGCCGAAGCTTATAAATTCGTCAGAGACCTTGTACTCGGCCAAGATCTTCTCTGAGGCATCTTCAAGGGCATCTTTCACTGTAGCATCAACCTTTTATTGAAGAACATCGTCCTTAGCCTTCAGGGCATAGGTGTGGTCCTTATGGAGCTTAGCAATGTCCCTGTCCCTCTGCTTCACTTTATTCTCAGATTCAGCCAAGGATATCTTCAGACATTCAACCTCAGTATTTAGAGAGGCCTTCACCTTCTAGGCCTCTCTTCCCTTTTTAATAAGGGGCAGCTTCCTCATGGTCCAGTCAATAAACTGGTGCATGGACAGGATACCCTACAATACAAAGTTAGATGTATGAATACAAACCTTAATCCAATAAAAGAAGAGATTATACTTGGAATAAAAAAGTAAAAGATTTTACCTGGATGGACCTGTGAAGGCAAAACTCGGTCAGCAAAGGAGTATCTATAGAGCGTAAAAAGTGCTTATTAGCATCGATCATCGCAAAGACGATGGCATCCATCGCCTTCAGACCATGACTAATCAAGCTGTCATTGATCTTCAACTACTCCAGACGAGCAGCCAATGCATCACCAGATGAGATGGGGATGACAGAATCACCCTTTGGGATTTGCTTTGCCTCTGATCCTCTGGGGCAGTGGTGGAGGATTTCCTCTTTTTTGTAGCGTCAGCCTTAGGAGTGCCGACGTTCTGCTTGGACGGGGGAGGAGGAGCATTAAGCCCAAATTTCTTCACCAACTTGATCAGGCTTGGTGCAGACATCTCCCACAGGTCGTCTGATATACCTTCTGGACGTTCTGCAAAAAATATGTCTGAGTTAGTAAATTAGAGACATTAATATCAGAGGTACAACTTTGCAAAATAAGCACTTACAGAGCTCGGCTAAAGGACTTCCTCCCAGGCCAGTCTCAGAGAGGTAGTAGTGGGTCATTAGATGCTCGTACTTGACCAGATAACCAAGCTTCCCCTGATCTTGAAGGTCTTTGACCTTTTATAGGTTATTCTGTCTTAACCCACGGTCAACTTTGGCAGCCAATGATAATTTTCCCCACCTCAGAGGGGTCCTCGACTCTAGTGATGAAGAGGGGGCACAAGTACCGAATTCCCATGCCCCAGAGATGAAGAATTATCGTGGTTTCCAATTATGATTTGAGGTTTGGGTAACCAACAACATCTTCTTATCAGACTTCCTAGCTAGGAAGTGGTAGTAGCTCGGATGATTTCTGGCAGAAGAGGGCACGTAGCACCCTGTGGAGATCCTAATAGGAAGGTTTGAGTGATGGACTGCCCTCTATAGGATGATGGCTCCAATCATCACCCTCCAAGCATTGGGGGATAATTGGGAAGGGGCCAGGTTAATATGGGATAATATGGCCCTAATTATTGGATGGAGGGGGAGACAAAATCCTAACTTAAACATCTGCTCATATTACAGATTTCCCCATCTCGGCCACCAAAGGCCCTCTCATCCCTCAGAGGTCTCCTAAGTTTGATAAAAAGACCTATGGAATAAAGGTTACTAAAGGCTAAGAGGTCGAACTCATTGACAGTGCTCTCTATCTCGGCTGCCTTCAAGACATCAAAATCACTTTCATGACCATCATCCTCATCCCTGGAAACGTCGACCTGGGCAAGCGTAGGATCACCATCAGGGAACCTCTGAGCGAACTCAACCCCTGTGGCGGCCGATAGGGGAATAGCATCAATAATTGGTGGTATGGACACACTCGGCTCCACAACTTCAACATCGAAAGAAGTTCATAAAGTGCTAGCACCATTATGTGACGAGGCATGACTTTAGACCTCGGCCTGATCAGGGACTTGATCTTGCCTTTTGGAGAAGTCCATGGCCTCTTGGAATGAATCTACAGACATAGGGTCTGAGGTGGATGACTTAGACTCGGACATAAGAGAGGGATCAATTGGATCCTCTGTTGGCACATCAGTCTCGACTGGTTCAGGGTATACCACCTTCAGAGGTAGGGGAAGATAGGTTTGAAGGGAAAGGCCTCAGCCCTATGAGCTTTCTCTTGGGCTAGCTCTATCTGCCTAATTTTTGCGAAAGTCGTCTCTCTAAGAGAAGGAAAATCCTCAATAAGTTTATAAAGAGGTCTGAGCATAGGAAGACGACCTTACACTTGGACCCTAAACCAAAAATAAACAACTTGACTCAACCTAACTAAGGATCAAACTAGGATTTTGTGTAAGAATATTTAAGAACAACCAAGAACAGTCCATTGAAAAACTCATATACTCACTCGAAAACTCAAGCAATCACCGGAAAATGCAACAAATGGAAAAATAAGACTGAAAAATGGCAAGGGAGAGGTAATAAGCAATACCTGATGAGATACGAGGTGAAGAATGGGAAGGTTAACAAGATAAATCCACAAAATGCAGCCTCAATCAAGCTCTGGAAGAGAGAGAAAACGAAGAAGGCTCAGACGAGAAAATGGAAAGAAATGAAGGGAAAAGAGAGAAAAGGGGTTTAAACACCCTAACCACGCTGGCACAAATCCTAAGGCCCATCATTGCCTTAGGAGCCCAAAAGACCATCATCATTACACTTGCCTAGCACGCAATCCACTTTAGTAGTTGACACTTGTCAAAGAAAGGTTGGCACAAAAGGAAGAATAGCCTCGGAGTTGCATACCCCTTAGTCACCTATTTTACATAGGTAACTAAGGGCTATGGGGTGATTGATATGCCCAAAGTGTACCTAACAGCTCGGAGGCACCAACCCCGGCCAACAGGATGAACGAGGTAACAAGGGCTCAAGACTGATGACCAGTGATCTCATCCAACATAAGGTTGGCTATGGGCGACGTTGCTAGTTACCCCACCATCAAGCATCAGCTGAGGTCCTCATAACTCATGGGGTCAGTTATCCATCAGTTCGTCCACAACCGACCTCACATCTGCCTCTTACATCAACCTCGACTGGGAATCAGCCGAGGCCGACAATGACTCATGGTTTCAACCACCCTTCATTGTCATCATCGGCCCAGGTCGACGTTCCAACTATACTTGCCTAACCCTGACCCAGGCTGATGTTTTAACTCCTCCTGTCTTACCTTGGCTGGCCTACCTGACTGAGATCATCATGAATAACCTCGAATAAAGCAACAACCAGACTTCACCAACCTCGTATTCTTCCAAGCTGAGGTTGCACCAGTCAGGGACAGCCGAGCATTTATAAGCATATGCAAGGATAGGAACACGTACATAAAATCAGTTGTAACCGAATTAATCCCCTCACGTGGGAGAATATTTTATCATCATTCTCTACATGTACAGTGACATATGTCTTCATCAGATTGGCTAGATCAACACACACGTGCTCATTGCATGCATGAGGGGTACATTACACCCCCCAAACACTATATATACTTATCTTCTCCTACCTTGAGAAGGGATCCGAAATTACAACCATAGCTGAAACTCTGTCAAATTACATAATAGAGAGAGAGAGAGAGCTTGAGAGATTGTATCCATGGCCATTAGTGCCTTATTCCGGTGACCTTATTCACTCACTTGCACAGTGGATGTAGGCTTAATTGGCTGAACCACTTATATATTGGTCTTCATCCTCTTCTCTTCTCCTCATCTCAATCTCTTATATTTAGTATATACCTGAGCTGCCATTGTTATCACTGATTTGAGCTTACAAACACCTTAAAGGGTGGGGCTATTTCCAGCATCATCAATCATCATCCACCTGCTTGTGCATTTATGCAATGATGCTTTGTTGCTTGGTTCCGTTAGGTATCGCTAGATGTATCTTTTGAACACTTGATGAAAACCTTCAAAGATTACATTAAAAATAGATGGTATATTAGAGGGTCAATTGCTGAAGAATACATAACTATGGAATCATCACTATACGCTCGGGAACATATGTCAGAACAAGAGCTGAGGAGGTTCAATCCTCATGGGGAATGAATGATCGAGGAACCTGACGAGTCTGAGGATGAATTGCTTTTTGGTAACCTTAGAGAGGTGAGGCTCACTAATCTAAAACATGAGTAAGCAACTCGTTACGTCTTCGAATTGCAAGATGTCGTTGAAGATTAAAGAGAGTCAGTACTACATAGTTAACCAAATTATTCTTGTTTGATTATATTTATTCTCTATATTATGATTAAAGCTTTACAATTTACCTTTAGGAAGTACGAGAATGAAATTGTCCAAAATTAAAGGAAAAATTGCACGACGAATGATTTTAGGTCATGGATAACAAAAGAGATAATTTCCACTTGTTATGTGTGCGGCCCCGTAAAAGGCACGGATACCTCGCACACTACTAATATATCTTGTAGGAACTGACCATGTAGTCATGAGACTCCCAGTTTTAGAATATGACTAAATTTTATAAGTATCTAGACTTAGGCTTAAAAACATTTCGCTAAAGGGAGAAAATCCTAAATACCACTCAAACGACCCCGTAAGAGGCACGAACACCTTGCACGGGACCAATGTAACTCGTAGGAACTGACCGCATAGTCATGGGACTCCCATAACTTGTATTATACTGGCCCTTGACAATTCTATTTATATCCTATTATGATAGCTTTAGTTTGATTTATGAATGTTTAGTATAATTAATGAATGTTTAGTATAATTTATGAATTAAGTAGGATGGGATGGTGCTTTATAATGAATTGTTAACTCCACGGTTACAATATTGCTTAATTGTATATATATTAGTTGGTGAATACAATTATCCGACCTCCAATTTTTAAAATAAAAAAAATAAATAGTTACGATACAAGGTCGTGACCATTTATTTATTTTAAATTGGGGGTTACGGATTTGGGGCATGACCATATTTGAACATTGTCTCACTTACGGTCACGACACAAATCCATGACCATGGAGTCAATATAGTCCCACAGAGAGATCGTGACCCCCGTTTAGGCAAGGTCACGGATGAAGTCCATGACCAGAGTTGTTGTCACGGCGAAAATGTTAACGACCTAGGTCCGTGACCATATTCGATATATGGTGTAGTGCACGTGCTCGGCACGAGTGCCTAAACTTCCTGCACACCAAGTTAATTAAGAGCCCGAGTTATGGAAGACTCCCACGTACCTATCACTTGGAACGGTTCAAATTGATAAGGGATAGGTCTGAACTTCTAGGGATAACTATTAACGATGCTTAGGATTATCCTAAGCTTCTCTATAAATATAAATCCGCCTCTCATTAAGAGGAGCATGCAATATTATAACGTCGAGCAATACTACAACTCCGTCGACCCATTCTTTGAAGTTAATAAAACCAACCCTAAATCCCATGGATACAAGCATGTTGCCGAACCATGTATATCTTGCGTCGTGTGTTTTTTATCCTTCTTTTTGAACATCTCTCTTAATTTGGTTTGTGCGCATTGAATACTAACATTGTAGGAAATTATGGCCTATAATTATTTAATGATTTTCGAATAATGAAACACCCCTTTTTGTAAGTCTAGAAGACTTGGACTTAGTGAATTGTCAAAATGAAGAAAGTTATCTAGTTTACTAGCAACTGTCCTCGTTCTCCCCTTTGAATTGCCTTATTGTTTAGGTTATCCTATTCCAGGCCAGAAAATGCTTGTTTGGCACATTCCATCATTATTCTGTAAAAGAACTTATGAGTACGATAAACAATAGCTATTAGTGCCCCGATGTTGCTTCTCTTAGTGGTTGTCTTAACATTGAAGATGATGTTGGTTTAAATGGTGATTTTGAAGGATTTCGAGATAACAAAAAAGGAAGTTAGAAAGAGGTCGAGGAAATAATATGTTGCAAAATTGAATTTTTTTACCCCTTGAATAGTAAAAGGCATAAAAAATGGCATAAATGTCGTGTTATAAATGATTTCATCTACAGAATATTATAGAATCAAATATTGGATGTAAAGAGTCATTTTACACTGACTCTCATTTTTCGCTCACCGAGTGCGACTCAATTTGGAGCCAATATTAATAGGATCCAAATACAAGTGAATACAAAAATAACAATTAAGCAAGTTCCTAAAAAAAAATTAAGCAAGTTATGCCCTAAAAGTATTATGGCATTGAATTGGGAAAGGCACATTCAAATCTAGCTCCAAAACTTGAGTGAGTGATCGGTGAACCAACACTTAATCAATTCAACGGCCCAACCGAAAAAAAGGTCCTCGCATAAGAAGTATCGACATTTCCCCCTTTTGTACCTCACTCTACAACCCAAACAAAACAACTCACCACCGGACGATCTTCTCTATGCTCTCTCTCATTCCTTCATAATCTCAGCTCTCATTTCCATCCACTAAACTAAACCTCTCAGATCTCAACTCTCTCCTCAAATCACATTAGGTTTATTTTCTCACAATCTCTCTCTCGACCTCTTATTTATTTAATTAGATGCATCTCTGTCTCGTTATTATATACATTTGCTCTCATTTATTTTCTGTTTCGTATCTCAAATTACCGCACAATTGATCAATAATGTGATTTGATTTTGTGTTTCTAAATGAATCGAATTGATTGATTTGGCTAATAAGCAAATAAGTTGTATTAGGCTTAGTTGTTATATGAGATTTTACCTAGAAATTATCGCGCAAGTGTTTCGTATGTAATTTCGTGTGATTTAAAGAAAAATTGAATGGATCGATCTAGCCAAGGTTCGTTTTTTAGAAGCTACTTTCTCAGAGAATAAATATGAGGAAGCTGTGAGATTTTTACCTAGATATGTTGATGTTAAAATGTCATGCATGTTTATAACTAGTAAGTTTGCATTGTTTTTGTAGTCTGAATTTGAAGTGCGAAATTTGAATCTGAAATCATGTGTTTGTTTTCCGATGAAATAAAACCTGTTTTAGTCTCTGAATTTTCAGAAAATTGAATACGAGAAATATGTTTGTTTTTATGTAGTGGACGTATATAGACGTATGTGGTAAGATTTAGTGAAGTCTCAAAAATCTGAATCCGAAAATATGATTGTTTTTATGTTGGGACATATTTAGTCTGATTTTGTTTAGATTTAGAGGCACTTTTTTTATATGTTAATAATTTAGAGTAAAATAAAGTCATTAGCCTCGTGATTTTAAAAAAATAAACAAACACTACTTGGTACCTCGTATTTATTGAGAATTAAGAGGCAAAAACAAATAACCTTATCGTATAACACATATTCGGTGGCTTGTAGAAATGACTGTTAATCTCTACAAATTTTAGAAAAAGAAATACTATTTAAGCTTAAATTGCCCATTAAGTTTGTTTTCTTTAATCTGAATTTGAAGTCTAAATTCTGAATCTTAAATAATATGTTTGTTTACCGATGAAATAAAACCTCTAAATAGATGAATTTGCAAAATTTGGATTTGGAAACTCTTCTACGTCTTATCCATTCAGAGGTAAATGACGTCCATCTCTGAAAATCTTAAGAAAGAAAACACTTATTAAGTTTTAGTTTCAATGGTTCATTAAGCTGACTTGTGCAAAACAAACAACTTCTTAAGATATTTCTATTGGAATAGGTTGAGGATTTGGAGCAATTCACTCCTGATTTGGAGAATGGCTTCGATGTCACGTTCTCCAGTGACGTTTACTGGAAATTTGAGTAGTGGAACTTCAGCCTCGGATCTCCTCCGAAGCTCGAGTAATGGAATCATTGGTATGCCATTGAAAGCCCTAGGGAGAGCTCGATTGGGCAGGAAAGGGAGAAATTTTGCAGTCTCTGCGAAGGTAAGGAAAGTGAAGAAGCAAGAATACCCATGGCCCGAGGATGCGGACCCAAATGTAAAGGGTGGAGTCCTTAGTCATCTCTCTCCATTCAAGCCTTTGAAAGAGAAGCCGAAGCCAGTCACTTTGGATTTTGAGAAGCCTCTTATGGCTCTGCAAAAGAAAATTATTGATGTATGTATATTGAACATATTTGATGTATTTATGTAGCTGATAACACTTACAGTTGCTTTAATATTGTTCGTTTTGTTGAGTGCAGGTACAAAAAATGGCAAATGACACTGGTCTGGACTTCAGTGAACAAATTATCTCTCTGGAAAATAAATATCAACAGGTTTGATTAACCAACAAACTGACCCTAGCTTACTTATTTCTCTATAGATATGAAATGGGCAGTGTAATTTTTCTGTGGTGCCGCTACTCAAATAGCGAATTAAGATTACAGATTACATGCTTATTGTTCATGCTATCTCACTGTACAACATCTTATATAGAGAGCGAGTTTGTATAAATATTTCTTTCTTAAGAAAACTTATACCTGCTGTCCCATCCTTATATAATGAACTCCTAGCAGAACTTGACCTTCGCAGACGTTCATTTCTTTATAATGGCTTGTGGTTTAGGCTTTAGCTCACTGTTTTATGATCACACAGGCTTGTAATCTACATTCACTGTCCTTATATAATGAAATCCTAGCAGTACTTGAGCTTCACAAATGTTCATATCATTATAATGACTTGTGGTTTAGGCTTTAGCTCACTGTTTTATGATCACACTGGCTTTTGTAATCTGCATTCACTGTTGATCTAATATCTATATGGAAGCACGGACCATGTGCCTTCATTTTCTTGAGCGTTCTTGTGTATGTAAAACTATGGAAAGATACTCCCCCAAATTTGAACTTTTCATACAACACCTCATAGTGTTTATGTTATTTAGTTGAAAAATCCAATAGATTTGAAGGTTTACATGGTTAAGTCTGTCGTACTTTTGTTGATCCAACCTTCTGCTTCAATCTTTAGTAGCAGCAGGATTGTATCAAATGTAAGTAAATGAATTATTCCTCAACTACAATCTTTGTTTTAATAATTTATAATTTAATAACATAATATAATCAATCATATACAATAACTATAAAATGCTCTCTTGCAAAGAGGACACTTGGCTTTAAATAAATGCTAATCCACTTATTAATGAACTCATTCTCTTAAAATGCAACCTCTTAATGCGGTTGTGCAATGTCTTAACTTTTGTTACAATGAATATTTAGTGCTTTCATTTCCATTTCTTCAGTGTTGGGTTTTCATCTAATCTACATCTCTCGTAACTGTGTCTGAATTTATTATAGAAATGAATCCTAACTCTAATATTTTCTCTTAAATCTAAATGTTGAAAAATCTTAGTAAAAATGAGAAAGGGGTGAAAGAGATTTAATGCTTTTTAAAAATATTCTATAATTATTTTTGTAACAATTATTTTGGTTCTAAATTTATTTCTATTATATTTTTTTAAGAAAAAAATAGCAAATACCCGACCGCACATCATGCGGGCTGAAAAACTAGTACGTATTATTTTTTAGGAACGATTTATGGTCAATAATAGTTATTCTTTTACTTTATAACTTTTATAAATATTAGTTGGTGCACATGTGCATTGCACGTGTGACCTGTTTTTGAAGTAACATTTCAAAATGCTCTTTTTTGAAAAGACATCGTCTGACCAATAATTAGGAGAAGCATAGAAATGCCACTCGTCAAAACCATATATGTGAATGCTAAATGCAAAATGCATGCCAATATTCAAATACTAATGCAACTCACACATGTGATCTAAACGCTATCTCCATAATTTACACCCTGGGATAATGATTAAGAATTTTTTACACAGAGTAAACATAGAGACCTTATATGTAAATTATAACAAATTAAGGTTCTTATAACTTATGTACTTTGTAAATAAGATGAAATTACTGCTCTTAATTCCTTTCATGTCACAACATTAGAAAGACAACTCATTCACATAATGAAGGATATACCCATGAACAAACCTTCTCGACTAATGAGATCGTAGGTTCTGTGGAAACATGAGGGGCAGGTCAATATTCAAAATCTTGTATAAAATGATAATATCCATTTCTCATCCAACTAATAGTAAAGTGAAGCAAAAAAAAAAAATCAACCCTCACCTTGAATGCATACAAAAACTCACAACATACACTGGTAAACCAGTGTATTCTAAACCGAACCAGAAAAGATCGTTTGAATAAATTTTATGATTATTTAGAATAATACCTGACGCTAGAATTCTTGGAAAGCCAGAATTCTTGGAAAGCCAGAGTTTTATGCCCTTGTTGGTTTATAATTGGTGGGGGTAATTATAATGTAAAAACATATGAATCAACGTATCTAGTCTAGGTACAAAGGTGGTGTCTGACTTTGTGCAACACGAGGAGAGCCATTCCTTTCAACTTATTTGAGAATTTCTAGAATTTAGATTTTTAATAGGAAATTGAACCAAAACAAGTCACCAATGAAATGCAGCTAAAAATAATTTAGAATTTTCCAACTTAGGCAAAAGTACAGAACTTTGGGTTCGTCTAATGTGCCTGAAAACAATTCACAGTGAAATCAGATAAAAATAAATTCACATAATCTCTTGATATTTGATTTAAAATAAACTTGAAATACATCAGTTGTGTCGATCAAAGTCCAGAAAATGTTAACAGAAGAATTATGTAGACATCCAAAGTTACTTGATAAATTTGTAGAGAATAATAAATATTTTTTTGAAGTGCAACTGTTTGATTTTTAATAGGAGTTATATATAGTTCCTTTAAATAATATAGAGCCAACTGATTCCCTTTAAACTAAACAAAAAAGACTAAGGTTTATGTACTATAGCTCATGATCGGGTAACAAAATTTTGTCTTGATAACTCTCTTATCATACATTTGTACAGTATTTCGACGTTTGCGATCCTCTCACAAACACATAAATATATGAAATCGAAAATCCGATCCACTTACATATTTGAACTAAACTAGTACATATCGTGGCATTGATAACAAATGAGTAAAATTAAATGAAGAAAAATAAGACAAATTTGAAAACAGTAAAACCTTTGTTACTTAACTCATCAATTTGATAATCTCTCTACAGCTACCCAACCTCAATTAAATCCTTATTCTTTTCCTCAAATCATCGAAACTATAAATTTCCGTCAGTGAAGATTGCAAACCAAAAAACATCGAATACAAAAATGACAACTCCAATTCGTCTCCGCATCAGCCAATCACGAATCATGAATAGGGATGGGAAACGGTGTGGGTTTTCAAAAACCCTAACCCGCCCCATTTAAATTTTTTTCAGCCCGCCCCACTACTCTTGACGGGTTTACTTCAAGGAGCCCCGAATCCGTTTAAGCCTGTTTTACATGAACCCGAGCCCGAACCCGCCCCGCCCCATTTACACCTCGCGGGTCACAGTCCGCCCGTTTATATTACTCCGCCCCGTTTATTCAGGAATAATAAAAAAAATCATCATCTATATATTTTATAGCAAAGTACTCTTAGGTTCCTTGCAAACAAATTTTAAACACTAAAGGAATTTTGATAAATTTTAAACACTAAAGGAATTTTGACAAATTTTAAACACTTGGGTCCACTGATTCTCTTCTTATAGATGTCCACTTTAGTGGCATAACAAGTGGACCTAATAGTAAATTGTCCTTAAACGTTTAAAAATTATCAACAAGGGACCTAATTGTAAATTTCCCTATATTTTATTAATACTTAAAAATTTCAGCATGCCTCATAAATGTCGATGTTAAAATTTCATCATCACCTATAAATTTCAACATTAAAGTGAAGCATCACCTACAAATTTCAACATTAAATTTTCACCATCACCTCAATATTTTAACATTACATCAAAATGTCTTTAAAAATTATGCAATATCCAAAACAAAAAGTTACACTACATAAAAAAGGTCTTGACAATCTCAAATACAAGTTCACACAACATACAAATAGAGAGGATGAAATTTGAAGTTACACCATATAAATATTTAATCAAGTGACTCTCCACGAACTTCAACATTATCCTCATATCATGAACTCGTCAAAACCTGAAAAAGCAAAAAAATATTTCCAACAACTCAAAAAAACAATATCAATACATTAAAACAAATTTTAATAATATTTGCAACATTTTAACTATTAAAAAGTTACCTTAAGCCTCCATTGGCTCGGACTCTTCATCACAAATCATAGGCCTCGAGTCGGCGGTAGAATCTTCATATACAAAAATACAATATAAATATAAACAAACAAGTATCTTGTTAGTAAAAAAACTAAGAAAGATAAACAACTAGAATGAATATTATTAGTTAAAAAAGAATAAACAAGTACCTTGAATATTTATCCACAACCAATCTTGGGTACACATCGAAGCCTCCGAAACACTCGGACTAAGTCGACTACGATGAGCACTAACCATTCTATTACTTGTGCTAAATGCCGATTCGGATGCGACGACTGGTATTGGAATAGCCAATATATCTCGAGCAATGAGTTGTAATGTTGGATATCAAACAACATTTGCTTTCCACCAGTGATCCAACTCCGACTTAACATTCACACGTTCAGACATACCACTAACAAGTTGATCATATTCCGAAAAAATATCGACATTCCACTCTTTACTTGAGGATTCCGAACAACCTACCGATGTAACGCCACTTACCCCACTTACATGTGTTGTGTAACTTTCTACTTTCACCTTATATTGGTACTCATTTAGTAGGTCATAACAAGCTGCCCATACGCTCTCAACATGTGAATCACACTCGTCACCATAAATTTTTAAAAGGACATGCTCTAAAAATATCATTTTATCGACAATCAAATGACATTCACTCCAATACTTGTCAAATTCCTCCGGCATACTTAGCGCCATTATTTTAATCACGTCGTTGGGAGAGCCACACCAACTACTCAACGTCAATTTAATCTCACAAATTTTTGGAAACCAATAATTTGAAGTGGGATATTTAGTGCCAGAAAAAACTTAGGTGATGGAAAAAAAAGTTTCAACCTTCCACATATTTCTTTCGCTAAGGACCATTCATCCTTCGTAGGCAAAAAAAGTGTAATGCCTCTCACATTGTTTCAATCGTGGAAACACGTTCTTATAGCAAATTGCTATCTCAAGCATCAAATATGCGGAGTTCCACCTAGTTTTGCAATCTAGGTGGAAAATTGATCGTGGGAACACTTCTGTAACTACCGAATTGCACTTTCCCATCGGATGTTTTTTGACTTTGAATTTGAAATTAATAACGAATATCGATATTTGTTTTATTTGCACACCTTTTTAAGTGCATATGCAAATGGCTAGTTCCATTTGTACTTTCGGCCTTAAGTCTTGTATAACAACGCTAACATATTGCAAAAGTACCCAATTCATCTTTTAACTCTTTCAAAATCTTTCCAAATAGAAGATGTGAATTTTCTTTTTCTGGGGGAAAATGGAATAGTTGCCCCACCTTCATTTGTTTGGGTACATGGGGTGGATTTAGGTGTTGGAGTTGATTCAGTTTGTGCACTGAAAATAGAAGATAGTGTTCTCACCTTGAATTGATTGACTCATTTTTTACGAATTGATTGACTCATTTTTTACGTATTAACGTTTTATTTATAATCGAAGAAAGCAAATAAAAGATGAGAATCAACTCAAATCAATATTATAATCATCCCTAAACAATATTGTTTATGTCTAAACAATTATCCCTAAAATACAGTATATATATTAATTTACCCTTGTTTCTAGATGGATTAATTTATAATAGGCGGGCCTTTGGCGTAAAAAGGCGTCTAGGCATTTTTTTAATATATTTTAACATTTTTAACTATTACAAGGCTATGAAAAATACTAAAATGGTACATACCTTAAAATATGTCTCAATATTTGCAAACTAAAATACTATTTTTTTAATATACTTGAAAAAACAAAAAAAAAACGCGCGCTTTTTCATGCCTTACCTGAAAAAATGCACGTTTTTCATGCCTTTCCCAGAAAAAGAGCGTTTTTTTACGCCTTACCCTAAAAAAACGGTGACCATCGTTGACCGCACCTTAATACACTCCTTTGGTCAAAATTTGGCGTTTGTAAAAATCTCCGCATCTAGGCTCGTTTTTTAGAACACAGATAGATAGTTTTCCAGATGGAAACTTTGAGGTTTTTCGATTGAGATAATTTACAAAGGAAAAAACGGAATAAGGGTGGTTTACCTGATAAGCAGCGCCGATGGATAGTTCACAGTGACCTAGATGCAAGAGGTGAGATTCAATCACTGAAGTTGAGAGAGACATGGGTTTAGTAGCTTCTGTTGAATAGCTAAAAACGTAACATTTACCAAGCAGATTCTCGTGTACCCTATTCAAAATGATGTTTCCTACTTTATAAAAGAAGCATGATTCAATTTTTAAAAACAAATCATTGATGAAGAATTCTAATCCAATATCATCATATTACTTGGTAAAACGAGATCAAGAGAACACAAATTTAAAGTAATTTGGCTAATTCACAGAACATAATTACTCAACAGAAACTATTAACGGACGATTGTTGTTAATGGACTCAACAGAAACTACTACTAATCAACAAATCATAGATGCGTAGAGTACCTTATGATGGGTCTGATGTTAATGGACGATTGTTAAGCGGCAGCGACGGAGCTGATGGGCTGAGTAGCTGATGCGCTACTCAGCGGCGGAGAGTGAGCTGATAGAGAGATGAGAGAGCTCAGCTCAGCTGCTGTTTGGGTTTGGGGTGATTTAAGTATAGTTTTTTTTTAGTGTGTGTATATATATATATATGTGTGTGTATGTATGGTTTAATTGTAATTAACATACATATAAAGGGTATTTATGTAGGCATGAGTTAAACAGGGCGGTGCGGGACGGTTTTATTTAAATTAACTCCTAACCTGCCCCATTTACGATTTTTTTTAAAACCCATACCCGCTCTTAATTCATTAACCGGGTTTTAAAACCCGCTCCATTGGTGATGGAATTTGATATGTATCTATGGAGAGAAGTTGGAGGGTTGGGTGTGGGTGAATGAGATGATTGTCAATGATGTTTTGGTGGTTGTTTGGCTTCCACTTTTCACATACTTCTCAGAATAATGATATATGGGTATTGAAAGGGTGGTATGGTAGGTAGTAATGGTAATCTAGAGAAGACAATGGATAAAAGTGTCAAAATAGCACTGTCTAAGGTTTAACTAAGGTTTAACTGCTTTTTAAGTAGTGGAGATTTTAGACTACTATTTCTATGAAAAGATCCATGCAAACATAAATTTACAGTACATGAAATTATTAGAAACATTAGTTTTGATTAATGCTGGCATTTGGACGGGTTAGGATGCGTTTGGGAGGGCCATTTACGGGGTCGGACCGGATATGGGCAGGCTGAAATGGGTTCATTTTATGTGTGGGATGGGTTCGGGGTAAGCTAACCCGCTAAAAAAATCTGTGGGCGAATGGCCCCCAACCTTTTTTCCCTTTCTTAAGAAAAAATAATAACTTTGTATCAAAAAAAGAAAAACAATAATAACTAAAGATTTGAGGAAATGTGTGCCCATATTCATACATACATACCACCAGACCCAAATTATTAAAGATTGAAGAAAATAAAAAAATCTATAACAAATTATATGGAAGCATAAAAAGAATCAAGATTTTGAAGTTCTTACATTTTAAATGTTTGATGGGTCTAACAGAAGATGTAATGAAAGTTAAAACCCCAATTTAGAGATCTGAAGATGGATCAAGAATGGAGTTTTGTATTGAGATTTGAAATTGGAGCGATCACCTTTGCTCAAATGGTTTCATCTTTTAAGTTCCTGCAAAAGATAGAAGGAAAGGCGATTAGGGTAGAGAGAGAGAGAGAGACCAGGGCTGAGAGATTACGCCTGAGAGGAAAGAGAAGGAGAGAGAGGAGGGATGCAAGAATGGAACGACTGAGAGTTACAGTTTTGAAGGAATAGGCTTTAGGGTTGGAGAAAGAGGGTTGTGTAAGGGTGTGATGTGGCCCATATGATGCAACACTTATAGCTACCCGCAAATAACCCATTTTGGCCTGTGAAAAAATTAGCCTGGTTCAAATTTAGCCTGCGATGGGCTCATGTGGGCAGATCAATAAATCTGGGTAGTTTTTGTCACTACTAGGATAAAATTATTACTGTATAGATAATTGATTGCCCATTCCTTAATTACAGTCAATACCTTAATAGGAATCTAGTGGTATCTATATTAAGGCTATTAGCTTCCTCTTATAATCAGATTATTATTATTATTATTAAAGAGAGTGAGAAGATTATTATGATTAGTAATGAGGCTGGGAGATTGAAATTTGAAACCCTAATTTTTGTGTGTAAATTGCTTTCTCTTAATTAATTTACGTTGAATTGGTATCGGAACATTGTTCGCTCTTGGTCTCGTAAGTGTTTGTAAGTGTAATGGTTGTGGTATGTATTCAGTGGCAGCAAATGATAGGGAATGAGGTTGGTATTACCCGAGGTATCCCTTACCGCCGTAATCAGTCATGGTGGAGTCCATAGCTGACATCACCGCCATGCTCATCGTCTCATCATCAGCGACTCCATGCATGCCCACTTGTGGCTTCAATGGAGGAGATGATGCCCAAATTACGTGATGGGTTTGGTGTGAACTTCACTGTGGGAGATGAGTGATTTGGGATGTTGAGTCGTGATTCATGCGGCTACAAGATTTCGACTGAAGTGGCAATCTCGTCTCGCGATAATAGCCCAATGGTCGATCTTGATGGGCTTGTTGAAAGCGAGACAAATGATGGTGATGAGGGGGAAGACGGAAATCCTCCCAAGTCTCTGATCTTGTCGATACCAATGGGACAGATTCTAAACCCTCTGGCACAAGGGCCTCTGCGACTACTATGACCTACAGCGCCGGTGTCCATTCCTCTCGGGAGATGAGCTAATGTGCAACGGCAATTGCCAAGTCAGTAAAGGGTTTTTAGAGTAAGGATCTAACGCATCACCAGCTCGAGGGCTTGTTTGGCTATGCGGCAGACTCAGGGTCTTATTTCGGAGGGATGAATAGTGCAAAGGAGCTTTATGATGGCGTGAAAGGTTTCCTTTGGTATCCTTTGGTTTCTAATCGCATGCATCACAATCCCCTAACCTATATGGTGCTCCCTGGGTCAAATCCCCTTTGGACCGGAGATCGGAGTGGATGGAATTATTTTTTATTGTGGACCTAAGTTCTGTGGGTGTAAAACTTTCTTGGAGTTGAGGATCTGGGCACAATTGGAACTGTGGCTGCTGACAAAGTTGGGCCAGTGGTGAAGGCAAATAGGGGTTGGAAAATAATGATTATGAGCTGGCGGATGAGAGTGATGTGAACGGGTATGAGCTGGCAGAAACTAGGGGTATTTCATTAATGACAATTATTTTTATATCTCATTGTGATGTTTTATTCTCTTTTTAAATATAGGACATCAGTCGAGATAATTGATTAATTGTCTTTCCTTAACTAGAGTCATTACCTTAATTGGAGTCCAGTACTATCTATAAATAAATAAGGCCATTGATAACTAGAGTCTTGTTGTTATGATTAATAATAAAAATACTCAATTGGGTTTACCCTTGTAAATTAAGATGTTACAAGGAATAGCAGGTACAAGGTGTCTGCCATCACTTAAGGGAAAGAAAAAGAAAAAGGAAAAGAAAAAAAGAATTGCAAAGGTTAAGAACTCAGTCAATCCATTGCAGTCTTCCAATTCAATATATCTAAAGGGCATTGACAATGATGATTGTAAATAAGCTAAGAATTTAGCTCTTACCTCAAATAATTTGATTCGTCCATCTTGTCCAAAAAACTCTCTTTTCTTTTGTTCCAACCGTACAACTCAAAACACAGGCTAGATGGTAACACTGCACAGCTTCAAAGAGGAATCACTTTTTTATTATCCCCCCAAGCCCCAAAAGTACAGTAACCCAGAAACTTCACAACCATCATGTAAACACTAGTTCTGGGCTAGACTCAACACCTTACATTCTTGAACCACTCAGACCCATAAATTATAAGTAAGAGAGGTAACAAATGAAAATATGATCAGTGCCCTCGCTCATCCCTTTATGAGGAATACACCATTGAGAATATAAATGTGCATAAGGCCTCGTTTCTAGAGCAAGATGAGTGCATTGATCCTTAATGAGTGTATTGATCCTTAATGAACGACCATTTTAATTTTGTTACTAGAACACTCGGTAGATGTTACTAAATTTATGTTTGCTCTATATCTTGCATATAGAATAGGCTAATGCCTCTGTCATAAGGCGCTGAAGATAAATATAATTTGCACAAGCTTGCTGTTGTTAGATGCCCGAAGACATATCTCTTATCTTAACTGTTGGCTTCCTATTCATATTATTGTCATCGGCACAATCTGTGGTAGTCAATTTCTGCTCACTTCTTGACGATATTAATTTCAGGCGCTGAAAGATCTCTACACGCATCTGACTCCAATACAACGTGTGAATATTGCACGGCACCCTAACAGGCCAACTTTTCTTGACCATGTCTTTAATATTACTGAAAAGGTTTGCTACTTAAGGGTCTTTGAATTCTCTCTCTCTCTCCCTTTCTCTCTCTCTCTCTATATATATATGTTCTTAAGGATTGTAAAAAAAATCTCAGACATACCATTTATATTTACAATGTCCAGTTTGTAGAGCTTCATGGCGATCGAGCAGGGTATGATGATCCTGCAATTGTCACTGGTCTTGGAACCATAAATGGCAGAAGCTACATGTTCATGGGTCATCAGAAAGGTAGAAATACGAAGGAAAACATCCAGCGCAACTTTGGGATGCCTACTCCCCATGGGTATGTTTATTAGGAAGGTGAATTTCCTTATTATCTCGTCATTTTTATGCGGAACTAATCATGGTGAAAATAAATTTCCCATACTATCCGCATTCACCTTGGAATGAACATGTAAGAATGTAATATGCAACTTCTCAAGGTCAAAGCAAATTCAATTTGTTCCGTAATACAAGATTTTTTTTACCTCCCAAATCTGACTCTAAAGGGTAATATTCTATTTTCACAGTTATCGGAAGGCGCTACGCATGATGTATTATGCAGATCATCACGGATTCCCTATTGTTACTTTTATTGACACTCCAGGGGCATTTGCAGACCTTAAATCGGAGGAACTAGGCCAAGTATGTGGGAAAATGTATTGGCCATGCATAACTCTTTCCGTACGGGCTGAAGTGCTCATCTAAATTGTTTGTTTCACCTGCATGCAGGGTGAAGCAATAGCTCACAACTTGAGGACTATGTTTGGTCTGAAGGTACCAATTGTTTCAATCGTTATGGGAGAAGGTGGTTCTGGTGGTGCTCTGGCCATTGGTTGTGCTAACAAATTGCTAATGCTTGAAAATGCAGTCTTCTATGTTGCCAGGTGATTTAACACTAGTATTGCTTTACTTGTAATATTTTCTTGCTTGAGTAAAGATTGATTAGAATCTGTGCCTGTCACGTTTTATACTCAAATATGTGCTAGATAAATCATCCCCCAGCTTTCTAGACATTTACTTTCATGGCTAGTAATATAGGAATGAGAGAGTGGCCTTTACTTCACCCTATTTCAAAGCCGCTCATAGTCATCTATCAATAGCAGGATTGTTATAGGAATTCACATTTATTTAGGCTATAGGGTGCCGAAAAAGCTTCAGTCATTATTCAAACTTATTTGCAGTCCTTTTTTCCACCCATGCTTCAAGGAATTCACCTGTCAATCTCGATACTCTCACTTGGCCTCCTATAGGGTACAAGCCGTAGTGATTTCCCTTCGTTTCATTGAAACAATCTTTCACTACAAAGTCTTTGTTAAAGTAGAACAAATATAGTGCTGATACATCTTAGTAACCCTTTGATATAATGTTTATTTTTAGATGACCCAGGCAAGGGTGTGCGCTTCCTGTAAAACTGTTTGCATTGCATTCGAATTAATGAGTTGAATACTTCAAATTGCTGGGACTAATCCCGGATTTTGAAAACAGAAGATGACCACCAAGTTGGGGCTCCTCATGTAGGTTTGAGAGATAACGAGAAATAATAAGTTGCATGGCATATATAGTAAGGGGAAGAATGCCCAAAAACCCGGCAGAAATGGGCGTAAATTTATTGAGAGCAAGATTCTTTGCAGAAAAAAAAGGTCATACCCAGTGCACAAGGCTCCCGCTTAACTGCAAGGTGGTCTAGGAGAGGCGGATGTCGGCTGGCATTAACCCCATATATATGGAGAGGCTGCTCCCATGTCTCGAACCTGAGACCAATCGTAGCTTTGCAGAAATGGCCGTAAGTTTTTGCCACCGTAAAAAACCCAGCAGTTTTCATGGCGTTTAACTTCTCTCTTATTTTTAAGTGTTCCAAGATAAACCATTATCATGGAGAACACTAAGCATAAAGCTTATCAGGTACTAGCATACACTTGGGCAGCTATTACGTGTGTTCATCTCTTGCAAGAGAGCAGAATTTGGATCTGCTAATGGTGACGTAGGCCTTCTCATTTTCAAATATGCTTAGAAAATTATTTATGTGGGGTCCTTTGTTGAGATATAAAGCCCCATATGGAAAAATTAAAGCCTTGCAACATAGTGTATAAGATCATGGTCCCCTCCACCCATAGCCAATTGATTTTGGGTTGGGTGTTCTAATATTTAACATTGTATCAAAGCAGGTTATACATGGCCCAACGGGCCAATTACTCCATGTCACTCAATATATATGTCTGTGTTAGGCTCAAATGATACCACACGTGAGGGGGCGCACGCGTGGTGTGTTGAGATATAAAGTCCGACATGGGAAAACTAAAGCCTTGCAACATAGCATCTAAGATCATGGGGCCCCTCCACCCATAGCCAATTGGTTTTGGGTTGGATGCTCAAATAAATACGACCCTCATGCTAAATTGTAAGGTTAGTGAATCAAGAGCTTGATTCTCATCCTCTTGTTTAATACAACATTTTCCTACTGAAGGGTCGATATCCATTGGGTTTTGTATTTGAAATGGGTAAATTTGACTTGGGTATATTGCTAATTGTTTTATTTAAAAAGGTGCCTTGAAAATACCCGAGTTTAAATTCACTTGTTCGAAAAAAAAAGCACCCAAGTCTAAAAGAATTGAAAAGGCGTGTTATTCTAATTATGCCAATCATTGAGGTAACTAAGTAAAAAAAAACATTTGAAAAAGATTTACCACTTTCTACGGTAATGCATTTATGATGTATTGTTTTCACATGTGCTGATCTGCTCTTATCTTTTTCGTCTCCTGTGGTACAGCCCAGAAGCATGTGCTGCAATCTTGTGGAAAACTGCCAAAGCCTCTCCAAAGGTTGTAGATTTTTTTCGCTCTGTATTAGAATAGATGAAATAGCCAAATCTTATTTTGGTTGTTTTCTCTGCAGGCAGCTGAGAAGCTTAAGATAACAGCTACAGAATTGGGCAAGTTGCAAATTTCAGATGGCGTCATCCCTGTATTATTCTACACCACAATACTATCTTCTTAGCATTTAGTCCCTTGTTCTATCTCCTCTACCCCTCCTCTCTTCCTTCTATTGGTATCTTATAAATGTAATGCGCCTTCTTAGACAGTGTGTGATGCGAAAAGTTGTACACGTGTTATGCTTCTAACAAATTTTGGATCAATTCACGAGTCAGAATCTTTTTACAACTTCCTAGTCAGATAATATGGTTCCGTCAACAGTCCTCCCTGTCATTAGAGACGTTATGAAATTGACGATACACTTGATTTAGGTTTGGTACATGTGCAACTCTCGACTAGAATCTTGGATCCTTCCACTGTACTGAAAAGGGCTACTTTGATTTTTTTTTTTCAAAAAGAAATTTACAAACCTCCCCTCTTGTTAGCATAATTACAGATACCACCACTCTTGTTTTAAGCATGCTACTAGCCCTTACCACACTCATCCAGCAGGGGTAGCGAGTGATACAAAAGTAAAGCAAGTGTGGAGACGGGTGTAATATTTTAAAACAATAAGGGAGGTATACATAATTATGCTTAATAAAAGGGGATTTCCGGGGAATTAATCCATCTTTTAGTAAGGGGAGTTCTGTGGAATTAATCCATCTTTTAGCGGCAAATGGCTTTCGATATGCCTTTCAACTTCAAAATATCTATTCATTGCTATGGTATTTAAATGGAATTATTGGGCTAATTGCAGGAGCCACTTGGCGGTGCACATGCGGATCCACATTGGACTTCACAACAGATAAAAACTGCTATTATAGAATCAATGGATGTGAGTCTATTTACCTTAGTTCCTCTACATCAACCACATACTTGCATCAAAATCTTGACATCTATCTCTGGTTTTGTAGGAGCTTGGAAAGATGAACACGCAGGAGCTGCTAAAGCATCGGAACCTCAAGTTCCGGAAAATCGGCGGGTTCCAAGAAGGAATCCCGATAGATCCAAAAAGGAAAATCAACATGAAAAAGAAAGAAGAACCTATTCCTAAAAGGCCCGGAGAGACCTCAGACCTGGAGTTGGAGGGTGAGGTTGAACAACTTAAACAGCAGATTCTGAAAGCGGGGAAGTCATCTTCGCCCCCTCCAGAGTTGGGTATGAATGAGATGATAGAGAAACTCAAAAGAGAAGTCGACCACGAA